>NC_069413.1:32014912-32033826 GCF_026875155.1 Cherax quadricarinatus
AAAAGGCTTTTTCTCAGAAAAGGGTATTTTACGACCATTCGGAGAAATACCCTGCCTTTTCTCCTTAAAAAAAGCATTACCGCCGTGTGCGTGTGGGTGTGTGTGGTGTGTGTGGGGGTGTGGTTTTGGGTTATGTTTGTGTGTGTCAATCATATTTGCACCAATAACTCATTACAGTTGTGACCGGGGGGGAAAAGTGTGAATTCTTATTACTTATTTTTGTTCATGATCGTAGCCAGAAAAAACGAAAGTAACGAACTTACAGGATTCATTACTTTTGTAACTTGGAGTTCATTATTTTTATATTTATTTTCAGCTATCAAAATTTGGGGGCCCCAGTCTCGGGGACCCTTTAAAGTACCCTGTAATCTGAAATATTTTTTAATTTTGTCATGATTGGCCCAGCTACCTGGATTCATTCCTTTATAAATTGGATTTTTCATTCCTTTTTGTAACTTGCTCAGCTATCAAAATTTAAGCCCGTCCCTGGCCCCTTTATGTACCTCGTAATTTTTGACCACCGCCCACGGTGGTTGGGGTGAAAAAAAGAAATTAAAAAATTTAAACTGCGAGACTGAGCCATGGCTGTATACAAAGTTAACCTAAACACTAGCTTTTAAAGTTTTTTTTTTTTTTGTTAGATGAGGGGGTTGTGCTCAAAGTTCAGTGAGAATTTTTTTCCTCCATATTGCCCCCCTTTAGGGGCATTTCGAAGATCCTCGTATCTGCTCTTCAGGGCGCAGACTTTCGCATCATTTACCCGCGGCAAAACTTTCTCATTTTGCCCATTTGCTTGAAATTTTTTGATTTATTATTTCGTGCCTATGACAAAATTCATTTTTTTTTTACGTTTTCACGCAGAAATTCCTTCAGGGGGTGCTTGTTTTTGTCAAAAAGCCATTGGTGCTTTGCCCCTTTTTTTCTTTTTTAAACAGCTTCAGATTTTAAACCCTACTACTCTCTAAGCATTGCCAATACCTAAGTTTACCGGGAGAGGGTTTTCGGAGTAAATGCCCCCCGCCCCGGTTGAGCCCCAGGCCTCGTAGTGGATCAGGTCTGTCACCCAGTTTTTTTACTGCTGGCCGCAGTACAGCCCGGCTGATCGGTACTGACTTAGGTGCTTGTCCAGCCCATGAAACAGCCACGAATCTATTGGTAACCCCTCTTATGTATGTGGGGGGCAGCTGAAAAATCTTGGGGCCCTCTGCTTTCATTGGGGAAATGTTGCATCTCCTGCCGACCCTTTTGGGTTTTCACAGGGAGTTTTTCGTGGTCAAGTTTGGTAATCTTAGGATTTTCCCAGTTTTTAAATTATCATGTTTTTCTGCGCATTCCGGAATAAAAAAGGGACTTCAACCATTCCCAGTAATTTGGTGCTTTATCGTACTTTGTGGCTTAAATTTTTCGTACACTCCCAAGTCAACTTTTTTGCCTCCTTAAGAGGACTTTTAGTGCACAACAGTATTCCGCCTAGAAAAGAACAATGTTTTGGAAAAATCATCATGGGCTTGGGCGTCTCTAGTTCTGAATGTTCCTTTTCCCATCCACCCTTAAAGGGTTGATCCTTAACATTATCACTTCCGGGTCCTTCAAAGTTTTTCGTTTTCTATTGTGTGGTTAGAATTTGTTTTTTTACCCTGATACAGTTTTAATTTTTTTAAGTTTCCCCAACTGGAGTTGAAATTTTTTTCATTAACTTCCATATTGTTTTAGTCCCCCATTTGAATTTGGTTGTTTCCCCGTTTGGAGTCTTGCCATTATCATGGAATTCGATGCACCGAAAAGGGAAAGACTCGGAGTTTGGGGCCCTAATCCCCTATGTCAAATATGAGGATGTGGAACAGGATGGGAGCGAGTACTGTGACTTGTGGAACAGAGCTTTCCACTGTAACCGTCTCAGACTTTACTGTGTTTCCTATTACTCTTTGTGTTCTATTTTTTGGGGGAAGTTACAAATCCTTTCCAATTTTTTCCTGTTTTTTCCCTTTTATCTGCATTTTGGCGCAATCACACCGTGGTCACACTTGTCCAAGACTTTCACAAAGACTGTGTACAGTTTATTTGCATTTTGTATTCTAGAGTATCCAGGACATTGCCATGGTGGCCCAGTAGTTGGGACAGGCAGGGGCGACCTACTCTAAACCCCACGTTCCCTGGGGTTTTTGGTATGGGATGGGTTCTAGATGGTGGTGTGTTGTTTTTTAAACCCTTTCAAAAAATTTTTTGATATGGGGTTTTTTGTGCACGTCGTAGTTCTAGTGTATGATACGCTCCTGTGGAAAGCAGCAACGGGATAATACTGCCCCCCTTGGGGGCCCTTAAAAAACAAAACATTTGGTGTTGTCATGGGCCCAAACTGGGGTTGATTCTCTTCTTTTATATCAAATTTTTAGTGAGTAATTACTTGGTGAGTTTAAATATGGGGCCTGAGTTTAACTTTCTCTTGACATATCAAGAACACCATCCCTGTAGAACAGTTATTAGATGTACAGTCATTTTTTTTTGTTGTTGCAGAAGTACTAGAAGATTCAGTTCAATAAAGCCTAGAGATAAGGCCTGTTTTTTTCATCCAACAATTTATTGAACTAAATCCTGGGTACCTGGTGGGTTCCTGAGCTGACTATATCAAAAGGGGGCGTTACGAAACCTGAGGGGCTAATTCCCCCCAATTATAAAACCTGCTCAAAAAGGGGAAAGCACGGTTTAAGACTTTCGAAACTTTTTGGGGGGCCCTTTCCCTAAAAAAGTCTAGATAAACTAAGTCTGCTCATAATTTTGTTCACCAAATATATGAGGCTATTTCTAGTTAATTCCTATGAAATGCATCAAAACCCCTCAAGTTCAGTATATTAAACCTAAAATGAAATCTTTGCAGCTATCGCCTTGCAACTCGCCGCCAGCAGAGTAAAATCCTTAGAGGGAATCCTTCAAGCACTGAAATTTTGGGGTTTAAGGACTGTCACTTCCAAGCAGTGAAGCTGCTCGGGTATTGTGAAGAGTCCATCGGGATGCTTTTTTCGTGGCCTGCAACCCACCAAAATAAGGAAAATTTTTTTTTGAGAATAAAACCCGCTTAGCCACTCCCTTTTGACCAGCAAGGCTCAAATTCGCCCGAAGATTTGAAGTTACAGACCACTCACCTTCTCGAGGGGTAATGCTGCAATTCCCCCAAAACTTCAATGAAGTTCCCTGGATTTTTCCGGGAAAGGGGTTCCGGGGGTCAACGCCCCCGCGGCCGGGTCTGTGACCAGGCCCCCTGGGGGATCAGACCCGATCACCGGGCTTTTTGCGCTGGCTGCCGCAAACCAAGACGGCCACAGCCCGGGGGTCAGGAACCGTTTTAGGTGCTTGCCCACCCTTGAAGACTGCCAGGGTCTTTTGGGGTAACCCCCCTTAGTATCTGGGAGGCAGTTAACGTCTCGGGCCCTGACCTTATGTTTGGCCTTACGTGCTAGTGACACCCTTTGCTTTTCATTGGGGGGAGGTTTCATCGTTTCCAAGCTTTTGGGTTTTTGTAGTAGTGATTTTTGTGTGCAAATTCGGTAAAGTCCCTCTAGGATTTTCCAGGGGTATATAATCAGTACTCTCCCCCCTCTTCTGGGAAAACAGGTTTAGGAAACCCCAAGCGCTCCCCTAATTGAGGGGTTTTATCTCCGTTGCGCGCCCGAAGGGGTTTTCCCGTACATTTTCTAGGTGCAATTTCACCTGCCTTGAAAGGGTGTTGTGTGCAGCAATAATTCGCCCCAAAAAACAAGTGACCTGAAGAGTGTCATATGGGGTTGGCCCCTGTTTTGAAGGTTCTCATTATCCTCCTGTCATTTTTCTAGAGATGCAATTGAACAATGTTTTGGGCCCTTTAAGGTGAGATCCCCGACATGATCAATCCCCGGTCTTTGACGTTGGGTTTCGCTCTATTTTGTGGCCAGAATTTTTTTTTACTCTGTGAAGATTTAATTTCCTCGTGTTTACCATATCTGAGTAAATTTAAATTTCTCATCGTTTAACTTCATATTGTTTTTTGCAGCCCACTAAAAAATTTGGTTATGTCCGACGGAGCCTTGCGTGTCCGCAATGGGAAAACCGTCATGCAGATTCGGGTGTCATCTGCAAGGAAGGGGCACGGTGCTGTGGCTGACACCTTGTCTAGTCAATTGAGGGAGGAACAAGATGGGGCGGGTACTGTCCTTTTGGAACAAGGGTTTTCACCCTAGCTGCCCGGGCTTACTCTGTTGACGACTACTCTCTGTGTTCTGTTAGGGAAAGGAAATTTTGATCCTCGACCCGACTTTTTTCCCTTTTTCCCTTTTCACGCATTTTGTGCGCTATTACGCCCTGGGCCACTTTGAAGGGTTTGCAAAGTCGTATATTTAATCTGCTTTTTTTTTATCTTTAGTCATTAGACCTTGTCGTATGATCCAATAGTTGAGCAGACGGGAACCTGCCTCATGACGCGCAGCAGGTACGGTGTGTTCCTTTTGTGGTTTTTCAAGACACCACGTCCCAAAATGTCCTGCTCGTGAAGCAAGGGGCAAATCCCAAGAAAGGTCACTTTTTTTAAAGTAGTGGCTAAGCATCAACAAGAGCTAGTGCCCCCCACACATTCCAGTGATCATGCGACTCTAGAACAGGACTTCTGCAGCTACTCCAAAAACACTGTCAAAAAGGGGTTGGAAAGTATTTATCAAAGGAACAGAAGTAGAGGTCTTTTTGAATGGCAGTCAAAGTTTCTCAACCTTTTTTTAAAGCCACTCCTTGACGTACATCACTCATCAGGTACCCTTTCCATGACTCAACATCTCTCTCTTTTAACCTTAGGGTTTTTAAGGTAAAACTCAAGTTAATGGAAAGGATTATCAAGTGTACATTTTCTATTCTGCCCCAACGTGTTTTGATGTTTTCCTTGGGGCAGGACTTTCAGAAGGCATGGTAGTGTCATTAAAATTTGGAGGTGAACTACCCCTCTTGTTTTGTGGACTTAGCACTTTAAGGGAGACCCCCAAAGCGTTTGAAAATCTTTTCCCCGGATTGCCACCTATATCAGCTAAGTCACGCCCCTATTCTTATGAGGATCGGAGTTCATTGAGAAAGAACTCAGAGGCTGCTGAAGGAGGGTTTTAGAACCGATTAATTCCCCTGGGGGGACAGGGTTGTTGTTAAGGATGATTTTAGGAAAAGTTACTCTGAGACAATCAACAATCGATTTCTCTTGAACATCACAAATCCCATTACTCTGAGCAATCAACAAATTTACCTTTTGAGGGTCCCTTACCTCGAATTGATGATACGTAACAAAATTGCTCATACTTGTGTTTTTGCACAATTGATCTAGCTGTTTTTTAAAAATCTTCCTGGCCTGCTAGTGACTCGCATATAATCTAGGATACCAGTGAATAGCAAAAAAAAGTGCTTGTAGCAACTAGCCAAATATTTAAGGACTTGTGGAGTGGATGACTTTCTTTTTTTCTTTTTCTTGAAATCCGACGTTTTTTGTGAATTTCATATAACTTGTATTACCAGCGGGCGCAATTTCCCCAACGAGAAGCAAATATTACTACAGAAAAACGTCCTTCCTCCAAAAATTTTCCCCATCAACTATAGGATAATATTTGCATTTATTTGGGGGGAGGCCAAAAAGAAAAAAAAGAAAGCTAATACAGCGATTGATAAAAAAAGGGTTAGGGTCGCCGTTTGTCACTGTGGAGTTGCCACTCCCGGTTTTTCAACACGCAAGTTTTACTTTTGTATCAATCAAAACATATTATCGGGTAAAATTTCCAGAAACCTTCATGTTTTTGCCCAAAAAAAAAAACACCGACCATATGTTTTTAAAAAAGTGACCCCCGATCGATCAACGGCTCCGAACCCTCGACGGACCGAAAACCCCGACTGGTCGAAACCCTTGGCCGGTTTCAAACGGTTTTGTTGGGGGATAAAACAACGTAAAAAGGAGGAGTTTTTAGGGCCCTTATAAACCAAACAATAAAAATAAAACAAAATCCAGGAGCGTACTCCGGTAAGTGTCCGAATAAAAGTACTTAAAATAGAAAAAAGAAGCTAGACTTTTCTTTAAAAAGGTTATTAAAAAAGTTTCAAGGGTTGCAGTAGAATTTCAGTAAAACAACATTCAAACATTTCGAACAACGGCTTTCCCCATGGATAAATTGTCATTTTTTGTGGAAATTTTGGGGTTTCCCCCCCTTGGCAGATTTCCAAGAAATAGCTAAAAGAAATTTAAAAAAAGGGAAGTGTTTTTGGTATGCCCAAAAAGGGATAAACTGGGATTAAAACAAAGGTATTAAAAGGGATAACCAAAGCGCTTTTATAGACAAAGGAACTTTCTACAAAAGTGGGAAAAAAAAAGTCTGGGGGAATGGACTGCCCTTGAACGGCCCTTAGTCAGAAACTGTAAGGCTGGGGGTGATTCCTGGTAGCATAAATGGGGGACTGTAGTGCTGTCCTGGGAGACTAATTGTGAAGCTGGGGGGTGCTGTCCTGGGAGACGAAATGTGAAGTGGAGGTGCTGCCCTGGGGACAGTAATGGTGAAGTGGAGGTGCTGCCCCTGGGGACATAATGGGAAGCTGGAGAGCGTCCGGGAGACAGAAAGGGAAGTTGGAGATGCTGTCCGGGGAGAAGAAATGGTGAAGCTGGGGGTGGCCCTGGGACAGAAAGGTGAAGCTGGAGATTTTGCCCAGGTAGTGGGGAAATTATAACCAAAAGGATGCCTATAAAAACCTCAAAGGGGACAGGACCGTATGGGAAACAAGGTATAAAAAGTAAGAAAAACCAATATTGCAAACAAAAAATACAACAGGAAAAAGAAAACAAGAGGATTCCCCTAGCAAAAAATGAGGATATTTACCAAAAACAACTTTGGGGGGAGCTTTTCCCTTTTTGGGGCTAGGGAAAAGGAATAAGACAGGGAAACATGCACCAAAGGGAATACAGTCACAGAAACCCCAAAGGCAAACGGAAACCCAAAACCTGTGCACATATTTCACTGGTTTGCAGACATGGGGAAAACTGGAAAAACAGATGGGACGTTGGGAACTAACCCCCTAGAAAATCCATTTCCCCTAGGGCAAAAAGGGAAAAACAAATTCCCTTTCCGAAGCTTTTTTCCCCCGAAATGTGTACCCCCTTCGTAAAAAGACTGGATAATTAAATTGCCAGGCACACCCTAAAAAGGGAAAAAAAAATACAAAACTCCCGGCCATGGGGGAAAATCTGGGTAGCCCAGCCACTCAAAGGGAGAGGTTTTTTGTGCCAGGAAGGGAAAAAAAAAAATGGCAGGAATTGGCCCAGATACAGAAATTGTAACACCAAATCAGTCATTCTGGAGTGGAACCTACAGTCGATAGCCTCACTCCAAACCAACAGATACAGTTACTAAGGCGGAAAAAAAATCCCCCCAGTTACTCCACAAATACCACACAGTCAGATGACATCTTCTTTGCAAATAATATAAGGGCCTAAAGCCTGAGTAACAACAACAAAATACCTTTTCATTCCGTGGACTGCTTGCAGAGGCAAAGGCAATGTTCGCGGCTTTCATGAGACCCACTTAAAGGATCACTTAGACAAGACGAAATATGGATCCCAGGTTACAACCTATACAGATTGTGACAGGACGTGAACAGGCATAAGGGGGGGGGGTGGGTGGTTGGCTGTCTGTACATTGCAGAGTCACTTGTTTGAACATGAACTGCTCAGTGCCCCTCAAATGATGTAGTGGAAGTTTTAGCAGTAAAGGTCGAGAACCAAACCTAGTCATTGTGGTAGTCGACAAGCCTCCGGATGCAACATCCCAGCAATTCCAGGACCAGCTGTTAAAAAATTGACCATCTGCTCTGGAAAAATCTTCCAGCTCCTGCCACCCAACTTCTTCTCCTGGGGGGAATTTTAACTTAAGGCAACCTTAAATGGAGGAAAATAGCAAATAATATTGTTGCAGTAATAACACCAGGAGGCCAGCTCTGATTGTAAACTCACACTTCACATGAGCTTTTTAATCTCTGCACAAAATACAATTTAAAACCACAAATAATAGAGCCCTACTAGACTGGAGAATACACTAGACCTCCATCTTCAATAACATGATGATCTGTAAGAAATGTCTCCTATCAAAAAAATTATACTCAGATCTCTACATTAATTGAGTTCAGAATGTATGCGCCGAGAGCACCAGACAGACAAAATGAGATTTAGTCACGAGGGGGGGGCATTCACAAATTCAACTTCAATAACAAATAAAACATAAAGTGGGACCCATGTAAACCATGTCCTAACCGAAATAAGCTTGGGAAGATATACTAAGCAACACAGAACCCCAAACTATGCTAGAACAGATTAACTTGGTGGACACTCGATGTATGCACAAGACTTATTCCTCTAGAAAAAGGGAGGAGTAGATGTTAAAATAGGAATGAGACAGGCGCTCTCTTTACAGGCGACGGAAAAAAAGAAAAAGAATCACAGAGCGGTCTAAAAAGAGGGTCAATCTAATCTGAAAATGCGTAGGGAGACACTGGTCAGACGAGAATTAGAAAACATCGAACATTAAGCTAAAGGAATCTTATTGGAGTCTGGAATCGCGGGAAGAACTAAAAGCCATAATGAAATCGAAAGGAAACCAAAATGTATTTCTTCTCTATGCCAAATCAAAAGTCGAGAACAAAAGTCCATTATGGGCCCTTACTTAAACAAGATGGGTCCTACACAGATGACAGCAAGGAAATGAGCTGAGTACTCATTCCAATATGGACCTCAAGTTTGTAGCAAGCCATATCCAGACTGAGAGTCGAAAGATCAAAATGAATTTTTTATGAGAGAGCCACAGAATTTGGTTAACACAAGCCGTTATGATGTTATCCTGATGCCAAATGACTTCGAACTGGCCGATTAATGAATGCCATGCCACTCTGCCACAGGTCTAGGACTCATGGAACTCCTGTGCCCCTTATCCTTCCATCAAGATCTGCAAAGAAGATCCTTTCACGAGCCACTTTTAACCATCCTATGGAGAGGGTGCATGGACAACGGGGGTCGTCCCACAGTTACTAAAATCAACAGGACATAGCCTCCTCCACATAAGGGGGGAGTAGGTAAAGCACCAGCAAAGAACTACAGACCGCGATAGCAACTAACTTCCCATATCATAAAAATCTTTGAAAGAGTCCTAAGAAGCAAGATAACCATCTTGAAACCATCAGTTTTTTACAACACAAACCCAGGGCAACATGGGTTTAGAACAGGTTCGCTCTGTCTGGTCTCAACTATTGGATCACTCGACAAAGGTCTAGATGCACTAGAAGACAAAAAGAATGCAGACCCCCCCCCCCCCCCCCCCCCCCACCCCCCCCCCCCAGATGTATATATAAGACTTTGCAAAGCCTTCGACTAAGTGTAGGACCATGGCGTAATAGCGCACAAAAATGCGTAGCTAAAGGAATAACAGGAAAAGTCGGTCGATGGATATATAATTTCCTCACTATACAGAACACAGAGAGTAGTAGTCAACAGAGTAAAGTCCGAGGCAGGCACGGTTTGAAAGCTTGTTCCACAAGGGCACTGTATCTCGCTCCCAATTCTTGTTCCTAACTCCTCATATCTGACTAGGACTAGGGATGGCAGACACAAGCACGTGTCTTCTTCCCTTTGCAGATGACACCCGATCTGCATGCAGTGTCTTCCATTGCAGACACTGCAAGGCTCCAGGCGGACATTCAACCAAATCTTTCAGTGGAGTTGCAGAAAAACAATATGAAGTTCAACGATGAAGAAATTTCAATTACTCAGTTATGGTTAAACACGCGGAAATTAAATCTTCATCAGAGTAAAAAACAAATTCTGGCCACAGAATAGAGCGAAACACAAAGTCAAAGACCTGGGTTTGCCGTGTCATGTCGGAGGATCTCACCTTCAAGGACAATAACATTGTATCGATCGATCTTGCTAGAAAATGGACAGGATGGATGATGGAGATCCTTCAAACAAGGGAGGCCAAGCCCATGATGATATCTTCAGTTCACTTGTTAATCTAGGCTGGAATTTTGTGCACATAACTGCACCTTTTCAAGGCAGTGAAAAGTGCTGATAGAAAAAATGTACAGAGAAGAACCTTTCACGGCACCATAACGGAGATAAAACATCAATTACTGGGTGCACTTGAGGTTCCTGAACCTGTATTCCCTTGGAACGCAGGAAGGGAGAGATACATGATTATATATACCCTGGAAAAATCTAGAGGGACTAGTACGAACTTGCACACGAAAATCACTCACTACGAAAGCAAAAAAGACTTGGCAGACGAATGCACATCCCGCAATGAAAAGAGGGGTTGAGGGGTTGTCACTAGCACTTAAGAGACCATACTATAAGTGTCAGGGGCCGAGGGACTGTTCAGCTGCTCCAGCATACATAAGGGGGATTACCAAACAGACCCCTGGCAAGTTGTCTTCAAGCTGGCACTGTGGAAAGCACCTAAAGTCGGTTCCTGATCAGCAGGGCTGGGCTCGTACGTTTGGTTTTGACGTGCAGCCGCATGTAACAGCATGGTTGGATTAGGCTCTGAATCCCCAGGAGGCCTGGGTCACAGACCGGGCCGCGGGGGCTTGACCCCGGAACTCTTCTCCAGGTAAACTCCAGATATAAACAGAGTGCCTTTATCATCAAGTCCCTTTAAGGAATGAAGATCATAAACCATTACACCGCGTTTCAGGCTTAGTGTTGTCCTGTTCAGTTTACACAGAGTCACTTTTTGGAGGTCACTAATGGGGTTAGCCTGCTTCCAACGAATTATGGTTTACCTCTATTCAGGGAAAGAGATCAACTAATGGAACTTATGCGTAATCTAGATAATGTTACCATTTGTGGAAGACCCAGGTGGAACATGATGCAAACCTTGATAAGTTTTTGGAAGCCGCCAAGAAGAAAATAATCAGTTACAATGATGGAAAGTGCACTTTTTCATACTAAAGGGCTTTTTCATCATTGGTTATGTACGGAAGGACGGAGGTTCAATATTACCAGACCTCTGAAACGGAATACGACCTCTTACGGAACTTCCATTGCCTCAAGACAAAAAGTCACTCGAAGAAAACTCTTGGTCTCTTTGCTTATTACTCCACAATGGATCTTACAAACTATTCAAGTAAAGTCGCCCATTGAGTGCTAACCACATTTCCTGTGGAAAGGAAGCAGAAGCCTCGCTTTCATACTCTTAAATACAGGGACATTGAAAATCAGCTTGTTCAAGCCATTGATGAGTCCCTACCATTACGAAGTGGTAAACGGGAGGCATCTGACATTGCCATTGCTGCAGTCTGATTAGGCAGGACGACGTAGCCTTATTTTCGACAACTTTTCCAAGGATCAGAGAAGTGTTATGATGCTGTAGAAAAGGAAGACCAGTGCCATTATAGAAGCAGTTCGCCATGGAGGCATTATTTAACTGGTAGACATTTCACCATAAGGACTGACCAAACGGTTCCGTCGTGTATAGTGTTCGACAAGAAGCACAAATAATTGGATAAGATTTACAAGTTTTACGCTGGAGGATTTGGTGGAACTATCGTGTTATGACTTTGAATATTCCTGTACGTGGGGTCAAGTGAACATCTCACCTGATGCATTCTCTAGTCCCACTGTGGAGCAAGCTTGTCAATGATTTGCAATCACTCTCAGCATAATCTCCACAAGGCTTTTGTGTCACCAATGGAGTGTTACAGCCTGTTGTACCATTTTGTCAAATCAAAGAAAGACATGCCTACTCAAGGGAAGATGTGCGACAAGTGATCAGAGCGCAGAGTATGTGCAGAGTGCAAGCAAACTTCATCAGCCAGAGAAGACTATCTCATAAAATCCCACCCAAGCCTTGATAGAGACTGAATATATATTTCAAAGGACCTCTACCAAGCATAAATCAAATAGATATGTCCTTACATAGTAGATGAATATAAGGTTTCCTTTGTGTTCCCCTGTGCAAATATTGACTGCTCAACTGTTATTAGTTGTCTTTCACAGTGTTCTCTATTTTTGGTATGCAAGCTTATATCCATTCAGTCAGGGGATCCTCGTTCATAGAGGTACGAACTCAGGAGTTTTTGGCTTGCAAAGGTATGGCCTGCAGCAGAACAACAAGCTACAACCCTAAAGGCAATGGTCAAGGTGGGAGCGGTTCAATGGTACTATAGGGAAGGCAGTTACATGAGATTGATTTCGCGCAAATGTACCTGATTTGAACACTGGCTAAACTGTCCTACCTGACGCTCTTCACTCTATTAGATCATTGTTGTGCACAGTATAATGCAAACCCCTCATAAAGAAATCCTCAAACTTTCACGTCGTCCTACTACAGGAGCCTCCGTGCCCACTGGTTATATCATCCTGGACCGTTCTCCTGAAGAAGTCACCGTAGGTGAACAAGACGGATACTTTAGTGGAAGGTAGAGCTCCTGCATGCTAATCCACATTACGACCCATATTTGACTACCTAAATGGTGAAGAGACTACTGTATCTATATGACATTTGCCCAGTTGAATCACATTATTGGGGAATCTTTCAAGATACACCAATAGATATGAAAGATGCTTCGTGTTCTCCGGAAAGCCCCTTGAAGACTACCCCTAAAAAAATAGAGGTTTCTGCTCCAGCAGTTAGTCCAAAACCCCGCTGGAAAATATTGAACTGGTGAAGAGGACTCAAGGGCTACGAAGGTCGGAGACGTTGTACGTCGCCCACCTAACGTTTGGGAGATTCTGGCTCTGATATTTTAGAAGGGGGGAGATGTAGTGTGATACTGCTCCTGTGGGGTGCAGCACAGGATAATACTGCACCACCTCTCGGGGACCTTAACAACAACAACAGTTTGGTGTGTGTCATGGGCGCCAACACCTTGCGTGTGTGATTCTCTTCTGTTTTTATCATATATTAGTGATGCAGAATTACATGGTGAGGTTTAAGATGTGGCCTGAAGTATAACTTTTCTCTTTTGACATAGGCAAGACATCACCATCCCTTGTAGAAGCAGTTATTTAGAATGTACTAGGTCATTATATTTTGTTGTTGCATTATTATTATAATAAAAAAGAAGCGCTAAGCCACAAGGACTATTAAAACAGTTTGTTTGTTGCAGAAGTATATGAAAGATTCTATTGTTCAATAAAGCATAGAGATAAGCCTGTGTTTCTATCACCAACATTAGCAATTCTATTATGCTCTCCCATCGTGGGTGGGGCTAATGTCTGTTTGTTTTTAGCGATGTGGGATGACCCTGTATCCTTGCTTCTCTACACCAGAATGCTAAAAGCTGTGGCTGCGGACTTCTTAGCAGTTCTTGCCGAACACGGTATTCCTCAAGTCTTGACCTGGGGCAGAGTGTATGGACACGTCATTTATCACCTTTTCGAAAGCATGTGGTGTTAGGATAATATCAGATAAGTTTGAGTCTCATTCATAAAAAAATTCAATTAAGTCTTCGACCCTTAGTCTGGTTAATGGCTCGCTAAAAACTGAGTCATACTGGGACTTGAGTAACTCATTTCTTTGCTGTCATCTGTGTAAGACTCATCTCGTCTAAGTAGGGGCATAGTACTGAATGTTGTTCTCGACTTAGATTTGGCATAAGAAAAGAAACATTTTGGATTTCTTTCAATTTCATTAATGGTTTTCAGTTCTTCCCGTGTTTCTTGCCTTCTGTAAGATTCCTTTAGCTTAAGTTCAATATTTGCTATTTCTCTGACCAGTGCCTCTCTTTGTATTACAGATATACGTATTGGCCTCTTTTAGCCACTCTGTGATTCTTCGTCTTTGCCTGTATGGGGAGTGCCTCTTTCTTTCTAATTTACATCTTCTCTTCCTTTTCCTTAAAGGAATATGCCTTGAGCATACCTCGAGTGCCACAAAGTTATTTTTTTCTAAACATAGGTTTGGATCCATATTGCTTTGGATATCTTCCAGGTTTATTTCATTTAGGACATGGTTGACTTGGTCCCACCGTATGTTTTTTGTTATTGAAGTTGAATATGGTGAAGACTCCCTCGTGATTGATCACATTTGGTTGGTCTGGGGCTCCTCACATACATATCTGTACCTCTATTACGTTGTGATATGAGTATATTGTTTTTGATATGGTAATATTTCGTATCAGCTCATCATTGCTAGTGAGGATGAGGTTCAGTGTATTCTCCATTCTTGTTGGCTCTATTATTTGCTGGTTTAAGGTGAATTTGGTGCAGAGATTTAATAGCTTGTGTGTATGCAAATTTTCATCTGAGCCGACTCCTGGGGTTATCTCTGCTACAGCATTATTTGCTACATTCCTCCATTTAAGGTGTCTTAGGTTGAAATTCCCCAGCAGCAAGGTATTTGGAGCAGGAGCTGGAAGATTTTCCAGACAGTGGTCGATTTTCAAAAGCTGTTCCTGGAATTGTTGGGAAGTTGTACCTGGAGGCTTGTATATAACCACAATGACAAGGTTTTGATGGTCCATCTTTACTGCCAAAACATCAACGACATCATTTGAGGTGTTTAGTAGTTCTGAGCATATCAGTGACTGTGACGTACAGGCCAACCGGATAACCCCCCCACCCCTCTTTTTGCCTGTTCACTCTTTTGCATCTGTATAGATTATAACCTGGGATCCATATTTTCGTTTGTGAAAGTGATCCTTTATGTGGGTCTATGAAAAAATGTGAACATTGCATTTGACTGTAAGCAGTCTATCGATGAAAGGTATTTTGTTGTTAATTGCTGGCTTTAGGCCTTGTATATTTGCAAAGATGAATGTCGTCATATTGATGGTATGTGGGGGAACTTTTGCCCTGGCACTAATATCTGTTGTTTTGGAGTGGAATCCACTCCATTCCCTACTGGAGAATTTTTTTTTCTTTCCCTACAGCCTACAGCCCCTTTACAGATACCAGTGCTTCCAATACTTTTTACTGGTAATGTGTCAACACTATTCTCCGAGGCATCACCCCCTTTTGTTTCATCTCCAGCACTATTGCTACTTTGTATAAAGTTGTCTTTACTTGTTTCATCACCAGGGCCACTATCTCCATTTGGTGCACTCTCCTCCAGGACAACACCATCCCCATCTGGTGTGCTCTCCTCCAGGACAACACCATCCCCATCTGGTGTACTCTCCTCCAGGACAACACCATCCCCATCTGGTGTACTCTCCTCCAGGACAACACCAGCTCCATCTGGTTCGCTGTCCTCCATTACAATACCAACACCCTCTGTAGCACTGTCCTCCAAGACAGCCCTATCTGAGCCACCCATTTTATTTTTCCTGCTGTTATACAGGCTGTCATGTTTTCAAAGAAGGATATTTTGTTGTTGGTGCTCTTGTCTTTTAATACAGATATAATTTTTCTACCACAGGTGTATTTCAGTTGGGCAGACCCAAAAACATTCCTCTGATTTTATATCAATAGTGGTTGATGATTTAAAAATCCTATATAACCCACAGGACCATTTACCACAGAGACTTCATGCTATCCAAGCATGACTTCGTATGTTACTTTTTCTGCAGAGTACATAGATTTTCATGATTGTGGTCATTTAGAGGTCCTGGCACAGTTGACAACTCTCCTAGTTAGCTAGTGTACAGGATCACGAGAAGTATTTAGTTTTCAGTGTTTGAGCAGTTCTTCTGGGTATGCTGGCTAGGATAAGTTTACTAAAAAATAATTTATATATATATATATTATATATATATATATATATATATATATATATATATATATATATATATATATATACTGTATTTTGATATATGGATATTATGTATTATAGTTTCAATCCCATACAATAATCTTTCCTCCTGGTACATTTAAACGGTTCTCCTGGGTAGCCAATGAACTAAATCCTGATCAAGTCCACGAACTTCATGACATTAACACCTAATGTACCATAATTACCAGGCTTAATCATGTTGATGGTGGAAACACCATCTAGGGTGATCATGTGGGTAATTTATGACTTAACTGTCATGATGTGGTACTAATTCAACACTTTCCATACATGCCACATCTCATGGCATCATAGTCAGAGTGAAGATGAATATAACTACGAATATGCTACGATCACTTTTCAAAGAGCTCAACTGCTTGTGTTGTTGGAATTTGTCTCTGTGAACATGCCTTGCAAGCTTAGCTTTTGTGGTGTCAAGGAGGGGCACCTAACGGTCAGTGAGTCGGTCCTGGTAGGAAGTGTCACATCTATCCTGTCCCAGCTGCTCAGGATTCTGAATATATTCCACAGCAGATCAGTTAGAAACCGCTGTTGTAGTGGTAGTCTCCAAAAAAAAAATGCTTGCAGTCTCCATAAAATGTTTTGTAGTCTCCATAAAAATATTTCCCCATGTCAGACACAGCATTCAATAAAGACGTGACCTGTCGAAGATCAGTAGTTTGTAATCCTGGTGCATCTTCAGTATGTTTTATCTGATTATCTGAATATGGTTTGTCTAATACAATAAAGAACTTGGTCACAACACGGGCCATCTATAAGAGCCTGCCATCACCGTCCACCAGCAGCTTGTCTGATAGTCAAACCCACTGTTCCACCTATATATTTTATGCATGTGTTGTTCTAATTAGTTGGCATATTGTAGACGTATAACTAAAGTTGGGGTATAGTGATGATGGTCTACAAAATATACAGTTGCCAGCTTCCATTTCTTCGAAATTTTAATATTAATATTAATAGCAGAATTAATAAGATCAGCAGTCATTTTCCACAGTATTAAATATCTTTGTGTCTGATCTTAGAATGTAACATATGTTCCAAGGAGGAGAGACAGTGTTGGTTCGCGGTGTCAAATGTTTACCTGGAGAGAGTTCCGGGGGTCAACGCCCCCGCGGCCCGGTCTGTGACCAGGCCTCATGGTGGATCAGAGCCTGATCAACCAGGCTGTTACTGGTTGATCAGGTTCTGATCCACCATGAGACCTGGCCACAGACCGGGCCGCGGGGGCGTTGACCCCCGGAACTCTCTCCAGGTAAACTCCAGGTAAACATTTGACACCGCGAACCAACACTGTCTCTCCTCCTTGGAACATATGTCTGGTGTCTTGTGGTTCGACTTTCACTTGACAAACAGTTATATGCTAACAATTGTGTTACTGAAAGTGTATCTTGTAATTGATAATTTGCCTATTTTTTATAATGGTACCATTCAGTATCTTAGTAATAGAAGTAAACAATAATTAAGGCACAAATTCGTGCTGGGTGTCACGAATAAGTCCCATTAAATGGCGAATATTCATTGTTGAACATATCAAGGCACATGACGTCAGCTACACGTGACATGACAGTTCAGTCTCAGTGTCAAGTTTACAAGTTAAGTTAATTAATTTCCCAACAGTTACTCTTGATCCCAGCGCGATACATTACCTCCCCCATCGTGTGTTTCCAACTGGGGAAAATTGCCAAGTATCGTATTCTTAAATAGAGTTATATGGCTATTTGATTATGAACTTCCGTTGAGTTGATTTAATCTTGTTATTTACAGTTTTGCTCGTTCTGAGAACTTAAATGTTGGCGAGACCATGTTGGCGAGACCATGTTGGCGAGACCATGTTGGCGAGACCATGTTGGCGAGACCACATCATATAACACAGTTTGTAAGAACTGGAGTGATACTTCATTATTATAGTTACCATATCATCTCTGCTTAGCTGTACTAACCGAAGCAGGTCTTTCAGATTCAGAACACGTTGTACAATACTTGCGTCTATATCTCAAGCTGCCACACTGGATTCGTTGTCGTACCTGGATGGATATAGAAAAGACAGGTTGTATCGTCTGACTTTAGGTGCCCTTTGTCGTGTACACTTTCCATGCTTCTTCATACGTTCATCCCTAATCATGCGTTTCTTTTCTGTAGATTTTTCTTGACATTCAGGCTGCAGCTCTTGTGATATTTAAGCTGTTTCTGTATAAGTGAATTGTCAAGATCAGCGTCATCATCAAGACAGACACGTTGCAGCGAGGACGGGAGTTGATCAAGTTTACCCAAGGCGAGATTATTAGCAAGTAGTGTGTGTCCACTATCACCAGTGGAAAGTCAAGCCATACCACGGGCGGGGCTTGAACTCGAAGTTAGTGAGTCGTATAACTCGAGAGCGGCGCGTTAGCCTCTGGGCCAGCTGGCTACAATAAAATTCACCCAACTGACTCACTAACAGCGATTTCAATCCCCGCCCATGGTATTGTATAGTTGCAATCGTGTCATTACAATTTCGTGAGTAATGGAAGTCAACTTCTCACCTCTTTCTTACTCACAAATTATACAATTTGTGTAGTCTATGGAAGATGTAGTGTCTGAAGCAACTGTGTTATCTTTCATCATCTTCAATGTTTACGTTGTTTTTCTTCTAAACTGAATAACAGTTGCCAAATGTAATTTCTAATCTGAACAATTTTATAGTGTATCTGGTCAATAAAACACAGACAGAGACAGACCTGACATCCTTGTCAATATGTTGCGTCAACATTGTGAAAAATGAATTTCTCTTAAAATATTACGGCTGCCAGATTGCAAAAGCAACCCGACCAAATAGTTTGGCCGTATTGAATTTCTTGATATTAAAAACATTGGTATATAGATCAAGATTAATATTAAAAACACGGGTATATAGGTCAATATCAATATCCTAACATTATTATTGACCAAGATATAAGGATATAAAAAAATGATGATCATTGTTTTTAAAATGGCCGTCACGCCAACATAGTTGGAATATGGTTGGGGTTCAATATTTAAATTAATTACTATGGGACAGAGTAAGTGTTTGCCAGGTTTCATACTTGTATCACAAAGTGAACGAATTTTCACCAAGTCTCCCCACTATATCAGAGAGATTTGTTTCGTACCGTGACTATTCATTCTGTTGCAACTGTCCAT
>NC_069413.1:32034326-32068479 GCF_026875155.1 Cherax quadricarinatus
ATTACCCAAAGGCTCCCTAAAACACTCAGAGTAAGATGAACGGTATGACAAGGAAAAATTTTCCGCCCCTTCCATCCAGGAGACAAGGTGTTGGTGAAAAAATTATACCTGGCCACACCTTGGAAATATTTTTACGGGCCCCATGCGTTTTGTAAGTAGATTATCTGATGTAAATTATGTGGTAGCTCCCATTGTAAGACCTAAAAAAACTAAAATTTACCAATCAATCAATTAAGTCTTTTCATACACCAGATAAGTCCCAGTTTAATGACTGTCCTCTACCCTAAGGACGCCCTTGATTCTTTGCATTTATCTCTAAAATTAATATTAAATTTTAAAAATTTCTTCCCCCCCAAAGGCCAGCCCTTTAAGGAGGGACTTTAAAAACGAAAGCAAAAATTTTAAACTGGCTTCTAAGTATATCCAAATACTTTTTCGGATGGCCAAAAAAAATGTACGTTGGGTTTATTCATGTGAAATTGGGGGGAAACCTAACCAATTAAACTCCCCCCCTACAAGTAACCCTGAAAAGAAAGGTTTTTTTGCGGAAGAAAATTTTTTTGTTAAAGCAGGTTTAGTGGAGGAGTCTTTTCCATGGGCTTTCCCCGTTTTCCCTTTTTGGGAAAAAGGGATGGGGGGGTTTTTGTATGTGTCAGACTCCCGAAAGGCGAATGAGGTTCAATTACAGTGTTACCCTCTTCCTCGTTGGGGACGAAATTTGATTTGTGGGAAGGCACTTTTGGTCCAAGTTAGATCCCCTTTAAAGGTTATATCAGGTCCCTTTTAAAACGGTAAGGCGAAGGAAATCTCTGCCTTCGAAAATTCCCGGGGTATTATAAATAACAGTTACCCCCTTTCGGATGAAAAATTCCCCCTCTTTTTCCCAAAAAACTTTCCATCGGGCTATTAAAGGATTTAAAGGGCAGGGCCAGGTACCTAGAGATATTGTTGTGGGGCCCCTGATACTTGGATCAACACCTACTTAGACTTAAGGCTCTTTTTGAGACCTTTCAGAGTTCCCATTTAACAGTTTTAATTTTTCTAAATCTTCCTTTGGCCGGCCCCCCGCACTTTTTAGGGCCCTGAAGGGGGGTGTGGTGTTGATAAATTTGTAAACAAAATTCTTCTATTAAAATTTCCGTTCCTAAAAGATAGAAAATTTTCAAAGTTCTGGTTTAAAATTTAGAATTTTTTAAAAACCTTTGTACCCCCTCTTTTCCTCTCTTACCAGTCACAAAGTTCCCTTTAATTGGACCTCAACACTGTAACACTGCTTTTAATAAAGCAAAAAGATTATTGTGTACTGCACCCATTCTTTTGTCTCCAGACTTCTCCCAAACCTTTTTCTTTACAGGTTGATGCTTGTGAGTCTGGGTGGGCAGTACTATTACAAATCGAGAATGGGGAGTTGCAGCCTGTAGCATACTTTTCAGCCAAGTTCCAGCAACATCAGAGGGGCTTACTCTACCATTGAAAAAGCCCTCGCGCTGGTACTGGCTTTGGAGCATTTCGATGTTTGTGGGCCAGACATCGCAGGTGGC
This sequence comes from Cherax quadricarinatus, assembly GCF_026875155.1. Classification (NCBI taxonomy): domain Eukaryota; kingdom Metazoa; phylum Arthropoda; class Malacostraca; order Decapoda; family Parastacidae; genus Cherax; species Cherax quadricarinatus. The sequence continues at coordinate 32,035,868 of NC_069413.1, forward strand.
CCAGTCTACAGTGATCAAAATCCTCTATTTAATCTCCAAGCCATAAAAGAACCACAACACAAGGCTCATGCCTGGACGCTAAGACTGCAACCTACTCACTCAGAATTAAATATATTGCCGTCAAGAAAATGTGTTGGCGGACTCTTTATCTAGAGAAATTTATTTTTATTTATTTTAGGTTAGGATGTTATATTATTTGGGGGGTAACCCCTTTTCACGCTCTTTATGTATCCCCTGATGTGGGTTTTGTTTTTTTTTAGTGAGGGGAGCGGGTACCGTCCGCCTGTATCTTGGACCTATGCTAGCCTGACTGACTGCTGTCTTACTTTGAGTTTAGGGTTTGGCTTTTTGTCACGAAAAAAGCTGAGCTCTAAGAGTTTGGAAGGTGAGAGGAAAGGCGGGGTCCCTTTATTTTGTGCCAGGGCGGTACGGTTTCCCACTGGGAGTGGCACCCTAATCCAAGCCTTCTCTGGGTGGGGGTGTGGCATGCGAGGAGTACGTAACCTTTATTCGGCGCATGTACACACCTACCATAATTTGTCCCTCAGCCTGTTATTCTTTGTATTGGACTGAAGAAGCCACTGGTTGGCGAAACGTTTCCTCAGTGAAGATTCTCAAATATTGCACAAGTGTCTCATTCTTCAAGGATGACACTCAGCATGCCGTTAATATAGACAGCATAATTTAACCTAAATGTATTTTACACCAATCATATTCCACCGGTGTTGGCATCTGCATCCATTTTAAAAATGACGGCCATGCATATTTCCATATCCTCACATCTGGATTAAAAATGAGGATGGTATAGTGATCTTGACCTCTATACCTGTGTTTCAAAATCATGGTAGGGAAATATAGTAAAAGATTTGTGCTATGTCATTTTTTTTTCAATAAGGTATTCGTTTTATGATGAAAATTAGGATACAATCATTATATATCAAACATCAAAGTTTCTACATACGGCTTTAATATTTTCCATTGTTTTATTGACCGAAGAACGAAGAACTTATTCCATAAGAACAACAGCAATAACTTGCAATTAGATACCACAAGCTTTCATAAATTTCTTTGGGGATATACATAATAGATGGCATGATCAGAACATCGAACTAGGAAATTGTTTCTTCTAGTGATCAATTTGACACAGGAGCGACACCGTGCTGGTGAGGCAAACACTATTCTGTATGAGATTCCTTGCTGCAGGAATATCTTCGTCGCCTATAATTTTTGTTTTGTGGTGGAGCGAGGATTGTACTGCACATATTAATAACGATCATTAATCTCGTTGTATATGTGATTTTTCAGTATCGATAAGACGATGAATTAGACACGTACATCTGGGTATCAGTCCCTCAGAGGCTGATACCCAGATGCATTAACACTGTCTCCTGCAGCTCTTGACGCACTCGCATTTGATTACGACACAGCATGCCTCGCCAGCAGGAAGAAGAGTCATTCACTTAATTTTCCAGTTCGCAATGGATTCCTCCAACAAACACCTTTCCTTCCAACAGTCAACTGGACTTGGCAACTGGTAATTTTGACTAGCGCCTGACCCCATATGGGATTACTTGATACCCTTCCCTGAACAAAAGCTGGGCAAGTATATGTTGAGTAGGTGGCATGTTCTTTGTCTCCCAGCATTAGTGAGTGAATAACGTTTCTTCAGCAGTATTTACATTACTTTCAGGACTCCCACGGTCATGCATAATTACTATTGATCTCTAATGGTAGGCAGAACATTTAATACGTCTTTCGTTATGGGTCTTCTCCAAAGTGCAAAGAGCAGTGATGGCTTCGTCAAACATATTCCATGCTGCCCAAACCTGTCGCTTCTCTTTTCCAGTAAAAGAGGATGTTACATTATATACTGGTAGGGCAAAGAATGCAGGAAGTGCTGTTTTCTGCGAGACAGTGGTATATTACAGACCATTCTGGAGAAATACCCTGACTTTTCTCCCTGTAAATAAAGCATTACCGCGCGCGCGCGCGTGTGTGTGTGTGTGTGTGTGTGTGTGTGTGTGTGTGTGTGTGTGTGTGTGTGTGTGGTGTGTGGTCAACAATCAATATTTGCACCAATAACTCATTACAGTTGTGACCGGGTGTGGAAGTGTGAATTGCTTATTACTCTATAATTTGTTCATGAAAACGTAGCCATGTATAAACGTAAGTAACGAATTTCTTACAGGATTCATTACTTTTGTAACTTGTGAGTTCATTATCTTTATACTTAGTTCAGCTATCAAAACTTTGGAGGCCCAGTCTCTGGACCCATTACGTACCTCTGTAATCTGTAAATACCTTTGTAACTTGTCATGATTGTGACCAGACGTACCTGGAGTTCATTACCTTTGTAAATTGTGAGTTCATTACCTTTGTAACTTGCTCAGCTATCAAAACTTTGAAGCCCAGTCCCTGGACCCATTATGTACCTCTGTAAACTTTTGACCACCGCCCACAGGATGGGTATGGGGTGCATAATAAAGATATTAAACTAATTAAACTGCGAGACTGAGCCATGGCTGTATACATAAGTTAACCATAAACACTAGCATTCAAGTTTTTTTTTTTTTTTGGTTAGACTGATGGTGAGGATGTGCTCAAAGTTCAGATGAGAATTATTTTCCTACCATATTGAACCCCCTTTAGAGGCATATTCGAAGATCCTCGTATCTGCGTCTTCATGGCTGCAGACTTTCAGCATCATTAGTAGCCGACGGCAAAACTTTCTCACTTTGACCATTGCCTGAAATGTTTGATTTATAATATCTTCGCTGCCTGGATGACAGAGATCAGTTTTGTTTACGTCTTCACGCAGAAATTCCTGTCAGTGGGTGCTTGATTTTTGTCTTAAAAAATGCCATTGGTGCTTTGCCCCTTTTTTTCTCTTGTATACTAGCTCTCAGATGTTAAACTCCATATCTACTCTCTAAGCATTGCCAATACCTAGAGTTTACCTGGAGAGGGTTTCGGAGGTCAATGCCCCCGCGGCCCGGTATGAGACCAGGCCTCGTAGTGGATCAGGGTCTGATCACCCAGTTTGTTACTGCTGGCCGCAGTACAGCCCGGCTGATCGGGTACTGACTTTAGGTGCTTGTCCAGCGCCATGAAGACAGCCACGAATCTATTGGTAATCCCTCCTTTTGTATGCTGGGAGGCAGTGAAAATTTTTGGGTACCCTGCTTTTCATTGGGGAAATGTTGCATCCCTGCCGACCCCCTTTGCTTTAAAGGAGTGATTTTCGTGGTCAATTTTGGGTAATCATTCTGGATTTTCCCATGTATATTATCATGTTCTTTCTCCCCCTGCTTCCGGGGAATAAAAATTTAAGGGACTTAACCATTCCCGTAACTTAGGTGTTTTATCGTACTTATGTGTGCTTGAAAGTTTTCTGTAACCTCCAAGTAAAAATTTTTGCCTGCCTTGAAGGGGGAAGTTAGTGCCAAAATTTTCCCGGGAAAAAACAAGTGATTTGAAGGAACATCAGGGTTTGGGCGTCTCTAGTTCTGAATTCTCTTTATCCATCCATCCTTGAAGGTTAGATCCTCTAACATACCCTTTCCCCGGGCCCTTCAATCAGTTTTTCGCTTTTGGGGGTTAAAATTTTTTTTTAACCCTGAAACATTTTTAATTTTCTTTAAGTTTCCCATATCTGGTAGTTAAATTTTTCTTCATTGAACTTCTATTTTTTTGAGGGCCCCTTTTTAAGGGTTTTTTGGTTGTTGTCCGCTTGGGTTTTCCCAATTATCATGGCAATTCGGTGTATCCGCAAAGGGAAAGCTGGGAATGTGGCCTACATCTCTTGTAAATATGAGGAGTGGAACGGAGGGGGGAGCGAGTACTGGGGACTTGGGGAAACAGAGCTTTCCCTGTAACCGTCTCAACTTTACGGTTTCCTATTACTTTTTGGTTTATTTTTGGGAAGTTAAAAACCCTTCCCCAACTTTTCCTGTTTTTTTTCCCTTTATCATGATTTTGTGCGCAATCACACCATGGCACACTTGCCAAAAATTTTCACAAAGACTGTGTACAGTTTATTTCTTTTTAAATTCTAGAGTATCCAGGACATTGCCATGGTGGCCCAGAAGTTGGGGATAGGCAGGGGCCCCTACTCTAAACCCACGTTGCCCTGATTTGTGTTTTGATGGGACTAGATGTGGTGATCTTGTTTTTTAAAAAACCCCTTCAAAAAATTTTATGATAGGGGGTGTTATGCAACATCAGTTTTTATGTAGTGATACTCTCCGTGGAGAGCAGCAACAGGAAATACGCCCCACCTCTGGGGGCCCTTAACAAACAACAACAGTTTGGTTTGTGTCTGGGCGCCAACACATGGGAAAGATTTCTTTTTTTTTAAAATTTCAAATATTAGTGATGCAGTTTACATGGTAGTTTAAATTGGGGCCTTAGTTAAATTTTTTCCTTGACTATGCAAGACATCACCATCCCTGAAAAGCAGTATTTAGATGGGCTGTCATTAATTTTTTGTTGTTGCAGAATAATATGAAGATTCTATGTTCAAAAACCCTAAGAAAAGGCCTGTTTTTCTATCCACACTTAAAATGCTTTACTGCTCCCATCGTGGGTGGGGCTATGTCTGTTTTTTTTTAGCAGGGGGGGGATGACCCCGAATCCTTGCTTCCTCTCCACAGAATGCTAAAAGCACGTGAAGCGGCTTCTTGCGTTCTTTACAACACGGAAAGCCCCAAATCTTGACCTGGGGCAGAGGTAGGGGAAAAGTCATTTTTCACCTTTTCGAAAGCATGTGGGTTTTGGGTAATATCAGATAAGTTTGAGCTCATTCATAAAAAATTCAAAATTTAATCTTTCCCTTTCTGGGTTTAAAGGCCGCTAAAAACTGGGGCTACGGGCTTGGTAATCATTTCTTTGCTGTCATCGTTAAGACTCATCTCGCTAAGTGGGGCATAACGAAAGTTTTTTCTCGACTTTGATTTTGGGATAAGAAAAAAACATTTTTGGGTTTCTTTTAATTTCATTTAAAGGTTTTTTAGTTCTTCCCGTTTTCTTGCCTTTTGTAAATTCCTTTTGCTTTAAATTCAATTTTGCTATTTTTTGACCAGTGCCCTCTTTGAAACAGATAATTGGCCTCTTTTAGCCGCTCGGATTCTTCGCTTTGCCTGTTTGGGGGGCCCTCTTTTTTTCTAATTTACATCTTCTCTTTCCTTTTCCCTTTAAAGGAAAAGCCTTGAGCAACCTCGATGCCACAGTTATTTTTTTCTAGACATAGGTTTGGATCCATATTGCTTTGGATAACTTCCCGGTTATTTCATTTAGGACAGGGTTTACTTGGCCCACCGTATGTTTTTGTTATTGAAGTTGAATATGGTGAAGACTCCCCCGTGATTGATCACATTTGGTTGGTTGGGGGTCCCAAACAATCTGTACCTCTATTACTTGTGATATGAGATATTTTTTTGATAGGTAATATTCGTATCAGCTCATCTTGCTAGTGAGGGTAGGTTCGTGTATCTCCATTTTTGTTGGCCTATTTTTTGCGGTTTAAAAGGGGAAAATTTGGGGCGAGATTTTAAAAGCTTGTGTGTATGCAAATTTTTATCTAGCCGACTTGGGTTATCTTGCTACAGCATTATTTGCTACTTCCTCCATTTAAGGTGTTTAGGTTGAAATTTTCCCCCTCAGCAAAAGGTATTTTGGGGCAGGGGGGCTGGAAGATTTTCCGACAGGGTCGATTTTTCAAAACTGTCCTGGAATTGTTGGGAAATTGTACCTGGAGGTTTTTAAAAAACCACAATTCAAGGTTTTATGGTCCATCTTTTCTGCCAAAACATCAAAGACATCATTTAGGTGTTTTGTAGTTCTGAGCTTTAGTGACTGTGACGTAAGGCCAACCGGATAACCCCCCCACCCCTCTTTTTGCCTGTTCACTCTTTTGCATCTGTATAGATTATAACCTGGGATCCATATTTCGTTGTGAAAGTGATCCTTTATGTGGGTCTATGAAAAAATGTGAACATTGCATTTGACTGTAAGCAGTCTATCGATGAAAGGTATTTTGTTGTTAATTGCTGGCTTTAGGCCTTGTATATTTGCAAAGATGAATGTCGTCATATTGATGGTATGTGGGGGAACTTTTGCCCTGGCACTAATATCTGTTGTTTTGGAGTGGAATCCACTCCATTCCCTACTGGAGATTTTTTTTTTCTTTCCCTACAGCCTACAGCCCCTTTACAGATACCAGTGCATCCAATACTTTTTACTGGTAATGTGTCAACACTATTCTCCGAGGCATCACCCCCTTTTGTTTCATCTCCAGCACTATTGCTACTTTGTATAAAGTTGTCTTTACCTGTTTCAGTGAGTCCATCTATCATCACTATCATGCAGGAGGAGCCACATGCCTATGGTGCATCCAACAAGATAAGCAGACTCTTGGATGTCACTACTGCCCGGCTCCGGCTGGGTTACAAGTATCTTTGGCAGGTTAAATCACCACCACCAGATGTAGACCAAACGAAATGTAAACTTTGCCAGATGGACTATTGTCACACCTTGCGTCATTATGTACTGGAGTGTGATCAAATTAATGAATTTAGAAACAACTCACTCAGAAATGTTCAAGAAATGGCAAAGTATTTTATCCACAGTGGTATATTGCAGACCATTCTGGAGAAATACCCTGACTTTGCTAGCTGTAAATAAAGCATTACCACATGTGTGCATGTGTGTGTGTGTGTGTGCATGTGTGTGTGTGTGTGTGTGTGTGTGTGTGTGTGTGTGTGTGTATGTATGTGTGTGCATTCACCTAGTTGAGATTGCAGGGGTCGAGTCCAAGCTCGTGTGTGTGTGTGTGTGTGTGTGGTGTGTGTGTGTGTGTGTGTATGAGTGTGTGTGTGTGTGTATGTATGAGTTTGTGTATGTGTGTGTGTGTGTGTATGAATTTGTATGTGTGTGTGTGTGTGTGTGTGTGTGTGTGTGTGTGTGTGTGTGTGTGTGTGTGTGTGTGTGTGACTCAACAATCAATATTTGCACCAATAACTCATTACAGTTGTGACCGGGTGTGGAGTGTGAATTGCTCATTACACTATAATTTGTTCATGATTGTAGCCATGTATAAACGTAAGTAACCATTCTTACAGTATTCATTACCTTTGTAACTTGTGAGTTCATTACCTTGTACCTAGTTCAGCCATCCAACTTTGGGGCCCAGTCCCTGGATCCATTACGTACCTTTGTAATCTGTAAATACCTTTGTAACTTGTCATGATTGTGACTAGACCTACCTGGAGTTCATTACCTTTGTAATTTGTGAGTTCATTACCTTTGTAAATTGTGAATTCATTACCTCTGTAACTTGCTCAGCTATCAAAACTTTGGAGTCCAGTCCCTGGACCAATTATGTACCTCTGTAATTTTTTGACTACCGCCCACAGGATGGGTATGGGGTGCATAATAAACATATTAAACTAACTAAACCTGTTTCATCACCAGGGCCACTATCCCCATCTGGTGTACTCTCCTCCAGGACAACACCAGCTCCATCTGGTTCGCTGTCCTCCATTACAATACCAACACCCTCTGTAGCACTGTCCTCCAAGACAGCCCTATCTGAGCCACCCATTTTATTTTTCCTGCTGTTATACAGGCTGTCATGTTTTCAAAGAAGGATATTTTGTTGTTGGTGCTCTTGTCTTTTAATACAGATATAATTTTTCTACCACAGGTGTATTTCAGTTGGGCAGACCCAAAAACATTTCTCTGATTTTATATCAATAGTGGTTGATGATTTAAAAATCCTATGTAACCCACAGGACCATTTACCACAGAGACTTCATGTTATCCAAGCATGACTTCGTATGTTACTTTTTCTGCAGAGTACATAGATTTTCATGATTGTGGTCATTTAGAGGTCCTGGCACAGTTGACAACTCTCCTAGTTAGCTAGTGTACAGGATCACGAGAAGTATTTAGTTTTCAGTGTTTGAGCAGTTCTTCTGGGTATGCATATATATATATATATATATATATATATATATTATATATATAATATATATTTTATATATATATATATATATATATATATATATATATATACTGTATTTTGATATTTGGATATTATGTATTATAGTTTCAATCCCATACAATAATCTTTCCTCCTGGTACATTTAAACGGTTCTCCTGGGTAGCCAATGAACTAAATCCTGATCAAGTCGACGAACTTCATGACATTAACACCTAATGTACCATAAATGCCAGGCTTAATCATGTGATGGTGGAAACACCATCTAGGGTGATCATGTGGGTAATTTATGACTTAACTGTCATGATGTGGTACTAATTCAACACTTTCCACACATGCCACATCTCATGGCATCATAGAGGGGAAGATGAATATAACTACGAATATGCTACGATCACTTTCAAAGAGCTCAACTGCTTGTGTTGTTGGAATTTGTCTCTGTGAACATGCCTTGCAAGCTTAGCTTTTGTGGTGTCAAGGAGGGGCACCTAACGGTCAGTGAGTCGGTCCTGGTAGGAAGTGTCACATCTATCCTGTCCCAGCTGCTCAGGATTCTGAATATATTCCACAGCAGATCAGTTAGAAACCGCTGTTGTAGTGGTAGTCTCCAAAAAAAAAATGCTTGCAGTCTCCATAAAAATGTTTGTAGTCTCCATAAAATATTTTCCCATGTCAGACACAGCATTCAATAAAGACGTGACCTGTCGAAGATCAGTAGTTTGTAATCCTGGTGCATCTTCAGTATGTTTTATCTGATTATCTGAATATGGTTTGTCTAATACAATGAAGAACTTGGTCACAACACGGGCCATCTATAAGAGCCTGCCATCCCGTCCACCAGCAGCTTGTCTGATAGTCAAACCCACTGTTCCACCCATATATTTTATGCATGTGTTGTTTTAATTAGTTGGCATATTGTAGACGTATAACTAAAGTTGGGGCATAGTGATGATGGTCTACAAAATATACAGTTGCCAGCTTCCATTTCTTCGAAATTTTTAATATTAATATTAATAGCAGAATTAGTAAGATCAGCAGTCATTTTCCACAGTATTAAATATCTTTGTGTCTGATCTTAGAATGTACATATGTTCCAAGGAGGGAGGGCAGTGTTGGTTCGCGGTGTCAAATGTTTACCTGGAGAGAGTTCCGGGGGTCAACGCCCCCGCGGCCCGGGCTGTGACCAGGCCTCATGGTAGATCAGGCCTGATTAACCAGGGCTGTTACTGGTTGATCAGGTTCTGATCCACCATGAGACCTGGCCACAAGACTGGGCCGCGGGGCGTTGACCCCCGGAACTCTCTCAGGTAAACTCCAGGTAAACATTTGGACACCGCGAACCAACACTGTCTCTCCTCCTTGGAACATATGTCTGGTGTCTTGTGGTTCGACTTTCACTTGACAAACAGTTATATGCTAACAATTGTGTTACTGAAAGTGTATCTTGTAATTGATAATTTGCCTATTTTTTATAATGGTACCATTCAGTATCTTAGTAATAGAAGTAAACAATAATTAAGGCACAAATTCGTGCTGGGTGTCACGAATAAGTCCCATTAAATGGCGAATATTCATTGTTGAACATATCAAGGCACATGACGTCAGCTACACGTGACATGACAGTTCAGTCCCAGTGTCAAGTTTACAAGTTATGTTAATTAATTTCCCAACAGTTACTCTTGATCCCAGCGCTACATTACCTCCTCCATCGTGTGTTTCCAACTGGGGAAAATTGCCAAGTATCGTATTCTTAAATAGAGTTATATGGCTATTTGATTATGAACTTCCGTTGAGTTGATTTAATCTTGTTATTTACAGTTTTGCTCGTTCTGGGAACTTAAATGTTGGCGAGACCATGTTGGCGAGACCATGTTGGCGAGACCATGTTGGCGAGACCATGTTGGCGAGACCACATCATATAATACAGTTTGTAAGAACTGGAGTGATACTTCATTATTATAGTTACCATATCATCTCTGCTTAGCTGTACTAACCGAAGCAGGTCTTTCAGATTCAGAACCTTTGTACAAATTTGCCCCTATTTTCTAAAGGGCTGCCACACTGGTTAAAAGGGTGGGAACCGGAGGAAAATAGAAAAACGGTTTATCGCTGATTTTAGGGGGCCCTTTTGTCGTGAAACATTTTCCCATGCTTCTTCAACGTTCATCCCCAACATGCGTTTTTTTTTCTGAAAATTTTTTTCTTGACTTTCGGGCTGCGCCTTGTGAAAATTTAAAGCTTTTTCGGTATAAGTGAATTGTCAAGATCACCCGTCTCATCAAGACAGACACTTTTGCAGCGGGGACGGGATTGATCAAGTTTCCCCAAAGGGCAAATTTATTACAAAAAGGTGTGTCCCACTTTTCACCATTGGAAAGTCAAGCCATCCCAACGGGGGGCTTAAAACCGAAAATTTATGAGTCGTATAACCAAAGACCCGGCGCTTTAGCCTTTTGGGCCAGCTGGCAACAATAAGTTTCCCCCAATTTGACTCACTAACAGCGATTTCCCCCCCCCGGCCCTTTGGTATTGAAAAGGGTTTGCAATCGGGGGTCCAAACAATTTCGTGAGTAATGGAAGTCAACTTCTCACCCCCTTTCTTACTCACAAATCAAACAATTTTTTGTAGTCTATGGAAGAAGAAATTTTTCTGAACCCAATTTGGTTATTTTTCATCATTTTCAATTTTTAAATCCCTGTTTTTCTTTTTAACTAAATTTAATTTTTCCCAAAAATGTAATTTCTTAAACTTTAAAAAAAAAAAAACAATTTAAAATTAAAAAAATTTTTGTTTTTTTCTGGTCAATAAAACACAGACAGAGCCCAAAAACCGACATCCTTGTCATATGTTGCGTCAACATTGTGAAAAAGAATTTCTCTTAAAAAATATTACGGCTGCCAGATTCAAAACCCAACCCCGGCCCAAAATATTTTGGGGCCAAAATTAAATTTTTTGATATTAAAAACTTTGGGCATATAGAAAAAGTTTTAAAAATTAAAAAACAGGGGTATATGGGTTTTTTCCCAATTTATCCTAACAAAAAATTATTGACCAAGAAATAAGGATATAAAAAAAGATGATCATTTTTTTTAAAAAGGGCCCGTCACGCCCAACATAGTTGGAATAGGGTTTGGGGGTTTTAAATTTTTAAAATTTAAATTTAAATAGGGGCCCAGATTTAAATGTTTCCCAGGTTCATACTTTTATCACAAATTTAAACAATTTTTCAAACCAAGCCCTCCCCACTAATCAAGAGATTTTTTTCCTTTGTACCGTGACTATTCATTCGTTGCAACTGTCCATGAAAGTTTTTTTGGGTACTGGATATTTTTTATTTTTGAGGGGCCCCAAGTTTTTAAACAGAAAGCAAAAATTAGTGAGTAAAGGCTTTTTTCTTTTTCTAAAAAATTTAAATTTTAAATAGGGCGTGTGTTATGGGGAACCGGGTTTGAAAGAACAACCTAAATAGCAAAATTTTTTGGGGTTACAAGGGGCATTTGGGTGTTTTTCTTCTTGTGATCCCCGCAGCACATATATCACAAGAAAAGGGTTATACGAAGAGTAGTACAGATTAAGAAAATTTTGTTAAAAGGTACATAAAACATACTTCTAAAAAAAGTCTATTTTTCAGCTTTTTGGGCAAGATGAAAATTCATGAGTTTTTTTCCCCTCTTTTTGGTCCTTTAATATTTTTAATTATTTTAACCTTTATTTTCAAACGAATATTTTTAGCTTAATTTTCAAAGACCATTAGTAAAAGGGAACTTTTCAACACTGAAAAAAAACTTTTTGGTCAAAATCCAAAATTTTAAATATTTTTAACATTTCATTTTAAAACATGTTTTTTGGGGAAAACCAAAAAACCCTGGATTGTGATGAAAAACGTTGGTAAATCTGCCTTTTAGAAAAATTTTAAAATTTTGGGTTTTAAGGTATAAAACCCGGTTACTGATTAAGTTTTGTAAGGGTTTAATTGTTAAACCAATTTTGAAGTATGTCAATTAAAAATAAATATGGAGAAAGAAAACAAGTTTTAAAAAGATTGCCCGATTTTTGGGCTACAAAAAATTAAGGCTACCCTTTTGAGTGTTTATGGAATAAGTTGAGAGATCCCAACTGCCATAAAATTGTAGGGGTGGACAAAGACAGGACCAAATATCCACCTTTCAAGAAAACCGCCATGTTGAAGAATTGAACACTTTTGCAAAATATGGGAATCTTTTTTTGAAGAAACTTTCTTTTTCCCCTCAGTGGCTTCATCAGTGGCCCAAACATTTTCCCTTTAAAAATTAAACCCATATGGGGCATAAGTGGCTCCAAATTTTTCAACTTGTCGGGTTTTCAAAAACCCCCCATCACCCAAAACCTCCATGTAAACCTTGCATAGAGGGTTAATGGTAAATATCTGCACTCTTGGGCACCGTATCCACATTTTTCGTCGACCAGAGGGGTCGACTGTTTTTTTAAATGAAAATGCAACCCCCTAATATTAACATTTTTTTGCAAAAAAAACACTTTTCGTGATTTTGGGAAAGAACTCCATATTTTATTTTGTTCATTAACTATAGAACCAAATTTTTTAAAAAATAAAAAGACTTTTAATATATTTCTTCGGGGGATGCAGCTTTGGGTCACTGGGGCATTGGGAAATTGTAATCTTTTTTCTTTTTTTTTTTTTTTTCTCGCCGGGCCCGAGGATTAGCCCCCGGGAGTGAGCAACACACCAGACCTCAGGGAACCCCAACAAAAACTTTTTTTATGTTATATTACCGAAACCCTTCCCCCGGACCTTGTAAAAAATTTAAAACCCTTTACCAGTAGGGTTTGGGGTTTTTTCCCCTATTTTGAGGTTTTTAAGTAAAATAAAAATCATGTTCTTACAGAAAATTATAACAAACATTTTTTCCCCCCCTTAGGATTATTTAAATTTTTATGATATATGAAGTAATGATCAAGAAGAGGGGAAGAAGAGAGTTCCTCGGGAAGGGAAAAAAAGAGTCCCCCTGGAAGGGTAAGAAGAGAGTCCCTCATGGGGGTAAGAAAGGGTCCCTTATGGGAGGTTAAAAAAGAGATTCGTCCTCATGAAAAAAAGTACATCCGTCCTGCCCCTCAGTTTGTATAAAACAAAGTCTCCAAATATGCTCACATTTTGAGGGAAAAGATGATTTAAATATGAAAAAACTGCATATTTAACTGGGAGGGAAGGGAGCTGGGAGCTCACAGTGACGTGGGCAGCGGGGGACATTCTTAAAGACCCCCCTAGTTTACCCTTCCCCCCAAAATCATGTTTATTTTTCCACTATAATCAACCCTTTCCCATAATTACTATCACATTTGCTTTTTTCGTTTCGTTTAAATTTTTTTTAATCCAGGGTCTTTCCTTAAATTCATGGGAAAACTTAAAAAACAAATATTTGAGGGCAATTTTGTTTGTAGAGGGCTGAGTTTTTCTCAACCTCGACAACACCCAGCACAGGACTATTTTCTGGCCCCCGGGGGAAAATACATCCCCCTCCCGTACCCCGTGCTCCCAAACCCGGGATTAAGTGTTTATCTTCAAATGGTCCTCACATCACCGGGGGGGCAACAGGAAAACATCACTGTAAACAGTAACCTCGACATCACTTTTAAACATATTTTCCAAAAATCATAAACATGAAACTCAACATCATAAACAGTGACATCCCTCGTGACAGAGATTTCATTACGATTAACAGTGACATGAAAATGTGGGGCCCCCCCTTTAACAGTGACCTCATTAACCCCAAAATTTTTACTGAACTTTGAAAAAAAACAATTTCAACAACTCATGCCCCAAATTTTACAAGGGCCGATTTTATGAAACCCGTTGGTTTTTTCAAAGGGAAAGGGAAAAATCGCGGGCGCGTGCCTTAAATTTCACCATGGAGAAAGGGGGAAATTTGACACAAAAACAGTAAAATGGAAACCTTTATAAATGCAAATTTTTGTAAATTTTTTTTCCCTCAAGTCAGTAAATTTATACCATTTTCCCCCTAGAGAGGGGGTTGGGGGCTGTATCTGTTTGGTCATCCCACAACAATTTCAGCACCAATTTACAAAAAATGGCAGTAAAACAACGCAAAGAACTGAAGACCGACACCCCTAATGTTTTCCCTATAATACAAGTCTTTTAACCCGGGGGCTAAAACACCAAGATCACCAACAAATTGGATTCCCCAAAAAGAAAAATCCAGGGGGTCCCGGGTTTTGAGCAGGGCGCGGGGGGAAATTTAAACCCCCCAAAAGCTCCAGGTAGGGAGGTAGATCATGAACGGTACCTCATCAAACCCTGAACAATGACTTTATACCCCTGAATTTGTGACATCACCAAAAACGTGACCCAAAGGGCAAAAGGGTCTTTCACAATGAGCAATGGCCCCCACGTCGTGAACAGTGACCTATTCACCCTTTCCCAGTGGGGGGGTTCCCTTTACCATAACAGTACTTCATCAAACCCGAACCCTGACTTCATCAAACCCGAACAGTGACTTCACACCAGAACTGACTTCATCACCATGAACATGATTCAACACAGTTTAACCGTGACCTTCACATTAACAAGTCACACTGTTTAAAAGTTGCTTTTTGATCTAAATCTTGAAATTCCCAGGTTTTTCTTGTTAATTTTTCCTCAGAAAACCCCTCCTTCCCCCCTTTTTTACTTCCGGGCCGCTTTTTGATCCTCCCTCCCAAACTTTTTCCCTCTAGAATTACCATGCTTGGGCTGCTGCTGCTGACTACTGACGTTGCTTTACTGTTGCCAGCAGGTCAGGGAAACAACCAAAATGGAGCTGGGGTGCTGCTTACTTTTTGCTTACTTTGCTGCTTACTGTTGCTGCTTACACTGCGGCTAACCGTTTTCTGCTGACTTCTGTCAGCCTTTCCCGAGTCACTTTCCCCGCTGGCTGTTGTCCAGCTTCCTGGATCCCCTCCACGCGACGTTGTCCCCGCTTTCCCGGAAAATTTCTCCACGCTGACTGTTGCCCGCTTCCCCGGGTTTCTCTACGCTGACTGTTTCGCTTCCCCGGGGTCACTCCACGCTGACTGTTGTTAGCATCCCCCGGGAAACAAATCCCCCGCTGACTGTTTTCAGCAAAAATTTGGGTCAAAACCACCTTTACTGTTGTCAGCTTCCAGAGATCACTTTCCCCGCTTTCCGGGTTTCAGCTTTTCCCGAATACTCCCCCGCCCGACGTTGTCAGCTTCCCCGAGATCACTCCACGCTGACTGTTTTTTCATTTCCTGGGATCACTCGTGCCAAAACAATGGGGGGGGCCGCTAAGGACCACGTTAAACCTTAAATTGGGAATTCCCCACATGCTAAATTACGGAATACATGATTTATATTCCCTTTAAGGGAAGTGAGGGCGCTTTTGAAAATTATTGTTTTTTTGTTCAAGATGTTACTTTTGGGTGTACCACCCACTTTTGTTTGGGGGGGCCATATTCACGCTCCGGGCCCCGCCCCTTCCATGGGGCCCCCTGCTAGGGCCCCCTCTCTCTCCCCGCTCCCCCGAGCTTTTTTCAAATCTCTTTTTAAAACTAAGTACGGATTTCCAAACCCCCAAATACATCACCCCCCGATTGTTTTTAAAATTTTTGGAACTGAAAAAATAAAATTTCCAAAAAAAACCCCTTTAAATAAACTGAGTTTTCAAGTTCTAGTTGTGACTGTTTGTTTTCTGTTCCCCCGTTTTTCCCCAAACATCCTGCCTAAACCCGCCCAGCAGATAGGGCCCGGGTAAATATAAATAATATAAAAAATATTTTTAAAATAATATAATATATATATAAATATAAAAAAAATCTTTTTTAAAAAGGAATTTAAAAAAAAGGGTGGTGAAATTTTAAAACGCTCTGGGAAACCTGGCTTGGGGTTTCCATAATTTTTGTTCGTATTTCTTGCTAAAAGTCACTTTTATCCCGCCTTTTTAAAAAATGCGAGTTAACTTTTCCCCCTTGAATTTTTGCCAAAGGGTTTTTTCACGATACCTCGTCCCGCCCAAGCCCCCCAAACAAAAAATATTTAATATTTCATTGAAAAATGTTCCACCCTTTTTTTTAAAATTTTTTTTAGAGCTTTTTCCTACAGAAATTTTTGAAATATAATATGAACTTTTTTTTCCAGGATATATCTTAAGGGCCCCCCGAAAAAAATGCGGATACATGTTAAGACCCCCCCGTAAAGGATTCAGAAATTTTCTTAAAGACCCCCGTTTAAATGGGATAAGGATGTATTTGAAGTAATTTTTCAAAAAAAACCCCCAATGGAAAAACTGGACTTGACCCAAGGGGCGCCAAACCAAAAGAGGTATCTGGTTTTCCTGGGAGTCCCCAACCCCCCGGGTCGATACCTCACCCACCCAGAGGGAACCAAAGGGAAATCCCCAAACCCCAGCCCTTAAAACCCCAACCCACCCAGAGGGATTTCCCGAGAGTCACAACCCCGCCTCTGATCCCCCAAACCCCCACCAGAGGGATCCTTTTGGGGCCCCAATCCCAGCCCCCTGATACCTCAATCCACACCAGAGGTATCCTGGGAGTCACAACCCCAAGGCTTTGATACCTCAACCCACACCAGAGGTATCCTGGGAGTCACAATCCCAGCCTCTGATACCTCAATCCACACCAGAGGTATCCTGGGAGTCACAACCCCAGGCTCTGATACCTCAACCCACACCAGAGGTATCCTGGGAGTCACAACCCAAGGCTTTGATACCTCAACCCACACCAGAGGTATCCTGGGAGTCACAACCTAAGGCTTTGATACCTCAACTCACACCAGAGGTATCCTGGGAGTCACAACCCCAGGCTCTGATACCTCAACCCACACCAGAGGTATCCTGGGAGTCACAACCCCAGCCTCTGATACCTCAACCCACACCCGAGCACTAGTAACTATCTCAGATCTCAGAGACGCATCTCAGTCCTCCAAAGAGGTTAAGTAGCTATAAATAATAAATTTCAAGAGGCCTAAGTGTTTTATATGTACACTTAAGGAGCCTAGAACCTATAACTTAACATCCTTAAAGCGTTCAGGAACTGTAGATCAACACCCGAAAGTACACAGATGTCGAGCAACACGTTGAAAACGCAGAGTTCTTGTATATCAATAATCTTAGAAGAATCAGGAGCTAGAGCTGAACCAAGCCAAACACTGAAGCATAAGAATTAGATGTATTTTAAGCTGCTGCACGATTCGTGTTGCACAACCCCAGCCCCTCTACCTCAATGCACAGTGCAGCATAAGTTTCTAATTTAGTATGCGATGAAGGACTGAAGCCTATCAGTTTTGATATTTAGAAGTTATCATATGGACACTAATATAACTTTCTTCAATAAAAATGGCATATGACTGTTCAACAGCCTGACACCAGCCATAAGGGGAATTACCAATAGTCTACTGCCTGCCTTCAGGAGGAAGCTGGACACATACCTGAAGTCAGTGTAGTATCAGCCGGGCTGTGGTTAGTACGTTGGACTACGTGCGGCCAGCAGTAACAGCCTAGTTAATCAGGCCTTGATCCACCGGGAGGCCTGGTCATGGATCGGGCCGCGGGGGCGTTGACCCCCGGAATACCCTCAGGGAGACTCCAGGTGGGTAGGTATAAGTACATATTCAGTCTTAAACTATTTCAAACCTGTAATAATGTTGGTAGAATTACCGACAATATGTAAAGTAAAAGGACACAAGTGCAACTAATGTAACATTTTATTGTGGCAACGTTTCGCTCTCCAGGAGCTTTGTTAAGACGTTACAAACAGTATATGGACACAGAGGGTATATAGATGAATGGTTCAGAGAACCGACATGTTGATAAATTAGACACAAGTGCAACTCTTGGGTATCTTTATTGAGGAAACGTTTCGCCACACAGTGGCTTCATCAGTCCATACAAAGGAGAAACTTGAAGAACAGGAGGAGAATGAGGTAATCAGTCCCTCAACCTTGAGTCGATGTGGTCAGTCCATCAATCTTGAATAGAATACGGCATACGTGCGGAGAAGGAGCTTATAAACCGCGAAGAATTCCCAAGTATTAAGATCCCAAGAAGTTGCAGTGTCTGACAGGTTTGTATGGACTGATGAAGCCACTGTGTGGCGAAACGTTTCCTCAATAAAGATACCCAAGAGTTGCACTTGTGTCTAATTTATCAACATGTCGGTTCTCTGAACCATTCATCTACAAACCTGTCAGACACTGCAACTTCTTGGGATCTTAATACTTGGGAATTCTTCGCTTGCCTAATTCTTGGGCACGACCTACTTCCACATTGAACAAATGTTACACCACCTATGACTGCTTCACCTCTCCTGCCAACGGTTTATAAGCTCCTTCTCAGCACGTATGCCGTATTCTATTCAAGATTGATGGACTGACCACATCGACTCAAGGTTGAGGGACTGATTACCTCATTCTCCTCCTGTTCTTCAAGATTCTCCTTTGTATGGACTGATGAAGCCACTGTGTGGCGAAACGTTTCCTCAATAAAGATACCCAAGAGTTGCACTTGTGTCTAATTTATCAACAGAGGGTATATATAGGCTCAGAGTGAGGTGCAACACTAGTGGTAGTAGTAGTAGTGGTAGTAGTAGTAGTAGTAGTAGCAGTAGTAGTGACAAAAGTTGTAGTAGTAATACAATATGGTAGAGCAATTAATTCGTACATGAGTAAAAGGATATAAAAGCTATTACTTGGGTAACATAAAAATAGGTTGGACAAATATGGACTGGATAAAGGCAGCCTGTTTCAGTGTTCACTCTCTGTAATGTGCTTTGTGTAGTATAACAGGAGAGACTATGTGATGGCAGGGTTTACTGTTTTCAGGAGGATTCTTGCTAAGACTTCAGAGATGGTGAAGCTGCCGTTGTTTTGTTTAATTGTATTCGTAACAGTGATCAGTGCTGATTCGAGGCACTTGCGTCTGCGGAAATTAGTTTCTTTGATCACTAATTGTGCGTTCCTGAGTTTCATGAGATGATTGGTGGAATTTCGGTGTTGTACACAGGCGTTGTTCAAGTTATCGTTCCTACATGGCGGGTGCCGAGGTTTCTTGCTGTTTCACCTACCTAAATCTTGTCACAGCCTCCACAGGGTATAGTGTAAACCCCTGCATTGACTGGTTCGTGGTGTTTTAATTCTGTCCTGGTTAGATCCTTTATTGAAGTGCTAGAAGCGATGGCGACTCTGGTGTTAGCTTGTGAAAGTACTTTTGAGACGTTCAGTGCAACCTGGCTGTTGGGAAGAATTATAACTTTGTTGGGAGTGGTGTTGGTGCGTGGAGAATTAATGATCTGAAGAGCTCTTTTCTTGCAGTCTTTGATGAAAAAGGAAGGAAAATGTAACTCAGTGAAGGTTTGGTGAATGTATGTACATTCCTCGTCAAGAAACTCAGGACTACAAATTCGGTATGCTCTTAGGAAAAACCCGATAATGATGCCTCTTTTGGCCTTGGTATCTTGACTGGAATAAAAGTGTGTGAGATCATTTTTATTGGTAGGTTTCCGATAACTTGAAAACTTAGTTGTGTTGTCTACTTTGTGAATGAGGACGTCGAGGAAAGGTAGCTTGTCATTGGACTCTTCTAGTGTAAACTGGATCGCCGGTTCAACTGCGTTGAGCCTTGCCTGAAGATTCGCGTACATCAAAACGTTGGAGTTATTACGAGGAACGTCGTCCACGTAACGTAACCAAGTGACGCTTAAAGGGATGATGTTGGCGAAGTGTTCGGACTCTAGGTGTTCCATGTATAAGTTGGCTAGGACGGCACTGATGGGGGATCCCATTCCCATGCCGTAGGTTTGTTTGTAGAGCTTGTTATTGAAAGGAAAACAGTTGAAATTAAAACAGAGTTCAATCAAGTCAACAAAATCTCCGGGAGGTAGAGGAAGATTAAGGTCCTGATTGACTTTACGTCGTAGAACCTCGATGGCTTTTCTGGTAGGTACTTTTGTGAAGAGGGAATTCACGTCCAAACTGCTTAGTTTCTTGAAGATTGAGACACTTATGCAACATATGGGAATCTAAAAATTCCCATATGTTGCATAAGTGTCTCAATCTTCAACTTGTCGGTTTTTCAAACCATTCATCACAACTGCTTAGTTTCTTGTTACGGATGGAGAGGTTTCGGATGCGGTTGAGAAGGTCGCCTGAGTGTTTAAGATGAGCGGGGCTGACGGTCCCCAGAAGGCAGGAAAGATGTTTGGCAAGAACTCCGGCTAGTTTGTGTGGAGCACTGCCTATACCTGATGTGATTGGTCTGAGAGGAATATTGTGTTTATGGGTCTTGGGTAAACCTTACATGTGTGCTGGTTTAGGGTTGCTTGGTAACAAGTACAGAAGTTTCTTCCCTTCTCTAGTGCGTTTGAGTATTTGTCTGGTTTTGTATAGAAAATCTTTGGTGAGTGTCTCCCACTGTTGAGTGCTGATGGGTTACGTATGTAGACTGATCACTCAAAAGATCCATCATTTTAGTGTTGTAGTCACTGGTGTTGAGTATGACAACTCCACCTCCTTTGTCGGCGGTGGTGACGATGATGTTGGGGTCACTAATGTGACATTTTATTGTGGCAACGTTTCGCTCTCCAGGAGCTTTGTCAAGCCGATACAAACAGTATATGGACACAGAGGGTATATAAAGGCTCAGAGTGAGGTGCAATACTAGTGGTAGTAGTAGTAGTAGTAGTTGAAGAATTGAGACACTTTTGCAACACATGGGAATCTTTGTTGAAGAAACGTTTCGCCACACAGTGGCTTCATCAGTCCAATACAAAGTAGAAATGGGTAAGGAGAGGAGGAGTTCGAGGTAATCAGTCCCTCAACCTGGAATCGATGTGTTCAGTCCATCACTCTTGTAGGAAGTGCAGCATAGGGCCAGAGAGGTGGCTTATATACGGCAGTCAGATGAGTTGAAGCAGGAGGAGGCGGGATCACAGTGGGACCTGCCACTTGTGTAAGTAGGTTGTCGTCCAAAGGCTGGGCAAGCGTTGAAGTCTTTGTACCAAGATCCCATGATGTTGCAGTGTCTGACAGATGTGGTGAATGGTTTTGAAAGCCGACAAGTTGAAGAATTGAGACACTTGTGCAACACATTAGTAGTAGTAGTAGTAGTAGTAGTAGTAGTAGTAGTAATACACTATGGTAGAGCAATTAATTCGTACATGAGTAAAAGGATATAAAAGCTATTACTTGGGTAACATAAAAACAGGTTGGACGAATATAGACTGGATAGAGGCAGCCTGTTTCAGTGTTCACTCTCTGTAATGTGCTTTGTGTAGTATAACAGGAGAGACTATGTGATGGAGAGTTGTGCGGGAGTAGACTTAGGGATCACCTTCTCTGCCAGGCAATCTTGTAGGAAGTTGTGTCTGTTGCGATAGCTGTGAGCACGAAGAAGGGTGTCCAAATAACGTCTGCATGAAATGTCCTTTTACTTTACATTTTATTTTATTATCACACTGGCCGATTCCCACCAAGGCAGTGTGGCCCGAAAAAGAAAAACTTTCACCATCATTCACTCCATCACTGTCTTTCCAGAAGGGTGCTTACCCCTACAGTTTTTAAACTGCAAAAATTAACACCCCTCCTTCAGAGTGCAACACTGTACTTCCCATTTTTCCAGGACTCAAGTCCGGGCCCACCGGTTTCCCTGAATCCCTTCATAAATGTTTACTTTGCTCACACTCCAACAGCACGTCAAGTATTAAAAACCATTTGTCTCCATTCACTCCATCAAACCGCTCACGCATGCCTGCTGGAAGTCCAAGCCCCTTGCACACAAAACCTCCTTTACCCCCTCTCTCCAACCTTTCCTAGGCCGGGCCCCTACCTCGCCTTCCTTCCACTACAGACTGATACACTCTTGAAGTCATTTTGTTTCGCTCCATTCTCTCTACATGTCCGAACCACCTCAACAAAACCCCTTTCCCCAGCCCTCTGGGCAACAGTTTTGGTAATCCCGCACCTCCTCCTAACTTCCAAACTACGAATTCTCTGCATTATATTCAAAACCACACATTGCCCTCAGACATGACATCTCCACTGCCTCCAGCCTTCTCCTCGCTGCAACATTCATCACCCATCATCTCACACCCATATAAGAGCGTTGGTAAAACTATACTCTCATACATTTCCCTCTTTGCCTCCAAGGACAAAGTCTTTGTCTCCACAGACTCCTAAGTGCACCACTCACTCTTTTCCCCTCATCAATTCTATGATTCACCTCATCTTTCAATAGACCCATCCGCTGACACGTCCACTCCCAAATATCTGAATACATTCACCTCCTCCATACTCTCTCCCTCCAATCTGATATTCAATCTTTCATCACCTAATCTTTTTGTTATCCTCATAACCTTACTCTTTCCTGTATTCACCTTTAATTTTTCTTCTTTTGCACACCCTACCAAATTCATCCACCAATCTCTGCAACTTCTCTTCAGAATCTCCCAAGAGCACAGTGTCATCAGCAAAGAGCAGCTGTGACAACTCCCACTTTGTGTGTGATTCTTTATCTTTTAACTCCACGCCTCTTGTCAAGACCCTCGCATTTACTTCTCTTACAACCCCATCTATAAATATAAATTTAAAAAACCACGGTGACATCACACATCCTTGTCTAAGGCCTACTTTTACTGGGAAATAATTTCCCTCTTTCCTACATACTCTAACTTGAGCCTCACTATCCTCGTAAAAACTCTTCACTGCTCTCAGTAACCTACCTCCTACACCATACACTTGCAACATCTGCCACATTGCCCCCCTATCCACCCTGTCATACGCCTTTTCCAAATCCATAAATGCCACAAAGACCTCTTTAGCCTTATCTAAATACTGTTCACTTATATGTTTCACTGTAAACACCTGGTCCATACACCCCCTACCTTTCCTAAAGCCTCCTTGTTCATCTGCTATCCTATTCTCCGTCTTACTCTTAATTCTTTCAATAATAACTCTACCATACACTTTACCAGGTATACTCAGCAGACTTATCCCCCTATAATTTTTGCACTCTCTTTTATCCCTTTGCCTTTATACAAAGGAATTTATGCGCTCTCTGCCAATCCCTAGGTACCTTACCCTCTTCCATACATTTATTAAATAATTGAAACCAACCACTCCAAAACTATATCCCCACCTGCTTTTAACATTTCTATCTTTATCCCATCAATCCCGGCTGCCTTACCCCCTTTCATTTTACCTACTGCCTCACGAATTTCCCCCCACACTCACAACTGGCTCTTCCTCACTCCTACAAGATGTTATTCCTCCTTGTCCTATACACGAAATCACAGCTTCCCTACCTTCATCAACATTTAACAATTCCTCAAAATATTCCCTCCATCTTCCCAATACCTCTAACTCTCCATTTAATAACTCTCCTCTCCTAATTTTTAACTGACAAATCCACTTGTTCTCTAGGCTTTCTTAACTTGTTAATCTCACTCCAAAACTTTTTCTTATTTTCAACAAAATTTGTTGATAACATCTCACCCACATCTCTCATTTGCTCTCTTTTTACATTGCTTCACCACTCTCTTAACCTCTCTCTATTTCTCCATATACTCTTCCCTCCTTGCATCACTTCTACTTTGTAAAAACTTCTCATATGCTAACTTTTTCTCCCTTACTACTCTCTTTACATCATCATTCCACCAATCGCTCCTCTTCCCTCCCGCACCTACTTTCCTGTAACCACAAACTTTTGCTGAACACTCTAACACTACATTTTTAAACCTACCCCATACCTCTTCGACCCCATTGCCTATGCTCTCATTAACCCATCTATCCTCCAATAGCTGTTTATATCTTACCCTAACTGCCTCCTCTTTTAGTTTATAAACCTTCACCTCTCTCTTCCCCGATGCTTCTATTCTCCTTGTATCCCATCTACCTTTTACTGTCAGTGTAGCTACAACTAGAAAGTGATCTGATATATCTGTGGCCCCTCTATAAACATGTACATCCTGAAGTCTACTCAACAGTCTTTTATCTACCAATACATAATCCAACAAACTACTGTCATTTCGCCCTACATCATATCTTGTTATACTTATTTATCCTCTTTTTTTAAAATATGTATTACCTATAACTAAACCCCTTTCTATACAAAGTTCAATCAAAGGGCTCCCATTATCATTTACACCTGGCACCCCAAACTTACCTACCACCCCCTCTCTAAAAGTTTCTCCTACTTTAGCATTCATGTCCCCTACCACAATTACTCTCTCACTTGGTTCAAAGGCTCCTATACATTCACTTAACATCTCCCAAAATCTCTCTCTCTCCTCTGCATTCCTCTCTTCTCCAGGTGCATACACGCTTATTATGACCCACTTCTCGCATCCAACCTTTCCCTTTAATCCACATAATTCTTGAATTTACACATTCATATTCTCCTTTCTCCTTCCATAACTGATCATTCAACATTACTGCTACCCCTTCCTTTGCTCTAACTCTCTCAGATACTCCAGATTTAATCCCATTTATTTCCCCCCACTGAAACTCCCCTACCCCCTTCAGCTTTGTTTCGCTTAGGGCCAGGACATCCAACTTCTTTTCATTCATAACATCAGCAATCATCTGTTTCTTATTGTCGGTAATTCTACCAACATTATTACAATCTGTCGGACACAGCAACATAATGGATATTTCATGCAGACGTTATTTGGACACCCTTCTTCGTGCTCACAGCTATCGCAACAGACACAACTTCCTACAAGATTGCCTGGCAGAAAAGGTGATCCCTAAGTCTTCTCCCGCACAACTCTCCAACTCCAAGCACCCCTTCTCTCCAGCTACCCAAGCTTACTTAACTGAATTTGTAGATGAATGGTTCAGAGAACCGACATGTTGCTAAATTAGACACATGTGCAACTCTTGGGTATCATTATTGAGGAAACGTTTCGCCACACAGTGGCTTCATCAGTCCATACAAAGGAGAATCTTGAAGAACAGGAGGAGAATGAGGTAATCAGTCCCTCAACCTTGAGTCGATGTGGTCAGTCCATCAATCTTGAATAGAATACGGCATACGTGCGGAGAAGGAGCTTATAAACCGTTGGTAGGAGAGGTGCAGCAGTCATAGGTGGTGTCACATTTGTTCAATGTCACATTTGTTCAATGTTCATAGTCACTGGTAGGCTCCCGCCTACCAGTGACTATGCCCTCGTCTGCTACACCTGACGTTACTATATAAGCGCCAGGCTCCTTGCTTCTGCTTCAGAATCTCCACGACTACGGTGCTCTTCGCACCTACTCCTAGGTTGAGGGACTGATTACCTCATCTTCTGTATATAGTCCTACTGTCTTCAAGTTATGTCCTAGAATTTGTATTGATAAAGCCACTGGATGGCGAAACGTCTACAATAAAGATACCCAGATGTTGCACATGTGTCTTAATTTCATCTTGTCGGTATTATATATCATTCTTGCACAAAAATGATCTCACACACTTCTATTCCAGTCAAGATACCAAGACCAAAAGAGGCATCATCATCGGATTTTTTCTGAGAGCATACCGAATTTGTAGTCCTGAGTTTCTTGACGAGGAATGTACATACATTCACCAAACCTTCACTGAATTACATTTTCCTTCCTTTTTCATCAAAGATTGCAAGAAAAGAGCTCTTCAGATCATTAATTCTCCATGCACTAACACCACTCCCAACAAAGTTATAATTCTTCCCAACAGCCAGGTTGCACTGAACGTTTCTAAAGTACTTTCACAAGCTAACACCAGAGTCGCCATCGCTTCTAGCATTTCAATAAAGGATCTAACCAGGACAAAATCAAAGCACCACGAACCAGTCAATGCAGGGGTTTACACTATACCCTGTGGAGGCTGTGACAAGATTTATGTAGGTGAAACAACAAGAAACCTCAACACCCGCCTCAATGAACACATTTACGCATGTAGGAACAATAACTTGAACAACGCCTGTGTACAACACCGAAATTCCACCAATCATCTCATGAAATTCAGGGACGCCCAATTAGTGATCAAAGAAACTAATTTCCGCAGACGCAAGTGCCTCGAATCAGCACTGATCACTGTTTCGAATACAATTAAACAAAACAACGGCAGCTTCACCATCTCTGGAGTCTTAGCAAGAATCCTCCTGAAAACAGTAAACCCTGCCATCACATAATCTCTCCTGTTATACTACACAAAGCACATTACAGAGAGTGAACACTGAAACAAGCTGCTAGAGGCGACTTGTTTCAGTGTTCACTCTCTGTAATGTGCTTTGTGTAGTATAATGTGCCAGTCCATATTTGTCCAACCTATTTTTATGTTACCCAAGTAATAGCTTTTATATCCTTTTACTCATGTACGAATTATGTATGTATGTATAATGTTCACCAAGATCAGGGTCCTGGCACGGGTCTTTATCTTGAGATGACCCGTCTCTGGCTCCTGAAGGAGAATTGATTCTTCACTGTTGCAGCATATGCTGCTCAAGCACTGTTCCGGACAGTTCAGCTAGTGTGCCTCATAAGCGACTGAGGTTACTCCATCTCAGCTGTTTCCTGTGCTGGGGACTGGGCTCTGTCCGCTCTGATAATCTGCAGAGTCATGGCATCCACTGTTTCCTGCTCTGTCAGTAAGCACACCCTAAGGAGTGTGCTGACCATCTGCCGGAACATGCTCTGTTGTTCTGTGGAGTGATTTGTGTTGCAAAAAAAATATCTGTGAATGCCTTGATGATTGTTAAGAGGGTCCTCTCTGTGGGGGCCTGCGTTGTCGGTGGGTTCGAAGCAGTTTGGGTATTAATCTGGGCTGTTGTAATCCGGGGAGTGAGGGTGTATTCTCACTGTGCACACCGTGGCCTGTTGCTGTATGCCAAGTTGTGTAACCCGGGATCTGCTGTGAGGTGAAGCCACAGCCCGCATAGTGGCTGGCCTGGCAAGGAGGCCGGTGGGGGCTCGTGTAGTGCCAACTGCGATTGGCGTTGGGCCCTATGTTTCCTGTTGGCGCCGCCTATTCCTCATGTTTTTATTTCTTCGTTGCGGTTGGGGGGGGAAGATGCTCCTTTCACGACGCCTGGTTGAGTCTTCAAGGTCGGAAATTCCTGGGCATTGAGTTGGGTTGCCTGATGAGATTCTGCAGTATCGCAGGATTCCTGCACCCATCGTCTGCTGAGGGGGGATGCTCTGCCCTAGCCTGCTGTCCGTCGTTGGTGCCTTCCAGGCCTCACGAATTCTAGTGAGCCTCTCAGGCATCGAGGGTTCCAGGCATGGTGTTTCTGCCTGCAATTCGGGGATCGTGGAGTGGGTGGCGATGCATTCATCAGCTTGGTGAGCATTCCTCGGTAGGGTGGGGCTGGCTGCAGACACCGCAGATTACTCTGTTTGGACAGAGTGCACCCAGGTGTCCGTAACGCTGGCACTTAAAACAGCGAACTGGTTCTGCCGTGAAGGTCCTGACATCGTACCTGCTCCAAGAACCGAGGTCCAGCTGGATGGCAGCGGTCCTACATGCTGAATGACGACCTGCCGGGTTGGTGCGTTGCCTGCCGATTTTGCTTTGAGACGCTGAGCTGACACGACACTGGGATGAGCTGCTACTGCCTCGATGGGCATCATCAGCGGGTATCGCATCACTACACCTTGGTGACCTTCTGCCGAGAATCCAGTTCCTCCAGGGTGAAGGAGCGGTCTGTCTCCATGACTTTCTTCAAGGTGATATGCATTTCCTATTGATATAGTCAGTATTGGTTCTCCCCCTCAGGTTGAACCATATCTTGAACCTCAGTTTGTGCCGTGTTTCCAGGTGGTGTAACCACACCATAGTGGTTTTGTGTTCCCCATAAGCTTTTACCTTGAATCTGGAAGGTGATTTGAGCTGGTTTACCTGCTTCTTGGAGGGACGGCGTGTCTTACTGTTCACATTGATCCATCCTTCCGTATTCTCTGGCTGCATGGTTAGGCTTGTCAGAACTGGAGACTTTTCCTCTGATGACACGGAGTGGTCTCGCAACTTCTTCGCTAGGATTGCGCCCCACATTTCTAAATCCGAGTCATCCGTCGTGTCCCTGGAACATCGTGACCTCTTCCTTTCGGCAGAAGCCATGTGTCTGTCCACGTGGTGCTGGACTGTGTACGAATTAATTGCTCTACCATATTGTATTACTACTACTACTGCAACTTTTGTCACTACTACTACTACTACCACTACTACTACTACTACTACTACTACTACCACTAGTATTGTACCTCACTCTGAGCCTTTATATACCCTCTGTGTCCATATACTGTTTGTATCAGCTTGACAAAGCTCCTGGAGAGCGAAACGTTGCCACAGTAAAATGTCACATTAGTTGCACTTGTGTCCATTTACTTTACATATTTTATTTTTCCTTTCTACTTTCGCTTATTAACTTTTTCACTCTCACTGTATGGTGCCCCACATTTCGGTGGTTAACCAATCTCTCAAATTCTTGAACAGCCGCTTCCACACTCACTTTGATCTTTGTATATTTGAATCTGTGTGGCAACAGGTGCCTACTAGCCCCTAACGGTTTGGCATTTTAAAATATTAATGATTTCAGGCTTCCTCTCGACTTTTTTTAACTACTAACTTTAGTTATCACTCGTAGTATTGTTCACTGACGTTGTCACTACCACTGATTACTTCTAGCAGCTACTACACACCTTAAAAACACTAAGGTTCTCGGAGCCTTGTGCCTCCACGTCTGCACCCACTGTGTGTGTGTGTGTGTGTGTATGTGCGTGTGTGTATGTTACCTGGAGGTTACCTGGAGGTTATTCCGGGGATCAACGCCCCCGCGGCCCGGTCCATGACCAGGCCTCCCGATGGATCAGGGCCTGATCAACTAGGGTGTTACTGCTGGCCGCACGCAGTCCAACGTACGAGCCACAGCCCGGCTGATCCGGCACTGACTTTAGGTATCTGTCCAGCTCTCTCTTGAAGGCAGCCAGGGGTTTATTGGCAATTCCCCTAATGCTTGATGGGAGGCTGTTGAACAGTTTTTGGGCCCCGGACACTTGTGGTGTTTTCTCTTAGTGTACCAATGGGCGCCCCTACTTTTTATTGGGGCATTTTGCATCGCCTGCCCAGTCTTTTACTTTCGTAGGGAGTGATTTCTGTGTGCAGATTTGGGACCATTCCTTCCAAGATTTTCCAAGTGTAGATTATGATATATCTCTCCCTCCTGCGTTCCAACGAGTACAAGTCAAGTGCTTCCAAGCGTTCCCAGTAGTTAAGGTGCTTGACAGAACTTATACGTGCAGTAAAGGATCTCTGTACACTCTCTAGATCTGCGATTTCACCTGCTTTGAATGGAGATGTTAATGTACAGTAGTATTCCAGCCTAGAGAGAACAAGTGATTTGAAAAGGGTCATCATGGGCTTGGCATCTCTCGTTTTGAAAGTTCTCATTATCCATCCTATCATTTTCTTTGCACGTGCGATCGTGAAAGTGAGATCCTCAGACATTACTACTCCCAGGTCCCTTACATTATTTTTCCGCTCTATTGTATGGCCGGAGTCAGTAGTATACTCTGTTCTAGTTATTATCTCCTCCAGTTTTCCATAACGGAGTAGTTGGAATTTGTCCTCATTGAACATCATATTGTTTACCGTTGCCCACTGGAAAACTTTGTTTATATCTTCTTGGAGGTTAACCGCGTCCTCAGCAGATGACAGCCTCATGCAGATCCTAGTATCATCCGCAAAGGATGATACGGTGCTGTGGTGTATATCTCTGTTTATGTCTGATATGAGGATAAGGAATAAGATGGGGGCGAGTACTGTGCCTTGTGGAACAGAGCTCTTCACTATGGGCAGCCTCCGGTTTAACTCTGTTGACCACTACTCTTTTGTGTTCGATTTGTTAGGAAGTTGAAGATCCATCTCCCCACTTTCCCAGTTATTCCTTTAGCACGTATTTTATGTGTGTGTATGTGTGTATGTGTGTGTGTGTATGTGTGTGTGTGTGTGTGTGTGTGTATGTGTGTGTGTAGGGTGTGTGTGTGTGTATGTGTGTGTGTATGTGTGTGTGTAGGGTGTGTGTGTGTATGTGTGTGTGTGTGTAGGGTGTGTGTGTAGGGTGTGTGTGTGTGTAGGTGTGTGCGTGTGTAGGGTGTGTGTGTGTGTAGGGTGTGTGTGTGTGTGTGTGTGTAGGGTGTGTGTGTGTGTGTGTGTAGGGTGTGTGTGTGTGTGTAGGGTGTGTGTGGTGTATGTAGGGTGTGTGTGTGTGTAGGGTGTGTGTGTGTGTAGGGTGTGTGTGTTGTGTGTGTGTGTGTGTGTGTGTGTGTGTGTGTGTGTGTAGTGTGTGAGTGTGCAGAGGTGTGTGTGCGTGTGTGTGTGTGTGTGTGTGTGTGTGTGTGCGTGCGTGCGTGTGTACTCACCTAGTTGAGGTTGCAGGGGTCGAGTCCAAGCTCCTGGCCCCGCCTCTTCACTGGTCGCTACTAGGTCACTCTCCCTGAACCGTGAGCTTTATCATACCTCTGCTTAAAGGTACGTATGGATCCTGCCTCCACTACATCGCTTCCCAAACTATTCCACTTCTTAACTACTCTGTGGCTGAAAAAATACTTCCTAACATTCCTGTGATTCATCTGTGTCTTCAACTTCGAACTATGTCCCCTTGTTGCTGTGTCCCATCTCTGGAACATCCTGTCTTTGTCCACCTTGTCAATTCCTCTCAGTATTTTGTATGTCGTTATCACGTCAGCCCTATCTCTCCTGTCCTCCAGTGTCGTCAGGTCGATTTCCCTTAACCTCTCCTCGTAGGACATTCCTCTTAGTTCTGAGACTAATCTTGTTGCAAACCTTTGCACTTTTTCTAGTTTCTTTACGTGCTTGGCTAGGTGTGGGTTCCAGACTGGTGCCGCATACTCCAATATTGGACTGACGTACACGGTGTACAGGGTCCTGAACGATTCCTTATTAAGATGTCGGAATGCTGTTCTGAGGTTTGCTAGGTGCCCATATGCTGCAGCAGTTATTTGGTTGATGTGCGCTTCAGGAGATGTGCCTGGTGTTATACTCACTCCAAGATCTTTTTCCTTGAGTGAGGTTTGTAGTCTCTGGCTCCCTAGACTGTATTCCGTGTGTGGTCTTCTTTGCCCTTCCCCAATCTTCATGACTTTGCACTTGGTGGGGTTGAACTCCAGGAGCCAATTGCTGGACCAGGCCTGCAGCCTGTCCAGGTCCCTTTGTAGTTCTGCCTGATCCTCGTCTGAATGAATTTTTCTCATCAGCTTCACATCATCTGCAAACAGGGACACTTCGGAGTCTATTCCTTCCGTCATGTCGTTCACAAATGCCAGAAACAGCACCGGTCCTAGGATTGACCCCTATGGAACCTCACTCGTCACAGGCCAAGAAACATGGAGGGCTAAGATGATGGAGGTGGTACTGGAAAAAATCATGTACCAACATGTAAGGGACACTTCCAGGGAGAGAGACGATGAACCAGCGAGACTGAACCTAGTATTCACCTTGAGTAGTGCAGATATTGAGGACATCACATATGAAAGACCCCTTGGGGCCAGCAGTCATGTGGTTTTAAGATTCGAGTGCACAGATTTACAAGTGGAGGGGGGGGGGAGCAGGAAGAGAAGGACGAAAAAAGCCAAACTACAAGAAGGGTGACTACGCAGGAATGAAGAACTTCGTGAACAGGGTTCAGCGGGACAGAGAACTGGCAGGGAAGTCAGTAAACGAGATGATGGAATACGTGACAACATTATGCAAGGAAGCTGAGGAGAGGTTTGTACCCAAGGGTAATAGTAATAATGAAAAAGCCAGGATGAGCCCGTGATTCACCCAAAGGTGCAGGGAGGCCAAAACCAAGTGTGCTAGGGAGTTGAAGAAGTATAGATGGCTAAGGACCCAGGAGAATAAGGAGAGCAGTCGTAGAGCCAGAAATAAATATGTACAGGTAAAAAAGGAGGCCCAACGACAATATGAAAATGACATAGCAGCGAAAGCCAAATTTGACCCGAAGCTCTTGTACAGCCACATCAGGAGGAAAACAACAGTCAGGGACCAGGTAATCAGGCTAAGGAAGGAAGGAGGAGAGATGACAAGAAACGACCAAGAAGTATGTGAGGAACTCAACATGAGATTCAAAGAAGTGTTCACAGAGGGGACAGAAGGGACTCCTAGAAAGACGGAGAGGTGTGGTACACCACCAAGTGTGGACACAGTACACACAACCGAGGAAGAAGTGAAGAGGCTGCTGAGTGAGCTAAACATCTCAACAGCGATGGGGCCGGATAACATCTCTCCATGGATCCTGAGAGAGGGAGCAGAGGCGCTATGTGTACCCCTAACAACAATATTCAACACATCTATCGAAACAGGGAGATTACCTGAGGTATGGAAGACAGCAAATGTAGTCCCAATTTTAAAAAAAGGAGACAGACAAGAAGCACTAAACTATAGACCAGTGTCACTGACATGCATAGTGTGCAAAGTCATGGAGAAGATTATCAGAAGAGTGGTGGAACACCTAGAAAGAAATGAGCTTATCAACAACAGCCAACACTGTTTCAGGGACGGGAAATCCTGTGTCACAAACCTACTGGAGTTCCATGACATGGTGACAGCAGTAAGA
>NC_069413.1:32068979-32086580 GCF_026875155.1 Cherax quadricarinatus
ATTCACCTCATCTTTATGCCCATCCGCTGACAGCCCACTCCCAAAATATCTGATAATTCACCCCCTCCTTACTCCCCCCCAATTGATATCCATCTTTCATCCCCAAATTTTTTTTTATCCCATAACCTTACTCTTTCCCGTATTCACTTATATTTTTTTCTTTTGACCCCCTCCCAAATTCACCCACCAATCTCGCAATTCCTTCAGAATCCCCCAGAGACAGTGTCATCAGCAAAGAGAACTGTGACAACTCCCACTTTATGTGTGATTTTTTCTTTTAACTCCACGCCTCTTGCAAGGCCCTCGATTTACTTCTCTTAAAAACCCATCTAAATATATTAAAAAAAACCCGGTGACATCACACACCCTTGTCTAAGGTCTACTTTTATGGGAAATAATTTCCTCTTTCATAATACTCTAATTGGGCCCCTCACTATCCTCGTAAAACTCTTCATGCTTTCGAAAACCTGCTCTTACCCATAACCCCTGCAACATCTCCCACATTGTTCCCTGCCCACCCTGTCATACCCTTTTCCAAATCATAAATGCCACAAAACCTCTTTAGCCTTATCAAAATATGTTCACTTATGTGTTTCACTGTAAACACCTGGTCCCACCCCCCCCCTACCTTTTCCCTAAAGCTCCTTGTTCATCTGCATCTTTTCCGCTTACTCTTAATTCTTTCAATAATAACTCTCCCTACATTTTACCAGGTATATAAACAGACTTTTTATTATTATTTCACTGGCCCCGTTCCCACAAGGGGGGGTGGCCCGAAAAAAAGAAAAACTTTCCCCTTCTTTCCCTCCATCATGTCTTGCCAAAAGGGTTTTGTTTACACTACTTTTTTAAACTCCCCAAAATTCCCCCCCCCTCCTTCAGGTGCGGCACGTATTTCCCCATCTCAGGATCAAGTGGGCCCTCGGTTTCCTGATTCCCTTTCATAAAGTACTTTGCTCACATCCAAAGCAGTCAAGTTTTAAAAAAACCTTTTGTCTCCATTCACCCTATCAACACGCCCCCACGCTGCCTGCTGGAAGCCCAAGCCCTCGCACACAAAACCTCCTTTACCCCCTCCTCAACCCCCCCTGGCCGCCCCCTACCGCCCCCCCTTCCACAAAAGGATACATTTTTAAGTCTTTTGTTTCGCCCCATTTTTACATGTCCAACACCTAACAACCCCTTCCCTCGCCCTTGGAAACAGTTTTGGTAACCCCGCCCCTCCCCCTAATTTCCAAACTACGAATTTCTGCATTTATTCACCCCCAACATTGCCCTCAGACATGACATCCCCCTGCTTCCCAGCCTTCCCCGTTTTGCAACTTTCATCCCCCACGCTTCAACCCCTATAAGAGCGTGGTTAAAACTGTACCTCTTCATTCCCCTCTTGCCTCCAAGGACAAAATTCTTTGTTCCCCGACTCCTAAATGCAACCCTCAATTTTTTTCCCCCATCAATTCTATGATTTTACCCCATTTTTGACCACTGTGACACGTCCCCTCCCCCAAAATTTTGAATCGTTCACACCCCCAAAAACTCTCCCTCCAATCGATTTCAAACTTTCATCCCTAATCTTTTTGTTTTTCCTCATAACCTTACTCTTTCCGTATTCACCTTTTTTTTTCTTTTTCCCAACCCCACCCAAAATTCATACAATTCCCGCAGCTTTTTCGAATCTCCCCCAAAGGGCCGGTATCAGCAAAGAGAGCTGGACAACTCCACTTTGTGTGTGATTCTTTATCTTTTAACCCACGCTCTTGCCAAAACCCTGCATTTCTTCTTTACAACCCCATTATAAAAAATTTAAAACAACCCGGTGACACACACATCCTTGTCTAAAGGCCCATTTTATGGGAAAAAATTTCCCTCTTTCCAATACTCTAACTTTAGCCTCCTATCCCCGTAAAACTCTTCCTGCTTTCGTAACCTACCTCCTACACCTACAATTGCAACATCTGCCACATTCCCCCCCTATCCCCCCTGTCATAGCCTTTTCCAAACCCATAAAGCCACAAAGCCCTCTTTGCCTTATCTAAATACTTTATTATATTTTTTCACGTAAAACCTGGTCCACACCCCCCCTCCCTTTCTAAAGCCTCTTGTTCATTGCTTCCTTTCTCGTCTTACTCTTATTCTTTAATTTAAAAAAATTTTCCCTCATTTTTCCAGGTTCATCAACAGACTTTTCCCCCTTATAATTTTTGCACTCTTTTTATCCCCTTTGCCTTTTCAAAAAAATAGTGCTTTCCCAATCCCTAGGTCCCTTCCCCTTTTCCATACATTTATTAAAAAATTTTGCAAAACCCACTCCAAAATATTTCCCCACCTGCTTTTAACCCATTTCTTTTTTCCCCATCAATTCCGGGCTGCCTTACCCCCTTTCATTTTCCCTACTGCCTCACAAACTTCCCCCACACTCAAAACTGGCTTTTCCCTCACTCCTAAAAGATGTTATTCCTCCTTCCCTATACACGAAATCACGTTTCCCCTATCTTATCAAATTTAAAAATTTCCCTCAAAATTTTCCCTCCATTTCCAATACTTAACTCCCCAAATTAATAATTCCTCTCCTATTTTTAATGAAAAATCCTTTGTTCTCAGGTTTTTCAAACTTGTTAATCTACTCCAAAAACTTTTTTTTATTTTCAAAAATTTTTTGGAAAATTCTCACCCCTCTTCATTTGCTCTCTTTTTACTTTGTTCACCACTTTTAACCCTCTCCTTTTTCCATATTCTTCCCCCCCCTTGATACTTCTATTTTTTAAAAAAAACTTCTCAATGAAACTTTACTCCTTACTACTCTTTTACTCTCATTCCCAATCGTCCCTTCCCCCCTGCACCCACTTTCCCCGAAACCACAAATTCTGCTGAACACTTTTAAAACTAATTTTTTTAAACCCACCCCATACCTTTGACCCCCTTGCCTATTTCATTAGCCCACTATCTCCCAAAGCTGTTTATATCTTACCCCAACTGCCCCCCTTTTTGTTTAAAACCTTTCCCTTTTCTTCCCTGATGCTTCTATTCCCTTGTTCCCATTACTTTTCTCTCAGTGTAGTACAAATAAAAGTGACGATTATCTGTGGCCCCTCTATAAACTGTCATCCTGAAAATTATCAACAGTCTTTTATCTACCAAAACATAATCCAACAAATACTGTCATTTCGCCCCTACTCAATTTGGTATACTTATTTTTCCCCTTTTTCTTAAATAGTATTACCCATAACAAAACCCCTTTTTTCAAAGTTCATCAAAGGGCCCCCCTTTCATTTACCCCTGGCCCCCCAAACTTACCTACCCACCTCTCTAAAAGTTTCCCCTACTTTAGCATTCGGGTCCCCTCCCACAATTCTCTCTATTGGTTCAAAGGCCCCTTTTTCATTCCTTAACATTCCCAAAAATCTCTCTCTCTCCTCTGCTTTCCCTCTCTTCTCCAGGTGCATACCGCTTATTATGACCCACTTCTGCATCCAAACCCTTTACTTTAACCCAATAATTCTTGAATTTACACTTTTCATATTCTTTTTCTTTCCAAACTGATCTTTTAAAATTAGTTCCCTTCCTTTGCTCTAACTCTTCGATACTCCAGATTTAATCCATTTTTTTCCCCCCCAAAAACCTTCCTCCCCCCTTCAGCTTTGTTTCCTTGAGCCAGGACCCCAACTTCTTTTCATTCAAAACATCAGAATCATTGTTTCTTTTTTCATCCGCATTTACATCAGCACATTTAAGCATCCCAGTTTTATAAATTTTTTCTTCTTCCTTTTTTAGTAAATGTATACGGGGGAAAAGGGGGTTACTACCCCATTGCTCCGGCATTTTAGTCGCCTTACGCACGCAGGCTTAGGGAGGAAGTTTCTTTTCCATTTCCCCCATGGACAAAGAAAAAATAAAAAGAACAAGAGTATTTAGAAAAAGGAGAAAAACCCAAGAGTTGTATATTATATATGCATGTGCGTTTTCTGTGAAGTGTGCCCAAAGTGAAGTAGGAGTGAAAGATTCCCTGTTATCTAGCGTGTTTTGAGACGAAAAAAAAAACCCAGCA
Source organism: Cherax quadricarinatus (assembly GCF_026875155.1). Classification (NCBI taxonomy): domain Eukaryota; kingdom Metazoa; phylum Arthropoda; class Malacostraca; order Decapoda; family Parastacidae; genus Cherax; species Cherax quadricarinatus. The sequence goes on from NC_069413.1 coordinate 32,073,025, forward strand.
ATCCTCCATCATGAAAAAACGTTACGGTTTTTTTGTTTAAAGTCATTGGGGAGGGTAGTATTTCCCCTGGGGGGTTGCTGTTACCAACCTACTACCTAGGCCCAAACCTACTACCTCTTACCCCCCTATAATTTTTGCATCTCTTTTGTTCCTTTCCCTTTATACAAAGGAATATGCATGCTCTCTCCCAATCCCTAGGTCCTTTCCCTCTTCCTACTTTATTAAATAATTGCACCAACCACTCCAAAACTTATTTCCCACCGTTTTAACATTTCTATATTTATCCATCAACCCCGGCTGCCTTCCCCCCTTTTTTTTAACCATGCCTCACGAACTTCCCCCCACACTAAAAAGGGCGTTCTCACCCTACAGATGTTTTTCCTCCTTCCCTATACACAAAATCAAAATTTTCCCTATCTTCATAAACATTTAACCTTTTCCTAAAAATTTTCCCTCCATCTTTCAATACCCTAAAACTCTCCATTTTAATAACTCCCCTCTCCTTTTTTTAAAATGAAAAAACCATTGTTCTTGGCTTCCTTAACTTGTTAATCTCACCCCAAAAACTTTTTTTATTTTCAAAAAAAATTTGTTGATAAATCTCACCCATCTTTATTTGCTCTCTTTTTTTCCATTGTTCACCCTCTCTTAACCTCTTCTTTTTTTCCATATACTTTCCCCTCTTGCTCCTTTACTTTGAAAATTTTTCTATGCTAAATTTTTTTCCCTTTACTCTCTCTTTGCATCTCTTCCACCCAAATTTCTCCTCTTCCTTCCGCCCCACTTTCCTGTAACCCCAAATTTTTTGGAACACTTAACACTCTTTTTTTTAAACCTACCCCATACCTCTTCGCCCCCTTTCCTATGCTCTCATTAGCCCATTTCCCCCAAAAGCTGTTTAATTTACCCTAATGCCTCCTCTTTTATTTATAAAAACCTTCACCCCTCTCTTCCCTGATTTTTCTTTCCTTGTTTCCCATCTAGCTACAACTAGAAAGGATTTTATATCTGTGGCCCCCCCATAAACTGTAATCCTGAAAATCTACTCAAAAGTCTTTTTATCTCCATAATAACCCAAAAATACTGTATTTTGCCCTATATCTATCTTGTATAATATTTATCCCCTTTTTCTTAAATTTTTGTTTAAACCTATAACTAAAACCCCTTTCTATAACAAAGTTCAAACAAAGGGCTCCCTTTTTATTTACACCCGGAACCAAATTACCACCCCCCCCTCTCTAAAAGTTTTTCCCACTTTAGCTTTTAGGGGCCCCTACCACAATTCTCTTCACTTGGTTCAAGGGCTCCTTACATTCACTTAACATCCCCAAAAAATCTCTCTCTCCTTACATTCCTCTCTTTCAGGTGCATAATGTTTTTATGACCCACTTTTTGCTCCAAACCTTTATTTAATCCAAAATAATTTTGAAATTTACACATTCATATTCTCTTTTCTCCTTCCCTAATGATCCTTCAACATTTTGCTACCCCTTTCTCTAAATCTTCAATACTCTAGATTTTAAACCATTTATTTCCCCCCCCGAACTCCCCTCCCCCTTCGCTTTGTTTCGCTTAGGGCCGGAACCCCTTCTTTTTTTCATAACATCGAATCATCTGTTTTTGTCATCCCCACTACATCCACGCACACTCAAAGCATCCCAGTTTTATAAAGTTTTTTTCTTCTCTTTTTTAGTAAAAGTCTGCAGGAGAAGGGGTTATAGCCCATTTCTCCCCCATTTTAGTCGCCCCCATACGACACGCATGGCTTACGGAGGAAAGTTTTTTTCCCTTCCCCATGGACAATAGAAGAACAAGAGCTATTTAGAAAAAAGGGGAAAAAACCCAGATTCTTTCAACACCCCCGGCCGTTATCCCCGAGGCGGGGTGGGCCCAAAAGGGGGAAAAGAAAGTTTCTCCTTTTCTTTAGTAAATATACAGGGAAGGGTTCCTAGATGTAGTATTTTATATGCATGTGGTGTCTGTGAATGTGACCAAAGTGTAAGTAGGAGTAGCAAGATATCCCTGTTATCTAGCGTGTTTATGAGCACAAAAAAAAACCAGCAATCCTACATCATGCCCAAAAAAGTTAGGTTTCGTTTCACAGCATTGGCAGGGGCGGTTACTTTTCCGGGTGGGGGCTGTCTACCACCCATACCCACATTGATGTGATAATAATAATAATAATAATAATAATAAAATAATATTTTATTTCCTTTCTTTCAACACACCAGCCGTATCCCACCAAGGCAGGGTGGCCCAAAAAGAAACAAGCAAGTTTCTCTTTTAAATTTAGTAATTTATACAGGAGAAGGGGTTACTAGCCCCTTGCTCCCAGGATTTTAGTCGCCTCTTACAACACGCATGGCTTACGGAGGAAGAATTCTGTTCCACTTCCCCATGGAGATAAGTGGAAATAAACAAGAACAAAAACTAGAAAGAAAATAGAAGAATTCCCAGAGGGGTGTGTATATATATGCTTGAACATGTATGTGTAGTGTGACCCAAGTGCAAGTAGAAGTAGCAAGACGTACCTGAAATCTTGCATGTTTATGAGACAGACAAAAGACACCAGCAATCCTACCATCATGTAAAACAATTACAGGTTTTCGTAGTACACTCACTTGGCAGGACGGTAGTACCTCCCTGGGTGGTTGCTGTTTACCAACCTACTACCTAGGTAATAATACAGTGGACCCCCGCATAACGATCACCCCCGAATGCGACCAATTATGTAAGTGTATTTATGTAAGTGCGTTTGTACGTGTATGTTTGGGGGTCTGAAATGGACTAATCTACTTCACAATATTCCTTATGGGAACAAATTCGGTCAGTACTGGCACCTGAACATGCTTCTGGAGTGAAAAAATATCGTTAACCGGGGGTCCACTGTTATTATTATTATTATTAATATTAATACAGGTCCTCCATCACAAATCCGGCATCATTGGGACCTGTAGTGTGCCGGATTACTTAGTTTGCCGGATTACAGAGTGGATAGGTTAGAATACACTTAATAAAATTAACCAACTTGACTTACACAGTTCATTGAACATCGGCAAAAATTGAACATTTCCGCTATTTTGAGCTCAGTTTCAAGGTACTTTTCGTCATGAAAGCAATCAAAATCATGTCTATTTCTGTAATATATCTTCCAGTCTATCAAATGAGTCCAAAAAAATGAGAATACAACCATAAAAACCATTCGAAAATACAGTGGACCCCCGCATAGCGATTTTAATCCATGCAAGAGGGCTCATTGTTATGCGAAATGATCGGTATGCGAATGAATTTTCCCCATAAGAAATAATGGAAATCAAATTAATCCGTGCAAGACACCTAAAAGTATGAAAAAAAATTTTTTACCACATGAAATATACATTTTCCTACACACAAAGAGAAGGATACATGCACAATAGTAGAGTAGTACATGCACAATATATATTGTGCATGTACTACTCTACTAAATGAAGAATAAATGACACTTACCTTTATTGAAGATGCAGCAATGACTGATGAGACACTGTGTCCTGGGAGTGCCTTTTCCTCTGAGTACTGTAGGTCCTGTTTGGCATTTTCTTCCAGAACAGGCCTTATCACACTGTGTATGCCACTACGATTCTTAAATTTCTCAAACCAACCTTTGCTGGCTTTAAATTCACCAATATGAGCACTAGTTCCAGGCATTTTTCCCCGTTCACCTGGGTGTTAGTCGACTGGTGTGGGTTGCATCCTGGGAGAAAGATTAAGGACCCCAATGGATATAAGTTAGACAGTCTTCGATGACACTGACTTTTTTGGATTATCCTGGGTGGCAAATCCTCTGGGGTTAATTGTTTCTTGGTATTCTCAATAAGCCACACCAACAACAGTGCCCCCACAGCAGCAGCAGGGAGCTGACAGTGATACAGCAGCAGCAGACGATGCTATAGCAGCAGCAGACGGTACTACAGCAGCAGCAGACGGTACTACAGCAGCAGCAGCTGACGGTGGTACAACAGCAGCAGCATGCAGTGTACAGAGCCTGCAGCAGCAGCAGACGATGCTACAGCAGCAGCAGACGGTACTACAGCAGCAGCAGACGGTTTCTACAGCAGCAGCAGCTGATGTGGTACAACAGCAGCAGCAGTGACAGTGCTACAGCAGCAGCAGACGATGCTACAGCAGCAGGAGACGATGCTACAGCAGCAGCAGACGGTACTACAGCAGCAGCAGCAGCTGACGGTGGTACAGCAGCAGCAGCAGCTGACGGTGCTACAGCAGCAGCAGCAGCTGCATGCAGTGGCATCAGCAGCAGCAGCAGCTGTACCACCCAAAAGTAGCGATGGTTGATTGGGGTTTATTATACAACCTGGCCAGCTCGGAGACACGCACTCCACTTTCATACTTATCAATGATCTTTTTCTTCATCTCTATAGTAATTCTCACCCTTATTGCTGTAGGGTTGGCACTAGAAGCTTTCTTGGGGCCCATGGTCACTTATTTTGCAGATAAAATCACCAAAAACACTGTAATAATATGAAATGTTCTGATTGTATGCTTGGATATTACCGCAGAGGCTGGCTGGTAAACAATGCCACCGGCGGCACATGTGAGGCTGGCTAAGGGCGCACATTGGACGCGTCTCGGACGAACAGCGGTGAGCGGGTTTTTGAGCGGTATGCGAGGCAAAATTTTTGCGATAAAAGCGAGCGGTATGCGGATTAAACGTTATGTGATGCCAACGGTATGCGGGGGTCCACTGTATACTGCAAAGAGGCGGCTAATGGCTGAGAAGTTAACTCCCTTATTTATCGTCCGTCTTTTTTATTTTTGTTGTACGTTAACCCTTTGACTGTTTCAGGCCCCTCTCTGAAACTGTCATTCTATGTCGCCAAATATTCGGAAAAAAAAAATTATTTTTTCTTATGAAAATGTTAGGAATATTTTTCTGAGTGTTTTAAGCCTAAAAAAATTTTTTTGCCATCAGTACTTACCGCGATATAGAGCCGCAAAGTTTGCAGAAAGTAACGTGCGTACGGCAACAGCGGCGACTGCCGTCCACCCGGTATTCATTTTCTTTATTCTAATTCAAAGGTTTCTTGCATTTTTCAATATTTTTCTGTTCCAGGTAACTTATGTTGCCTGTGAGACCAATGTAAGGTGCATTGTTCAAATATACACTCATTGTTTACAACACAATAACAGAACAAACTTTATCACTATTAGTTTGTGTATACACTTTGTTTACACAAACAAACAATACAAAACAATGTTTATTACTATTGTTCCATAATATATATACATATGTACAGTCACTAAACACGTTCTTAGAACTGCGGCAGCTTGTGGAACTCTTTGAAACATGGGTATATGCAGAGGGGCACTTGACACTCCTCACACATAAAACGAGTGTCTCTGCCTGTTTGTGGGTGTTTTGTGGTATGTGTACATACATAACACCTCTTCTGAGTATTTTTCTTGGCAGTAGTAGGAGGCAGTTGCATGGGGTAGTGATCACCAGGCCTGAAACGAGATGACGTGTGTTGGTAATTTCGTTGGCGCTGGTCTATTGCAGGTGTTGCTCCTTGGTACTTTGCAATTATTTGTCTGATTACTGACAAGCAAAATTCACCATATTTTGGTGTTTTGTTGGTCTTCAACTTGTATATGTTATAAGCATTCAGCATAGAGATATCAACAAGATGGAAAAAAAGTTTTATATACCACTTATAACTCTTGCGTACACAGTCTGCAAAGCCAAATCTGCATGTCACATTTGTCCACTAAGCGCATATTGAGGTTGTAGTCCATGACAGCTGCAGGCTTTAGAATGGGTTCATTGGTCTCTCTGTTGTGCCTGCCACTGTGTACCATTTCGTTTCGGTGAACTGATGTCAATAATGTGACATCAGTTTGTCATGCCACCGAAATGCCATGATGTCATTGGCAGCAAAGGCTTGCACCTCACCTCTTCGAGTGCCAGCGTCGATCCTTGGCATATGTTTACGATTACGACGCACTGTGCCACACACGTCTGTCAAGTTCACTCGCAAGAATCACTGAGTAAGGGGCTTGTGTACCAGTTATCAGTAAATAACATATGCCCTTACCAAAATATGGTTCCATCATTGTTCGAACCACATCACCAGAGATACCCAATAACTTCATGGTATCTCTCAAAGTATTACTGCAGTGTACACAATGATATCCAAAACTAGACCACTTCTGCAATCACACAGTACAAATAGCTTTATACCAAAGCGTTTCCTCTTGCTTGGTATATATTGCTTGAATGAGAGTCTTCCTTTGAATAAAATCAAGGACTCATCAATAACAAGCTTCCTGAAGGAGTATTAAAAATTACATGCAGTACTTTTGTTTCAGGTACATAAACACATTTCTTATCTTATATAACCTGTCACTTCTGTCAGGCCTGGTTTTGTCTGAAAAGTGTAACATACGTAACAGTATCAGGAAACGAATGACACCTTTAATGTCACTAAAACCTGGAGTTGAAATCAGGCGTTCTGTTGCCCAGTATGTGGTGACAGTGTGCTTATACACATGTGGCATAAGCATTATTGTGGCAAAAAACAGGTATGTACATCTCTGCCACAGTTGTCTCCTTCCACTTGTGTAGCTGTGATTTTGGTGAGAGAACTGTATTTGCCATGGTGTAATCACAGTATGTGTTTGTTTCCCTGACAATGATGTCCATCAGGGGTTCATCGAAGAATAATCAAAGCAGTCCAGTTCACTGGCATTGTTCCCAAGTGGACATGATGGCTTTATTCCACTTTGTGTTTCATCAAAGTCATGGGGACTGGGAACAAACTCGTCACCGTCCTTCCAATCCCAGATGCGGTCTGCTGGTGGGGTCTGGATATTGTACCGGTGGTTGTGGTTGTTTGCAGGTTGTGGGAGTGCAGGTTGTGGGAGTGTGGGGTCGGGTGAGGCTGGCTGTTGTGCAGAGTCAGCAGCATGGGTAGTAGCGTGGCCGCTGATGGTGCCACATGGAACGTGCCACCCTCACTATCACCACCACTGCTGCTCCCTCACTCACATCATTCATACCCATCGTTACAATATCGTCATCTTCACTATCAGGTTGTGGTGTAGGGCCACAGGATGTGCTCCCAGAGTTTCTCCTTTCCCTTGGAACAACATATGAAACACTACCAGACGCATGCTACATCGTACATACTGCCGCTTCACTGGGGAATATTCACCCTCACTGTCACTAGAACTGCTTTCAATGACCTTGAAATCACTATCACTATCACATTCACTGCTATCATCTGGGTGTTGTACACGACCAAATAGTTTCCTCTTTCGTCCTTGTACAGGCGAACGTGAAAAAGCCGGCCCAGCACCAGAGGTGGAAGGTTGTGGGTCATCTGGGTTTTCATCACTAATTACTTTATCCTGGGCACTTTTTCCGGTAACACTCACTTCAAAACCCTGGAATTCACTGTCACTGACATTTTCATCGCTGTTAGAGCTATCACTTGGGAACAAAAGACCTCCAATCCGCCGAGGAGTGAGGAACTTCTTACCAAGAGGCATGGTGAAAATGGGCTAACAAGATGGAGTTCCCACAATGCACCGCTGGGTCCCAGATTTTTTTCACAGGGCGCACACCGACCACTGAGACCCATTATCTCTCATGTGGGACTACCAGGCCTTTCCCGCTTGATTTGAAGCCACTAGAATTTGTGCGTATAAATACGTCAGAAACATTGGCTCGTAAGACGTATTTATACGTCGTAAACAGTCAAAGGGTTAAGAAGCATCTTTCCATCATACATTGCCCAAGTTTCAATGAGATAGCCCAACAAACAACCGATAAAAAAAATATTTACCAAAGATCATATATGGCAAGCCCGAGCCAGGTACTGGAAATAAGTCACTTTGTCTGACTTTTCTGGGTTATCCTAAGTTCTCTATACATACACTGCTATGTATGATAATCTATGTAACTGTATTTATGTATACCTGAATAAACTTATTTACTTCTAGTCTGTCGACTGAGTACAAGAAATCGCCCATTCACTTATTTCAACTACCCAATAAAGTGGTCAGAAATTGGCAATTTGACCGATTTCACACAAATTTCAACAGATGCTAATTTCAAAATAGGGTTCAGAATAAACAATGCAGACATTCCTGGCACTAAAATAACATTTTCTCTGTTCATTAGTCACGGCTACAGGCCCCTCTTATATTACTCTTGCTTTTCATTTGGAATTTTTATTCACAAAAAAATAGATTTACTGTTATGCAGACTACTGCATTATTGTAATAATTGTATAAATAATGTCAAGCCATTCTTGACTCCGTATTGGAATTTAGACTGGCAGGCGGACAGGTATTGGACGGTGACGTCATTTGTTTACCCTTGAGCTCCGCTAAAGAACAGAACATTTTCGCTGCTGTGAGCGCAATTTCAAGGTACTTTTCTTCACGAAAGCAATCAAAATCATATCTATTTCTGTAATATATCTGTCATTCTGTTAAATGAGACCAAAAAAATGAGAATATAATCATAACAACCATACAAAAACATACCGCTAAGCGGCCGCTAATGGCTCAGAAGTGAACTCCGCTATTTATGGTCTGATTTCTTTCATTTTTGGTGTACATGAAGAAATATCTTTCCATCATACATTGCCCAAGTTTGAATAAGATACCCCCACAAACAACTGAGAAAATAATAATAATAATAATATATTTACTACACGTACATGTACAAGGTATACAGGCCTAGCTGACATCAGTGACATACTACTGTATAGAAAGCTGCTTGTTATGCAGAGTATTTCAAGAAAATTAGGTCAGTGTCCCAGGATAACACCCACACCAGTCCACTAACACCCAGGTACCCATTTACTGATTGGTAAACATAGACAACAGGTGTAAAGAAACACGCCTAATGTTTCTACCCTGGCTGGGAATCGAATATTTACCAAAAATCATATATGGCTAACCCAAGCCAGGTACTAAAAATAAGCCACGTTGACTTTTTTTGGGTTATCCTAGGTTTTCTACACATATGCTGCTATGTGTGATAATCTATATAGAGAAAATAACTTTTGTTTCATGTTTATGGTGCAGTACGAGTGTATATCACAGTTAGCCCTGTGCTACACTCCGTTTTCTCTAATATTAGCCCCTAAGAAAGGGATAGGAGAATGGTATTTGTATACCATATCTTCTTCATACCTCCATCGAACTGCTCAGTATTATGCCAAGTATTATTTATTCCGGAGTATTTAACATGTTTTATGTTATTTATATTGTTTCTTATGTCATATTAGATTAATTGTGATAGGCAAATAAGCTGTAGTGTTGATATTAGCGTAATAATAAAACATATTCTCCTGCATCATGAGACTGAGCTCATGGCAACCGACAGTGGCTTCAAAGCCACCTTATCTTTAATGGATAATGTATTGTGTAGGTGCTTTACATAATGAGAAGCATTTCTTTTATTCATTGGAACCATGGCTAGGGCTAAAAGTAAGTAGGTTAAAACAATAAATGGAGAAAAAGAAATTGGAATGACTTATGCAGCAAGTAGTGGTACCAAACAGTACCAGCAGGCTGGTGTGGCGACCCTGGAAATTTGAAATTATGCTAGCCAAAATAAGTGCCGAATAACTGAAGGAACCGAATAACTGATTGCCGGATTTGTGATGGCGGGCCTGTAACAATAATAATAATAATAATAATAATAATAATATTATTATTATTATTATTATTATTATTATTATTATAAAAAGCACTAAACCCACAAGGGTCATGAATTGCTATATATAGTGTAAAGGCATACAAAAAGAATGTTTTTCTACAGTTATCCCCCAGTTTGACTAGAGAAAACGTAATTCTTCCGACACTACCTACACAGCTGCTTTGTAAACAAATCTCATATTTACATCAATTTTTATTCTGTGAGTGCATGTAATCATGTTATATGCTATGTAATGGTTTCTATATAATTTTGAGGAAAATACATAGATGGATTAATGAAAATGCCTATATATCGTAAATAAACATTTAGTGTGCCCAGGTGATTATTATTACGTAGTATTGGCGTCATGAGTAGAGAGAGACTTAGCGATTTTAATGTGTGCCTGCACACCAGCACAGTGTGTAAGTATATTTAGGTACAGGTACACGTAAGTATAATTACCAGAGTACATATAAAATATGCAGTAACTTTAAAACGTTTGAAATTTTGGAAAGTTTCCTGACATAATAGATGTGGTCACGGAAAATGTAAACAAACCGGGTGGGGGGGCGCCGTATTTGAAAGACCGGTTGCCGTATAGCAAATTTTGGTCATAATTTGACATTGCCTTATTAGCGGAATGCCGTAAAGCAGGGCCTTACTGTATGTACACACACACACACACACACACACACACACACACACACACACACACACACACACACACACACACACACACACACACACACACACACACACACACACACATGCACACACACACACACATGCACACACACACACACATGCACACACACACACACACACATGCACACACACACACACATTCATACATACATACATACATATGCACCTGGAGAATCAAGTGTGAGAGTAATGGTGGTTGGGGATTTCAATGCTAAAGTGGGTAAAAATGTTATGGAGGGAGTAATAGGTAAATTTGGGGTGCCAGGGGTAAATGTAAATGGGGAGCCTTTAACCCTTCGACTGTTTTGGTCGTATATATACGTCTTACGAGCCAGTGTTTCAGACGTATATATACTCAATAATTCTAGCGGCTTCAAATCAAGCGGAAGAAAGCTGGTAGGCCCACATGTGAGAGAATGGGTCTGTGTGGTCAGTGTGCACCACATAAAAAAAATCCTGCAGCACACAGTGCATAATGAGAAAAAAAAAACTGATCGTTTTTTGGATTAAAACACCGACTTCGAGGTGTATTTTCGTATAGTATTTATCGATGTATTTGCGTTTTCATGGTCTTAGGTGATAAAATGGAAAACATATTACAGAAATAGAGATGATTTTCATTACTTTGATGATGAAAACGACCTTGAAACTGAGCTCAAAGTAGCGGAAATGTTCGATTTTTACCAATGTTCAGGAGTAAACAAATCACACCACACATCCAATACACGTCAACTGGGGAGTATAATATTCTTTCACTAGCGCACTGATATTATTTATACCATTTTTACAATAATGCAGTAGTCTGCATAACAGTAAATTTTGTAATTTTTTGTATGAATAAAAAATCAAAATAGAAAGCAATAATAATATAAGAGGGGCCTAGAGATGTGACTAATGAACAGAGGATGTTATTTTAGTGCCCAGAATGTCTACCTTGTTTATTCTGGACCCTATTTTGAAATTGGCATCTTTTTTAGTTTGTGTGAAATTGGCCAAATTGCCAATTTCTAACCACAATATTGGGTAGTCCAAATTGGTAAATGGGAGGTTTCTTGTACTCAGCTGATAGATAAAATGGAGTTCTAAAGAAATAGCTATGAGTTTGGTCAACTGGAACAATGGAATTGGCTGAAAATAGGGCTCAAAGTCTGCGAAATCGCCGATACGCATATGTCGCCGAGACCGCTAACTTCGCGGGAGCGTAATTCCATGAGTTTTCAACCAAATTTTGAACTTTTGGTGTCATTACCATCGGGAAAAGATTCTCTATCATTTCATAAGAAAAAATAATTTTTTTTTTTTTTTTCAAAAATTTAGCGACATAGAATGACAGTTTCAGAAAGGGGCCTGAAACAGTCAAAGGGTTAATCGAGCTATGTGTAGAAAGAGATTCGGTAATAAGTAATAAATATTTTATGAAAAAGAGGATAAATAAATATACAAGGTATGATGTAGCACGTAATGAAAGTAGTTTGTTAGATTATGTATTGGTGGATAAAAGGTTGATGGGTAGGCTCCAGGATGTACATATTTATAGAGGGGCAACTGATATATCGGATCATTATTTAGTTGTAGCTACAGTTAGAGTAAGAGGTAGATGGGAAAAGAGGAAGGTGGCAACAACAAGTAAGAGGGAGTGGAAACTGTATAAACTAAGGGAGGAGGAAGTTCGGGTGAGATATAAGCGACTTTGGCAGAAAGGTGGGCTAGTGCAAAGATGAGTAGTGGGGGGGGGGGGGTTGAAGAGGGTTGGAATAGTTTTAAAATGCAGTATTAGAATGTGGGGCAGAAATTTGTGGTTATAGGAGGGTAAGTGCAGCATTTACAACATTTAGTAACTTACCACCTATTCCATATACTTGCAACATCTGTCACATTGCTCCCCTATCCACTCTATCATATGCCTTTTCTAAAGCCATAAATGCAATAAAAACTTCCCTACCTTTATCTAAATACTATTCACATATATATGCTTCAATGTAAACACTTGATCTACACATCCCCTACCCACTCTAAAACCTCCTTGCTCATCTGCAATTCTATATCCTGTCTTACCTCTAATTCTTTCAATAATAACCCTACCATAACACTTTTTGTGGTATACTCAGTAAACTTATTTCTCTATAATTTTTACAATCTCTTTTGTCCCCCCTTCCCTTTGTATAAGAACATAAGAAAGAAGGAACACTGCAACAGGCCTACTGACCATGCGGAGCATGTCCACATCCCCCCCCCCTCTGGATTAGCCCAATGACCCACCCAGTCTGGTCACCTCCACTCAAGGAAGGAGCACCGGCACCAGACCCAGCAGCACAAGCTAGTCAGGTCTAACACACCCACCGACACCCACTCGTGTATTTATCTATCCTATTTTTAAAACTACACAAAGCTTTAGCCTCAATAACTGTACTCAGGAGTTTGTTCCACTCTTCCACAACTCTATCACCAAACCAGTGCTTTCCTGTATCCTTCCTGAATTTGAATTTTTCCAACTTGAAACCATTGCTGCGAGTCCTGTCTTGGCTGGAATTTTCAGCATGCTATTTACATCCCCTTTATTTATTCCTGTTTTCCATTTATACACCTCGATCATATCCCCCCTAATTCTACACCTTTCGAGAGAGTGCAGATTCAGGGCCCTCAGTCTTATCCTCATAGGGAAGATTTCTGATACATGGGATCATCTTTGTCATCCTCCTCTGTACGTTTTCCAGAGCATTTATATCCATTCTATAATACGGTGACCAGAACTGAGCAGCATAGTCTAAATGAGGCCTAACCAAGGATATATAGAGTTGAAGAACAACCTAAGGACTTCTATTATTTATACTTCTAGATATGAAGCCAAGAAATCTGTTAGCTTTATTGCGAATACTAATGCACTATTGTCTTGGTTTTAGATTACTGCTAACCAGAACTTCTAAATCCTTTTCGCAGTCAGTAGTATTAAGATCTAGATTATTTAGTTTATATGTCGCATGGTTATTTTCCTGTCCAACATTTAGAATTTTGCATTTGTCTATATTAAACTGCATCTGCCACTTCTCCGACCATTGCATCAGGAATATACATGCTCTCTGCCAATCCTTAGGTACCTTCTCCTCTTTCATACATTTATTAAACAACAGTAACAACCACTCCA
>NC_069413.1:32087080-32107589 GCF_026875155.1 Cherax quadricarinatus
TTTTAAATAAATGTTAGATCTTCTTCTAAGCAGTACACCGCTTTTCCTACACACCAAGGACTGATGCAATATAGAACTATGTCCTTCGGTTTGGTAACTGCCTGTGCTACCTACGTGAGACTGATGAGAAAGGTCTTGGGTAATATGCCAAACGTTTCAGTTTATTTTGATAACATTTACGTAATGACATCCACGTGGGGCGAACATATCCAAACATTAACATCAGTTTTGCGTAGGTTACGCTCACATGGCCTCACTGCCAAGCCAAAGAAATGAATCCTTGGGTATAACAAGATTAGATATCTTGGACTGATACTTTCTAATAACTCTCTGCAGCCTCTCCCCAGTAAGATCAAAGCTTTATTAGAATTTAAATTCCCCAAAACCAAGAAACTTATGCGTAGCTTTCTTGGTTCCGTAAATTTTTATGCACGGTTTATCCCGAACCTTACTGATCTTACAGGCATCTTATCCGACTTCCTTAAAAAGTCTGTGAAGGAACCTCTTGAACTTTCCGACGTAGCTCGGGAAAAGTTTAATGAGATTAAAAGTATCTTTTCGAAAGACCCTATACTTAAGATTCCAGATATTAATAAAACATTTTGTTTAAGAACTGATGCCTCCAATACTGGCTTAGGTGCAGTGCTACTACAATACCATGATGTACCCCCTTTCCCCTGTATACTTCCTAAGCCGGAAACTCCTTCCCGCAGAAACGAGATACTCCATAGAAAAGGAATGTTTGGCCCTTGTGTGGGGTATCTCCAAACTTAAATTTTATTTGCTGGGAAAAGAATTCATTTTAGAAACGGACCACAAACCTTTGATATGCCTAGAAACTTTTAAGGGAACCAACAGTCGCCTCTTGAGGTGGACATTGGCACTCCAGGCTTTTAAGTTCCATATTGTGTACATCAATGGTTCATCCAATTATTTCTCTGACTGGTTAAGTCGTGACAATCAGTAGAAGATTTCTTGCCTTACGCGACTTCCACATGTTAAAACTTTTTCCTCGCCTATTCTTCTTATACTCCTTGACTATAAGTCTTGGTATGGGGGAGTGTGAGGGAAAAGTTCAATAGATAGGAGTAGAGAGGGAGTATATAGTAACAATAGTTTCATTGCCGGCTACTTGTTAAGGTAGGGTAAGTCAAGCTCCCGCTATTCCCGCCTTTTTTCCCCCCTCCCCGAAAGTGATAGTTTCATTGCCGGCTACTTGTTAAGGTAGGGTAAGTCTAGCTCCCGCTATCCCTTCCCCTCCTCCTCCCCCCCCCGAAAGGTGACGTGTGGGGCTCCGGTCCAAACAGTAATCACTAGACTCACAGCTCCCAGCAAAACTGTAAGTAACATGCCTGCCTTGTATTCTAACTGGATTTATTGGTTGAAAGCTTCACTTTTGACCAATAATAAACTTAGTCCTTTCAGTTTTGCTCTAGGTTGACTGTTGTAATAATCACCACATCTTTTAGGTATTGTACTTATCATGGAGAGTGATTTCTTAAGCAGTGGGTAACCTGTCTATCTTTCCAGCTTGGATGACATAGAGGGTCACCTGCCAATCAACGAGCAGAACTGATGGAGATGGACTAATGTCCTGAGACTTCCCCTTTTTGTATTTAATTACCTGTGCACCTGTATGAAATTGCAGGACGCAACCCCTCATCATTGCAGTGTAAAGAAACTGCTTTCCTGTCATCGGGATATCATACTCACGGCTATACTGTGAAGAACGAACTGGTGGGTTGTAACCAACACCTGCGACCCCCTCCCCTATCATCAGCAACGGCTACAATTTCAACACCACAGTGTCACCAACACAAAGTTTTAAATTAGTGTTGAATTCAGTTATTTATATTTTTCATTTTTCATTTTTCTTTAAAGTGGGATTAATATTTCATATTTAAGTGTTTTATATTTTATATTTTCTATATAATAAAGTGTTTATGTTTGTCTGTTATTATTTCTTTTTCTATTCACTAATTTTCCTGAGGAGGAGCCAGCCTTTGGTAATACTGTCTGAAGTTGTTACAGGGCTGAGTAAGCCTTCACAGGCACCTAACACATGTATATAGTTGTGAGATACATATGTAGTAAACAAGAGCGTGACACCTGACACACCATATATAGCTGTGAGATACACAGACAACACTGACCTCTTACACTAAATTCACGCCCCCACACAAAGCAAGGGTCTTTTCTGCCGAATTAGTGAAAAAATATGCAATAAATCTGTGAAAATAATATTTTAAAAAATTAAATATATTTAAAATGATTTATGATGTATATAGTGGAGCTGTAAATTAAAATAGATTAAGTTAGGTAAAGTTTCAAAGTTACGTTTGGTGCTAAAATAAAAATTTTCAGAGCATATTTAATGAAAAAATATTTCTATTAATCCATAAAAGAAAATTTTGGAAAAGCTAAATTTTTAGGGTAGGTCGGGCTTTCTGAACAATTCGGCCTATTTGACACACAAACAAAGGAGGGTCCCATTCATACAGCAGTTATGTCCTGAGCTAATGTATCATGTGGGGTTCGAACACGGATAGGGTAAAGAAATACTCATGTAGGCTGGGGAAATACGTAATTACGGATAGTGTGGGTAGTGCCAAACAGCCCGGAACCTGCCTCCTTGCTCTCTCTCGTAAGACTAACCCCCAGTACCCAAGGGGAGGGGTTGTTTGAATAAATGCTGTGGTCAGCAACAATATGAATACAGACAGTGATTCACGCAGAGACGGTTGGTAGTGAGTCATCTAAATGGTACACTGGTTACTGGTAAACTGGTTACTGGAACTGGTACTACTACGAGAGCTCGGCAACGCTAACGTATGTCATCCCAACATACAACTAATAAAACTAGAGATGGCAGGTATACGGCTTGGGCTGAATTTTAACAATGTCAAAGTACACAACAATTGAACATTATAACATACATAAGTAGAACATTGGGAAAGGAAGCTTACGTAACTGAAACTGTAATGCAATACAAGGTATAAAAATTTGCCCCAACTCATCGAATGAAACTCAACGTTGGGATTACACAATAGAAGTGATAAAAAAAAATTTGATCGATCGATCTGTATTCATGTGATCTACGGATTCTGAGGAAGGAATATATACAAAGAAAGAGTGTTTTAACAGAAAGGCAGATTCGGTGCACTAAAATCTAGACTGTTAACTCTTAGAATTCGGAGAGGAACCCTTTGAACCACCCAAAAAAAATTCTTGATACTGATAAGTTAAACTGTAATTATTCATCTATACAGGTTATTTACATTTAACCCCAACTTGCTAGGGTAAGATTGACATATGCAGAATGGTGTATCTCTGGGAGGATCAAACTCTGTTGCACTGGCTAACTCATGCTGTTTTGAGGAAATTCTGAATTGGAAGTTACAATGATACTTGAGGATTTCTAAATACCTGTCGTGCACGTAGGGAAAAACGACTTTCAGGTTGATGGGCTGACTGGTATCAGAGGAAGAGAGTACGGATCAGGGGGATTGTCAGAGTCTGTCACATTATAGCTGGGTTAACATCATCATCACTTTACTAACTTCTATGATCTAAATGCGATTTTTATACGACCAGTACTAATTTCTCTAACCTTATACTTATTACAAGTGATATGTTCAACTACTCGATAAGGACCAACAAACTTTTGATCAAGCTTTGGCATTGCAGACGTTTTGTTAAAATTAGTCTGCATAACTCTCGAACCTACTTTGATTTTGGATGGCTTTGCTCGAGTGTTTGCGACTCTTGTAAATTCGCTGTTGATTTATGAAGTGTTTCACGGATCTTCTAAAAACCTTTGAGCTAAGCTGGTACGAGTTGCTATGAAATTACAGGGTTGTAATTGGTTTCGGATTAGAATATAACAACTCATAAGGCAAACGTTTATCTACACTATACAATGCATAATGTGGAGTGTCACCTATAGAAACATTGTAAGCAGAATTTATGCACATTGCACATCAGGTTAACTTCATCCCAAGTTTCACTGTTGGGATTGATAGTGGCTCTCAAGACATCAAGTACTTTCTTATTGGTTCGTTCCCCTAACCCATTGCTGGCAGGATGAGGAGGAACAATGGTGGATTTAGAGATCTTGTACAAGGTACACAAAATTTTCCAAGAAAACTCATTACAGAATTCACTCTCCATTATCTGTTTACTAGGGGCTTAGGGGTGGTATGCCTGCAGATAATGCGTTCTTTAAATGCTTTAGCTACTGTCTTGGCAGTCTATCTGCAATAGGAACTAACTCACAATATCTGGTGAAATGGTCTACCCTAACACACAGATGTTTGTTGCCTTTGGAGGGGAACATTGGAATTAGTTAAAAAAACCTAGCGCAACTCTTTTCCCCCGGTTCGCTAGTATTGGATACACTTGGATTGGATTAGGGCCATAGCATTACCTTTATTGCATGCAGACACTACATTTTTTAAAATCTCAGAAATTTACAGTTGGGCCCTACGAGCCAAAAGTATTTCAAACGGCTTGTTTTACTGAACGAATCCATACCAGGGTGTGCAACACCTGGTTACAAACGTGAACTAGCTGTAAGGCTACATTCACTAGTGACTGTGGAATTAGTAACTGTAAAATTTCTCTTCTGCTAGGAGTACCAACCCCGGCTGTTCGATACAGTAATTCTTGGTTCATGACCAAAGTCACTGATGGGTGTGGGGGCTTCACAGTCAGAATAAGATCTTCCTGGAGTAGGATCGAATCACCAGAACACAAGGGATCGGTTCTTTCTTACTGGGGGAATGAACAAAATCGGTGGAGTAGATGACTCCCCCCGGTTGAAAAAATTAACGCTATAACACCAATATGAGCAAGGGGAACGAATCTACTATCTCAAACTGCAAGCACAGGAGAAAAGAAATGAACATGGTGAACAATGCTGATATTCAATCTGAGTCGCACACAGTGACACGAGGTATCAGTATAAACTTCACTTAAAAACGTCAAAAACGTAATTACTCAAAAATAACTTCTTCAATCACGTTTTACTGTCAACTGGGGAGGGGATCAAAATCTAAAACACGGATCCAACGGAGTGACGTATTACAGTGCCTGACCGTTTGGGTACGCAAACTGGAGAATGCATTGGCTTGTAAGGACTTAATCCGTACTTTAAACTCTGCAGCTATGACGATTTTTGACCCAAAGCTGAAAACCCCAAAGGGAAATGATCAAGCGTAAATTTGGGCATCCCAAATCGGTACGGTCGGCAAAATGCGTAAGTCTCGCAGGGAAAGAAAATCCCATGAAGGCACCGGGGAAATAATCGGGTTTGACAAAAGAAGGGAAGCGTGAAGTCTTACCTGGATAGAAAAGTTAGGAAGTCCGACCTGGGACACGAGGTGAAAACCCCAGCTACCCCACTAAGGGGGACACATGAGTCGGTCTACAGAAGGACTGTCGAACTGTTTATCCAAAACAAACTAGACCTAAAATTTTGTTGCGCACCAGAGTCCATGAAAAAATAACAGGCGCATTTTAAAACAGATGCTTGCACTATGGGGCCCATGGTTTCTTTTGGGAAATTATGTGCAAACAAAAAGGGATTGTCTCAAAAAAAAATTTTTCCATTCATCCCCAAAATCATCTAGTCAGAGACATGTGAACAAAAATCATCGGATTTCACCGAGACTGCTTAAGGGTTTAAAGGGAATTTTGAACGGGAAGGGGGTCCATTATCACCTACTGTCACCCTGGGACGGTTTACTGGGGCGCCAAATTCCCCAAATTTGGGAAAAATGACCTGGGTTTTGGGTTGTTTTGAGAACCCGACGTCTGTTTCCTCTAGGGTTCTGCGGTTAAAGGCCCCGGAAAGACCTAGATAGAAGGTTGTAAGGGGCATTGCACTCAGATTTTCATTCCATGTATTCATGTAATACAGTACGGCAGGACTGGGACTCCATCAGTACAAAAGTCTCTTAGGGGAACTATCAGGACAATTTAAATTTAAATGGGCCCCGGAAAAACCCCAGTTGTAAAAAGTCTGTGACGGTTACGAAAGTACTATGAAACTACGAGGTGTATAACGATCGTACACGGTTCTTGGTGATCTTGAGATGGTTGACGACCCCGATTTTTCTCGTGGGCCAAACAAGAGGTGGGGCAGACTGAGGCATAGGTTGAAATTACTTTTGATCATGGGAAATACCCTGGGGCCAAGGAAGTCTGATTTTGGGCTGTAAGTGGGTTTCCCTTCACAGTTGGAGGATTAGCCTCATAAGCACACACGGAAGCAGGGATTAGTTCTTTTAATTTCCCCCAAAAGTGCTATTTTAGCAAACGGTTTTTGTGAATGGTTTAACCTCATCAGGGACAAAAGCTGAGGTGGGGCGCATTGATAATGATGATAAAAATTTTTCTAAACTAACAGCAAAAGGGACCAAAGATTCATTAGTCAGGGTGTAGCATTTATAGTTCCCTAAGAAGACATAGGGTCACTGTTTTTACTGGTACAAGGAAAAAACGAAAACAGTTCCTATATTTTTGACCACTAGTAAGATCCTGAAGTCTCACATATCAAACACAACGGAACGACAGGGGGGCGATGAAGATTATTTTGCAAATCTGATAAACTTTCCTCTGAAGGAGGGCCTTCAACTAGAGCATTAGCACGAGAACAAATGGCAGTAAACCATGCTTCAAGACTTATGTACATGGCCATTGAATAAAAGTAACGCATCAAGGGAATCACGAGTATAACTATAGTATCTCAGTGTCTGGGTCGGTCTGTCAGTCGCTAAGGAAATGTGAGGACTGATGACAGCAGCAGCAGTAGCCTGAGAGGTCTGAGTGTCGACATTCACTAAAGTATCACTTGACGGTATGTGAGACATAATTGCAAAGAAGTTGACAAGAACAATTAAGGCAAAAATAATGGTACACAAGTCTGCGAAAAAATTAGAGGAATGAGACACTGCTGGCATACGAAAAAAGACACACATAGAAATAAATGGATAATTTTGTAAACTGGGGTGAATATCACTGCATGAACTACAGTGACAAATACTGGAGAATACAATGCTGAAAGAATACAATAAAAAAAATTAATCACTTCACACAGAGTGACTGACTGGTACACTACACAATAATACTTACTACAGACAGAGAGTAGCATAAAAAAAAACACAGATAAAAAAATATAAGATGAGCGAAAACACTGAAAAATATTGCAAAATTAACGAGTCAAAGAAACACTGAGTCTACACTGAAAACACAAGGCTTAGAGTACACAAGAAATTCACTATGTTTCACACACGCAAATGTCTTCAAATGCAAGAAAAATACATGAAACAATACTTCAGAGGAACTTGCGTGGCTTACTTCTCTCTCTCAGCTGGGTTAGAAGCTGGGTTGGCTGACTGGCTTAACCCACGAGAATGGCTGACTGGAAGACGGGTAACGATGCACACAGCATGAAGGAGCAGGTGGATGACAGGAGACAGGCTGGATGACAGGCTGACTGGCATTCTCCACAGTCTGGCTTACTGACTGGCTTAATTGCAAAATCCGGGTCAACCTCTCGGAGATTGAAGCAATTAGCACACGAACTAACCCAGGAAGCTTGAAAAACAGCTGCAACAGGCTTGCAGGCTGGAGTACAGGGTGGAGGTGGTGAGTGAGGGTAAGCGGCTAGCTACGGTTCACCTTTTGACCCGCCGGCTACTCACAGTCTTCTAACATCTTGAAATACCCTTAAAAAGCTTAAATCCACGCTCCCACACCGTTGCCACCATTTATCATGTGGGGTTCGAACACGTGGATAGGGTAAAGAAATACTCACGTAGGCTGTAAGTATGTATATTACGGATAGTGTGGGGTAGCGCCAAACAGCCGTGACCTGCCTCCTTGCTCTCTCTCGTAAGACTAACTAACCCCAGTACCCATATGTGAGTGGGGTGTTTGAATACTGCTGTGGTCAGCAACAATATGAATACAGACAGTGATTCACACAGAACGGTTGGTAGTGAGTCATCTACTGGTACACTGGTTACTGGTAACTGGTACTGGAAACTGGCACTACTACTGAGAAATGCAGTTAAGCTAAAATCGCTGTAAAATGAATCATAGCCTTTTTTTCACTTTCAAATGCATGTATGTAGGTAATTCTACCAACATTAATACAAATGGATATAAAAACCTGATAACGTTTATACTATCATACACTGAGCAATATAGCTAGCCCTAAAAATACATATACTGTACAAACATTACTTAAAATAAGGAATATTTATTGTGGGAAGTGGGAATAAATGAAGAATGGGTATAATCGGAAACAGTTGTATTAGCGAAGCGTTGTAAAATGGGGTCTGCCTGTATATATAAATGTAGTGTATTTTAAAAGATCAACTGACAGTATTATACTCAAGTTCTTGTACATGTTCTTTTCATTCTGTAGGGCGACTGAGTCCCTTTTTTTGCACAGCGTTCCCTTTAGTTTCTCATTCTTCTCGTATCTGAGTAAGTGGAATTTACACCCAATGAACATCGTGTTATTTACAACAGCCCACTAGAAGACTTTGTTTATATCCTCTTTCAATTTTTCATGGTCTTCTACTGAGGCTGCTATTTTGAATATCGTCAGCAGAGGATCATACGAAGATGTGATTAGTGTTTGCTACAATAATTAAAATATGTATTTTGTTTTGCTTAAGTAGAGCACCCAGACTTTCTCTCCCCCCATAATTTAGTTCTCCTATCCTTTTCTATTCTTGCTATGATTATTTTCCTCTCAAAATATACCTTATTACATCTTCAATGAAATGGATCAATTCCCTGACCCTACTACACACATTACAGCATAAAGAAAGCAGCTCGTCTGACATGTTTATTTTCAACATGAGCTTCACCACCGGAAGCTCATGTTGACTCCCCAAGCCAACAACAGTTTTTGACCTTTTCCCAGTTAATATATTGGTAGCTGTAGGATGCACCCTGTAACTACACAGCCAAAACAGTTCCTTAGAAACTTTACAAGTTTTCACTAATGCTAATGTGAAATACGCATAAATGGTTATCAATGTTGTTAGATGGCAGGGATATAAAAATAGAGGGTACGTAATATTTAAATGTTACTCATTGGCGTATTTCGGCAATAACCTGAAGGATACCTGGAGATGTTTCCAAGGGTTAACTCCCCGCGGCCCAGTCCCAGACCGGTATTTTTTTTTTAATATAGTTAATACACAAGATTGTTTTCGAATTTTAAGGAAACTTAACTTAAACTAAAAAAAAGTAATATGACCCAGTCAAAACTCATCTTATTCTCACGTCACCTGAGTTCCAAATAGAGGAGCACTAAGTAAGGCTACTGACCCATGTTAATCTTATCCTGCTCAGCCCCAATCTTTGTCACTAATCTGTTTGTCTAAATAAGCAAACCTGCAGCTGGAAAAAGAGCAGCTGATACCGGTCATATAGTTACACAACAGCTTCAGCAGCTTCAAGATCAATAGCAAGCAGTGTTGTGTTTGTGTTTTTGTGAAAAATAACAGCCGGTGGAGGGGGTGACCGTTATGGTGATGAGTGATGGTACATGCGCTGGACTGAACTCCACCCCATCACACAGCCAATCATGGCTGCACAATAAACTTTATGTATTCGGCTAATATTTGAATCTTCCATGTCATTAACCTATACAAACAAATGGAAAAAAACTCTCCACTAATGCACTATTATACTCACACTACGATGTAATTACCCCACACATGTTTACTATTATACGGTGTTTCACTAAAACTAGTTACCCAGACAATTAAATCTATTGTTTATTGTTTACTTTTGGTGGCTGCTAAAAGATAGAAACACAAAGAGTTGTAGTAAACAAGAGCAAAATCCAGCATTAGCGAAGTAAAAAGCTCAGTACCCCAAGGCACTGTTCTGGCGCCTGTACTGTTTATCCTCATACCAGACAGATAAAAACACTTATCACAGTTTTGTGTCATCATTTGCAGACACCCAAATAAGCATGAAAATTACGTCGGTAGAAGACATGGAAAAATTGCAGGAAGATATAATCAGGGTTTTCCAGTGACTTGTGGAAAACAACATGACGTTCAGTGGTAATAAGTTCCAGCTGCTTAGGTATAGAAGATATGAAGAGCTAAAGAGGGACAATGTATAAAAAAAACTCCAAGAGGATAATCAAATAGAACGAAAGGAACACGTGAAAGACCTGGGAGTAATTATATAGACTGACCTTTCTTTCAAATAGCACAATAAGGCAACTGTCACGACAGCCAGGAAAATGACCGGGTGGATAATGAGATCTTTATAAACAAGGGAAACAGTGTCAATGGTGACACTATTTAAATTTCCCTAAGGTCTATGTACTCGCTGGAGCAAAGATACACGATAATATATACATGGAAAATACCTGAGAGCCTAGTCCCAAATCTGCACACTACAATAGAAAAATACTGTAGTGAAAGATATGGAAGTGTAAAATAAACTAAGTGAAAAGCTGAAGCATTGTATGCACAATAAGAGAACATTTCATCAACATCCGTGATTCCAGGATATTCAACAACTTACGAGAAGATATCAGAAACACATCCTTGGACAAGTGTAGAGGTCAAGAGAAAACTTGGCAAGTATCCCCCACCAAGTCCCTGATCAACCAAATTGTAATAATGTGGCTCAGCTGGCCGCCAGCAGCGACAGCCTGGTTGACGAGGAATGCCCCAAACAAGCCTGGTTGCGGGGAGAAAAGCTCTCGAAACTCAAAGGTAAATGTATACTACTGTTACTATTACTACCACCATCTATTAACACTTGATAAGTTCTTCCATATAGTTCATCATCAAGGACTGTGATGTTTGTTGATCTACGTGCTACTCTCAATAGCCTCGAACTGATCCAAGACCCGGCCTAGAGGGCAGTGACCTTGAGAGCCAGTAATCGGTAGTACTGTGTGTAACGGCTTGAGAAAGCTCCTGGAGAGCGAAACGTTGCCACAATAAAATGCAACATTAGTTGCATTTGTGTCCTTTTACTTAACATATTGTTGGTAATTCTACTAATATTAATACAATCCGGTATTTAGTCAACAGTACCACTGGTGCAGCTGCTACAGCGACCCACAGCAGTCCACTAACACCCGGTATTAATTTTTAGTGCTAGGCGAGCAAGGTCAACAGATGTGTATAGCTACTTATCCAGGTATCTTCAGGCAGCAGTGTGCTACAACCCTACAATGTATGAGAGTTATACAATGGGAATTGTACTAAAGCTACCTGTTTCACTGTCATATTTCACTACACGTGACTTTCATATGGTGTACACTGTGATGAAATCTGTCAACACGAGTTGGGAGCCTTCAGTAGCGATATTGACGCCGACAGGGGATAACCCGCCTGTTTTCCCGTCCTCCAGTTTCACAGGAAGTAAACTTCATTAGGGCTTCACTGACCTGCTGCGAGGCGGAGGCTGGAGAGTAATTGGCTATTAACCTTGTTAATAAAGGGATGGAGGAGGCGTCTTCCGGGAGGTGCTGTACCTCGGAGCACGGTACTTATCATAACACTTTCTCACCCTATTATCTAACGTTAATATAAATTGTGGTGTATCACCGTAAATAACTCAACCATATTTACCGGTGGCAGTCACTGAGAATACAGCAAACCTCCAAGAAGGTGTAAACTAATTTTTCCAACAAGCCTCTAAAATTATATAATGTTGAAGTTAGAGAAAAAAAATTATCCCTTACGACATAAAAAAAAAAGAAAGACAAGAAATCAGACTGTGAACAGAAAAGAAAATGGAACTTATAACATAGCGTAGAAGATAAGTATTAGCCTATGAATAGTTTTCAAAGATAACAGTGTGGCATCAACAGCACTGGATGAGATATTTAAATAAAAATACCATTCACCTGTGTATGGGATAAGCCATCCTGAGAGATGGTAATTCCCAAGTAAACCGTAACTCCAGTTCTGCCGGAACAAAACCTTCCAAGCTCCCATAGTTGCTGAACCTTCAATGTACTTGCCTTACTGAAGTTCTCTCAGTTTCAGAGTTCAAGTGAATTAAATCTATCCTGTGTGATGGAATGTAATACTGATACACAGTCAGCTTCTGTTCCTTCTATGTAACTACCATAACAGAACAAGGTATTGGAATAGGGTAATGGAACATTGATATCACAAATTTTGCTAAAATAAATTCACCCGATGCACAGCGTTGAATGGTCCTTACGAGTTCAGCGCTCTCCGTGATTAAAATAACATGTCTTTGAGGTAGACATACTGGCTAGCTTCTAGACTGCAACATTCCCCTCTGTTATAAGCATCATTTAAAAGTGACTAACTTGGAGATCTCAACGAATATTCAATGCCAACATATATTCAAATACTTGAATTATTGGAAACTCAAAAAAAATTCTTCAAACAAAACTTCCTAAAGTGAAGGTGCGAAATACCTACATATAATTTACATCAAGAAAATATTAAGATGGAATGGTTATAATTTTACAAAATTAAAGAACCCCTTAAGAAAGAGGAAGGAATGGTAGACAATGCAAAATAGTTCCCATATACCTTATACCTTTGATGGGCTTCAAGAGTTTTCCAACTATTGCAGCCTGGCTCAGGGCCAGCCGACTACTGCAGTGTGAGGGAAAAGTTCAATAGATAGGAGTAGCGAGGGAGTATATAGTAAAAAATAGTTTCATTGCCGGCTACTTGTTAAGGTGGGGTAAGTCTAGCTCCCGCTATTTCCCCCTTTTTTTCCCCACCCCGAAAGTGATAGTTTGATTCCCGGGCTGCTTGTTAAGGTGGGTCAGTCTAGCTCCCGCTATCCCCCCCCCCCGAAAGGTGACGTGTGGGGCCCCAAATCAAACAGAAAATCACTCAAATCCCAGCTCCCATTTACTACTCTTGGAATGACAGAATGGGTCACCTGCCAACCAACGAGTAGAATTGAAGGAGACGGACTAACGTCCTGAGACGCCCCAAATGTTTTATCACTTGCCTGTCACATGTATGAAGAATCAGGACGTAACCCCTCATCATTGCAGCGGTAAAGAACCTGATTTCCTGTCATCTGGATAGATTATTTACGGCTATAGACCTGTGAGAACGAGCCGGTGGGTTGTCACCAACACCTGCGACCTCCCCCCACATCATCAGCAACGCTATGATTTCAACAACACGCAGTGTCACCAACACCAGACACCCAAGTTTCATATATATTAGCGTTGAATTCAGATATCATTTATATTTTTCATTTTTCATTTTCTTTAATGAAAGGATCAATATTTCATATTTATGTTTTATATATTTTAATTTTTCTAAATAATAAAGTTTTTTAAGTTTGTCAGTTTTTGTTCTTTTTCTATGCATTAATTTTCCTGAGGAGCCAGCCTTAGTAATGCTGACTGAAGTTGTTACAGCTGAGTAAGCCTTCACAAGTGGTGACCTTGCCAGGATCAACTCTGCTGAATCAAGATTCAACTCCATCTCGAATCTACCAAGGAAAACTTCAACGCCACATACAACAGACGATTACCACCAGCCATGAGTAATCATTCTCTAGGAAAGGACTACAGTACAGGTATTTAAAAGATTTGGTGATTGTTATAGTCCTCAATTTATTGTAAGTAAAGGCAGGAATACTAGTTAATTCTGCCACCTATTTTTGTGTGAGCTTGAAACACTTTGGAGGATTAAGACTCTAGGGCCCCGAGATTTCCATGACAATTTGTTTCATTGAGCTTTTTATTATATAAAGGGGAACTGTCGTAGGACACTCTTGATTTGTTGGTGAGAAGATTGGATGGTCAAGGGACCCCATTCTACTTACCGTTTGCTTGGAGCCGGCATAGAACCCTTCGTTTTCATTAATACATATTGTTTAATTGCAGCAGGGATCGAGCCCTCTGGTTTATTTACAGTTTGAGCAGAGCAGGAATTAAACGCTCCGTTTTCTTTGATACCCGTTTCATTTCTCCCCTGGTAGTTTAAGTTATTCTTGCAAGTATGGAGGAATACCAGTTTTGGATGAACGCTGGAAGTTAAGAATAACAGGGAAAAATTTAGAATCTTTCATTAGTGCTAAGATCCAGGAAAGAATTGAAAGAGAGAGAATTGAGAGAGAAGAGAGACAGTTAGAAAGGGAAAGAGAAGAGGAAAAGGAGAGAGAGAGAATCAAAAGAGAAGAGGAAAGGAAGAGAGAGAGAATCGAAAGAGAAAACCAAGATAGACAGAAAGAGAGAGAGAAGACAAAAAGGAGCGTGATAGACTTGATCGTGAGGAGAGAGCTAGAGTACGTGAGGAACAAGTTAGATTAAGAGAACTTGAGGAAAGAGCAAAGGATAGAGAAGTTGAGGAAAAAGCTAGAGAATGTGAGGAAAAAGCTAGAGAACGTGAGGAAAAAGCTAGAGAACTTGAGTTAAGAGAGAGAGAAAAAGATCACGAGCTCGAAAAAGCTCGCCTTGAATTAGAGAATAAAAAGTTAACTCTTACACAACAACAATTAGAGGAGCTAGTGCACATATTCCAACACCTAATTTACCTCCCTTCACAGAGGGTGAAGATATTACTTCATACATTATCAGGTTTGAAAATACCTCTGTGAATGGCCTGTTGACACCTGGGCTACCAGGTTAGGAATGTTATTTCTGGTACAGCTTTGAATATCTATGCAACTTTGTCGCAGGATATCATATGTAATTATAACCTACTGAAGAAGGCAATCCTTAAAGCATATCAAAAAACCACAAATTCTTACAGCAAAGGTTTCAGGTATGCCACCTTACAGCACGGCCAAAACTTTCAGCAGTTACAAGTAACACTCTTTCGTTTGTTCGACTTTTGGGTAGAGAGTTCAGGAATTGATCACAGTTATGAATTTCTTAGAGACTTCATGGTTGCTGACCAGTTCCTGACAGCCCTTCCCCACCAGATAAGAACATTCATTAGAGAACGTAACCTGATTAAAGCTGAAGAAGTTGCTGAGGCCGCTGACCTGTATGCTGAGGCTCACAATCCCTATAAAGACCTAAAAGGATCGAACCCTTTAAGGGCAATGGTTCACCTGAACCAAGATTAAGAAGCCTACAGTAGAAGCAAAGTCACCAGCTATTATACCAACATGTCATCGGTGTGGTGGTATCGGACATAAGCGTCCAGATTCTCCTTCCAAGAAAATAGAGAAAGTTGGAAGATGTTTTGTTGACGGTAATGACTAAGCACCCTTCTGTTCAGGAGCAGTTAATGGTATAAAAGTCTCAGATATATTACTTGACACTGGATGTACGTGCATCGTAATTTCGGACGAACTGTTCCCTTACTTTCAAACCTCTCGTGTGTCCTCTATTCTTTCAGATTACTTGGGTCGTGAAAATACTTTCCCTATAATACGTTGTTACCTGAAAACTAAATGATTCACCGGTTGGATTAATGTGGTACTAGCTCCAATTACTTGTTCTATAATAGTGGGTAACATTAAAGATGCCGTTCTTCCTTCAGAGGCGGATCTTTTGTCACCACCCGTGGATCTAAGTTTCCCAGTTTTTTCCTTGCAAGTTAAATAATCCCCTTAAGAATTCCGCACCGGAAGCTGCATTATCTCGTACTGTTCATTTGGGGGTGGAAACAGATGATACTGCCCTCGATAGTGAGGTAGCAGGATCACCTGTCCACTCGTCAGGTGAAAATAAGGGTATTGCCTCCAGCACTCTCAATGTCTTGACTAGGGCTCAAGACCATAACCCTGACTTCTCCTACCTCCTCTTCCCCACCTTAAGTCCTTTTATTTTCCAGATTTATGTCCAAGGATGACTTTGTCAATAAAACAGCGCAATGCCCTTCGCTTCAGGGTTGTCATAACAAGCTTTTAACAACAAGTTATCCCCTGGGAGATACATATCTCATAAGTTTGAATATATTAATGGTATCCCCAAATAAATCTGATTCAAAATCTCATTCTTCAGTGATAGATTATTCCCTCCTTGTTGTTCCTAAACCATGTCGAGAGACTATTCTTCAAATGGTCATGATTTGTCATGAAACCCAAAAACTTGGCCCCTCGTAAGACATGGCATAAGCTCAAGCACACTTAATTTTTTGCCAAGCATGTATTCTCAGGTTACAAAGAAGCATAGTTCTTGCAATAGGTGTCCCGGTGCTTTTCTGCACAAATACACACACTCCTAGATCCTGTATATTTTTTTAAATCTAAAACTTCCCTCCAGCAGAAACGAGATACTCCACCATAGAAAAGGAATGATTGTCTCTTGTGTGGGGTATCTCCAAGCTTAAATTTTTTTTTACTGGGAAAAAAAATTCATTTTAGAAACGGATCACAAACCTTTTTATATACCTAAAACTTTAAGGGAACCAACAGTCGCCTCTTGAGGTGGACATTGACTCTCCAAGCTTTTAAGTTCCATATAGTGTATATCAATGGTTCATCCAATTATTTCTCTGACTGGTTAAGTCGTGACAGTCAGTAGAAGATTTGTCTTACGCGACTTCCATGTGTTAGAACTTTTTCCTCACCTATTCCTCTTATACTCCTTGACTATAAGTCTTGGTATGGGGGAGTGTGAGAGAAAAGTTCAATAGATAGGAGTAGCGAGGGAGTATATAGTAACAATAGTTTCATTGCTGGCTACTTGTTAAGGTAGGGTAAGTCTAGCTCCCGCTATTCCCCCCTTTTTTCCCCACCCCAAAAGTGATAGTTTGATTGCCGGCTGCTTGTTAAGGTAGGGTCAGTCTAGCTCCCGCTATCCCTTCCCCCCCCCCCCCGAAAGGTGACGTGTGGGGCTCCGATCAAACAGTAATCACTCGACTCACAGCTCCCAGCACTACTCTTGGAATGACAGAATGGGTCACCTGCCAACCAACGAGTAGAACTGAAGGAGACTGACTAACGTCCTGAGACGTCCCATGTTTTATCTACCTGCCTGTGCACATATATGAAGAATCAGGACGTAACCCCTCATCATTGCAGCGGTAAAGAACCTGATTTCCTGTCATCTGGATAGATTATTTACGGCTATAGACTCTGTGAAGAACGAGCCGGTGCGTTGTCACCAACACCAGACACCCAAGTTTTATATATATTAGCGTTGAATTCAGATATCATTTATATTTTTCATTTTTCATTTTCTTTAATGTAGGATCAATATTTCATATTTAAGTGTTTATTATTTAGAAAATATAAAATATAAAAGTGTTTATGTTTGTCAGTTTTTGTTCTTTTTCTATGCATTAATTTTCCTGAGGAGGAGCCAGCCTTAGTAATACTGACTGAAGTTGTTACAGGACTGAGTAAGCCTTCACATGCAGCCTGATGGATATGTAAGCAGGATGACAGATATGTAAGCCAGGCTGGCTGCCCGCTGGCTTACATATCCGTCATAATTTGGATGATCTGGAACTTGGAAGAGGAAATGGCTAGCTTCCTCTTGAAGACTTCTACACTTGTGCCAGCAGTGTTCCTGGCACAAGATATTAAAAACAAAAAGTCTGGGAGAACGTATATTAATACAGTGTTTTCTTACTGGGGCCATCGGCGCCCCTACCTTTCATTGCGTTTATTCTACACATTTTCCTATACCTATCACTCTAGCATATTATGGCAATATGTAGATTTGGAAATACGTCATCTTTTCACGTATATATTACCATGTACCTTTCCTCTCTCTCTCCCTCTCTCCATTCCAGAGAGTACTCTAAGGCTGCCCGGTAATTTAAATGCTTTATTGGCTCTAGGCGGGGCATAAATGATCTTTTGAATCTGTTCCATCTCTCTCTTGCCCTAAGTGGAGCCGTCAACACTGAATAGTACTTCAAGCTAGAGAGCACAAGAGATTTAAAAAGTGTAAGCAAATGTACATTAAATAAACCGAAAAATAACTCAAGCAATAAACATCAGTTTTTTTTAAAACACTTCAAATATCCGGAAGGAATTTTGTTAATGCCTAC
This sequence comes from Cherax quadricarinatus, assembly GCF_026875155.1. NCBI lineage: Eukaryota > Metazoa > Arthropoda > Malacostraca > Decapoda > Parastacidae > Cherax > Cherax quadricarinatus. Next base: position 32,105,047 of record NC_069413.1, read on the forward strand.
AAATGGGTCTTGATCAGCTGGGCTGTGGTGTAAATAGAGACGAAGTTGCTGACTGAACAGGCTGTCAACTGGGTAGTGAGGGGAATGATCCCAAATATGAAAGATGAATTAAACCGTAGCTTCTGGGAGTGAAATTATCACATTAATAGTGAATGCCATATGTGGCTAGCTCCAGTGACAGACAAATACACAGATGCCATGATTTTGCAACGCCCACTCTTCAAATGTACAAGAAAATTTTCTAAGAGATTTTAACCATTTTCAAGTGGTCTTAAGATGATATAGTATTGCCTACCCTAAATCCCAAAAGGAAGGGCCAGAGTGATGATTTCTCTTTCAAGAGTAACCATATTCCGACAGCTTTTGTGATCTATCGGTCTGAAAGCCAGTCCAGGTAGATTCCTGGACTTCCTACTTATTTCTGCAACAATGCAAGCTCCTGAAGATGTGTTGACTAACACTAAAGGCCTAGAGTTTCTTCAACTCCCACGTGGTTTTGCATCTTGTATTCTTGTTTGAATTACGAAAATATATATATTGCGGGAACAAAATGGTTTTAAAAGCCATGTTTTTTGGGGGATACATTTTCAAGTGCTATGCACATGTTTATCACAGGTTACAATACGAAATTTAAACAGCTCCTCAGGCTGGGGCGGTGCCCAGGAAAAACGAAAAGCACACACACACAAAACAACACATATATCTGTGGGGTTCGAACACGTGGTGGGGAAAAAGAAAATACTCCGAGGGGGGTGTACGTAAATTTACGGATAAGTGGGGAGCGCCCTAACCCGTAACCTTGTCTCCTTGTCATCTCCTAACACTGACGGGCCCCCCACAGTACCCATATGTGAGGGGGTCTTTGAATACTGCTGTGGTCGCACATATAATACAACGGGACTCAGGCAGAGACGGTTGGTAGTGAGTCATCTACTGGTACACTGGTTTTCTGTAACTGGTTACTACTACTGAGAGTCGGCGCGCTAACGTAGTCGCCCGGGATACAACTAATACAAACTAGAGATACAGGGATTCGGCTTTGGGGGGTTCTAACAATTCAAAGTACACAACAATTTAAATTATAACTCATAAATGAAATTGGAAAGGAACTTTCGTAACGAAAACGAATCAAAACAAGGTATAATATGACAACTCATCGAAGAAACCAACGTTGGGGGTTTCACAATAGAATGTAAAAAAAAATTTTTTATCGATCGATCTTATTATTATCTACGGGTTTCTGGGAAGGAATATAACAGAGAAAAGTGTTTTAACAGAAAGGCAGATTCGGGTGCACTCAAATCTAATGTTAACTCCCAGAATTCGGAGAGAACTTTGAACACAAAAAAAAATTCTTTAATACGATAATTGATACTGTAATTATTCATCTATACCGGGTTTTTTACATTTAAACCCCCAAATTCCCAGGGTAAGATTTACATATGCAAAGGGTGTCATCCTGGGGGTCAAACTCTGTAGCAATGGTAACCATCTGTATTTTAGGCAAATCGAATTGGAAGTTACAAAAGAATTGAGATTTTTCCCTACCCCTCGTGACGTAGGGAAAAAACGACATTCAGGGTTTATGCTGACTGATATCAGAGGAAGAGAGTACAGGATCAGGGGGATTGTTAGAGTCTGTCACATTTGTCTGGGTGGAACATCATTATCATCACATACTAACTTCATATGATCTAAATGGCGATTCCTTTATAGACCGTACTAATCTCTCTAAACCTTTTTATTATACTGTGTTATGTTCGAACTTCTCGATAGGGACCACAAAACTTTTGATCAAGCTTTTGGCAATGCCAGACGTGTTTGTTAAAGGTCGTCGCATAATCTTTAACCTACTTTGATTTTGGATGGCTTTGCTCGGAGTTTTGCGACTCTAGTAAATTTGCTGTTGATTTATGAAGTGTTTCACGGATTCTTCTCAAATACATTTGAGTAAGCTGGTAGAGTTGCTATGAAATCATTCTAGGGTTGTAATTTGGTTTCGGATTAGAAAAAAACCAATCATAGGCAAACGTTTATCTACACCGTTTACATGCTAATGTGGAGTGTCCTCTCGAAACATGGTAAGCAGAATTTATCGCACACTGCACATCAGGTATAAATTCATCCCAAGTTTCACTGTTGGGATTGATAGTGGCTCTCAAGACATAAGTACTTTTCTTATTGGTTCGTTCCGCTAACCCATAGCTTGGCAGGTGATGAGGAACAATGGTGGATTTAGGATCTTGTACAAGGTACCACAAATTTTCAGAATTCATTACAGAATTCACCTCCATTATCTGTTTCCTAGGGAGTGGGGTGGTATGCCTGCAGAATAATGCGTTCTTTAAACGCTTTAGCTACTGTCTCGGCAGTTTATCTGCAATAGGAATAACTCACCTATCTGGTGAACATGGTCTACCATAACATCACAGATGGTTTTTGTGCCTTGGAGGGAACATTGGAAATTAGTTAACAACTCTAGCGCAATCTTTCCAGGTTCGCTAGTGGTTGGATATACTTGGATTGGAATTGGACCATTAGCA
>NC_069413.1:32108089-32120589 GCF_026875155.1 Cherax quadricarinatus
CAGAAAATAAAAATAAGCTTGGGATACCACACAAGGCCAAACATTCTTTTCTATGTACGGATTTCGATTCGCAGGAAGGGAAAGTTTCCGGCATTGGAAGCATACAGGGAATGGAAGTCCCATCATGGTTTGTAGTAACACAGCACTTAAGCCGTATTGGAAGGCATCAGTTCTTAAACAAAATTTTTTAATTCTGGAATCTTAAATAGGGTCTTCGAGAAGATTTTTATCTATTAAACTATTTCCGAGTTATCGTCAGGAAAGTTCAGAGCTTACTCAGCAGACCTTTAGGAAGTGAGTAAAGCCTGTAAGATCAGTAAGTTCGAGGATAATCGTACATAAAATTTTTAAAGAACACCATATCTGGAATAATAAGATAGAAGCCTTCGAGAAGTTTGTTTATTGACCATTGACAAACAGTTACTTGCAGGGTCAAGTCGGAGAAGTTCAAGTTACTCACAGACTTCTTTTATGAGCAGGATATAGATGTAAGATTCAGTAGGTTTCAGTTGCCGTTTTGTAAAAATTTACAGAACCAAGAAAGCTACGCATGAGCTTCTTGGTTTTGGGGAATTTAAATTCTAAATAAAGCTTTGAATTTTACTGGGGAGAGGCTGCAAAGAGTTATTAGAAAGGATCAGTCCAAGATATCTAATCTTGTTATACCCAAGGAAGCATTTCTTTGGCTTGGCAGTGAGGCCATGTGAGCGTAACCTACGTAAAACTGATGTTAATGTTTGGATATGCTTGCCCCACGTGGATGTCATTACGTAAATGTTATCAAAATAAACTGAAACATTTGGCATATTACCCAAGACCTTTCTCATCAGTCTCACGTAGGTAGCACAGGCAGTTACCAAACCGAAGGGCATAGTTCTATACTGCATCAGTCCTTGGTGGGTAGGAAAAGCGGTGTACTGCTTAGAAGAAGGATCTAACATTACTTGATATATGCCTGCGCAATATCAATCTCTGAAAAGAAGGAAGCGTCATAAAATTTGTGTAGATCGCTATCTATTAAGGGCATAGGCTCAGCATCCCACCGAGTTATAGCATTAAGGCCTCTGAAGTCAATAGCAAGTCTATATGAATTATCCTCCTTCTAACCATGACTACTGTGAGCAATATGCAGATACTGAAGGTTCAATGATCTTTAGTTTTAATAATTTGTCTACCTCTCGGTCAAATGCATCCCTAAGGTGAACTGGAACTGGGTATAATTTCCGTTTGATAGGATTGTCCGTGACTAAGTCAATCTTATGGACTACCGTGGAGGTGACACCTGGAATATCAGTAAAAACGTCTGAGAAGTACTCACACGTTGTGAAGTGTCATGTTTCTTATGGTCATCCAAAGACTCGTTAATATTATGTTTGTTGCACCCGTGTGGTCAAGAGTCACCAAGTCATGTAGTTTCAGTGTCATGTCCTACGTTAGAGATGTCAATTACGCACACCTTACATTCTTCAGTTGTCTTATCATGTTCGTGTGGAAAACACTAAGTCAAAAGTCCATTCAAACAGTTAACCGAATTTCTTGGTAATATTTCTTATGAAGTGGATATGATAAAGTTAGGTTTCCCCTTGACTTTATGAGGTAATCAACTCTTCCCAAACAATTTTTAAACACCTTATATGGACCTTTCCATGCTACTAATAATTTATTTGACTTGATGGGCAAAGTACCAGAACTTTCATCCACTACTTTAAAACTTCTCCTACTGACTTTGGAATCCAATAGGTTTTGTACTTGTCCCATTGACAAGACTTAAGTTTTTCGAAATATGTTCAGAGGTCTCCTCAAGTTTGGATCTATGGTCAAGAGAAAATCCGAGCACCTCCAAGAAGACTGAAACCCAGCCTTTTACGTTCATCATTTGTACATAGTCATGAAGGATGGGACAATGGACCTGCTGGCCTGTCTACCATAGAGGAAATTAAAAGTTGCAAAAACCAAAGAGTCACTGGGAATTCCCTCATAGCAAAACAATGCACAGGGTATGTTAACGGACTGCCACTCCTTAGGTTTTAAGGGAGCAAAGATTCCATAAAAAATTGGACTTGAGAAACGAATGCTGGAGCTCAATCTCCAATTATCAGCTTGGATGTATATGGTGTTGTGTAAGAGGAGGCTTCACTCCCAAGAAGTTTGGTGAGATGTTGGCATTTAAGTCAGATGTGAATTGTGTCCCACGGTTAGACAAAATTTCTCTTGGATGCCAACTCTGAGAGAAAGATGGGACAAAAGGGCTTCAGCCACCTCTCGTAGTAGTTATGGTCTTAAGGGTACGGCTTCAGAAACTCGAAGCATAATCAACTATGTTAATAATATATCTTTGTCCAACAGATGAAAGTAGAGATAAAGGACCAACGATGTCAAGTAGCTACTCTTTCAAAAACGGTACGTAAAGATTGGCATTTTGACCATAAGGTACTCGCCTGGTACCTCGGGAGGATGACAGTTGGCAAATTTTACACGATCTACAATAGGTAGTAGTGATATTGAGGAATTTTGCGCCCAAAAATAGGTTTTCCACCTAATTTTATTTAAGATTTTACGATGCGAGAAATGCCCGGCCACGGGTTTGGTCATGAGCCATTTTAAGAATAGTCTCTCTGCATTGACTTGGAACAACTAAGATGGAATAGCCCTATTCATTAAATTTTAAATTTTGAATACTGATTTATACAAGATATTTTTTTATATTCAAATTTATATGAAAAGTTTTCCTTTGAATAACTTGATTTTGTCTAGCTGCATTATGCAATTCTGAGAGAAGGGCAATTATGTTGCAAATTGACAAAGCAGTTCTTCGATGTATCTAAAGGCTTAAATTTCAGGGAAATCAAAGGATGGACAGTAGGAAAGCTGGGTTTTGGTTGAGCCCTAGTCAAGACATTTAGTATAAAGAGGTGATATCCTCACTTTCATTTTGAAAGGGTGAACCGGTGATCCTACTACATCGCTTTCGAGAGTATTATCACCGTTTCTAACCCCACATGAATATTCCGAGACATTCCCTCATCTGAACTTTCGAGGGGCTCCCCTGACTCTACAGGAAAAGGATCGAAAAGCTTTTGTCCATCTTTGGTGATGAAAGGGTCAACCTCAGAAGGAAGAATGGCACCTTTTACTTACCTATTAGTACGGAGAAAAGAAGTGATGGGAGCTAGTACAGCTTCAGACCAACCTGTGAACCATTTGGGACCTTTAAGGGTAAAAACGGATGGTAGGAAAAGTGCCCTGTACGGCCCAAGTAGTCTGAAAATAGCAGAGAATGAGTTTCTTTAAGATTAGGGAACAGCTTATCAGAAATTACTATACATTGCATCCAGTGTCTCGTAAAATGGTAGATATATTAAGTCCTTTAAAACTGTTCCTGAACAGAAGGGTGCTTGGTCATTACAGTCTTTAAAACATTTTCCCAAACTTTTTGACCTTCTTAGAAGGACAATCGGGGCGTTTATGTCCCTTAACACCACATAAATTTACAAATAGGAATAAAAGAAGTCATTGTGATGAATGGGGGTTTTAAAAACCGACATGTTGAAATTGGGACACTTTTTGCGATATGGGAAACTTTATTCAAACGTTTCGCCACCAGTGGCTTCATCAGTCCAAATACAAGAGGAAGGCGTAAGGAGAGGAGGAGAATGAGGTAATCAGGCCCTCAACCTGGAGTCGATGTGTTAGTCCATCAATCTTGTAGAATGTTACGCATATGGCCGTAAGTAGCTATATACTGTAGTAGGTGACGTAAAGCAAAGGGGGAGGCGGTCATAGTGGTAAAAATCCACTTTCAAGTAGGTCTTCGTCCCAAAGTTGACAAGTGTTGAAGAATTCTTTGTAACAAGATCCTGATCTGCATGTCTGACCCGTTGATGAATGGTTTGAAAACCGAATGTTAAGATTGGACTTATGCAGCATATGGGAAACTTTATTCAGGAAAACGTTTTCCCAAAAGTGGCTTATCAGTCCCAAAAAAAGGAATGGGTAAGAGAGGAGGAGAATGAGGTAATCAGTCCTCAACCTGGATCGATTGTTTATCCATCAATCTTGTAGAAGTACGCAAAGGGGCCCGGAGACGTAGCTTATATACTGTATGAGGTGACGTAAAGCAGGGGGAGGCGGGTCATAGTGGTTCCATCCCTTTTCAAAAGGTCTTCGTCCAAAAAGGTTGAACAAGTGTTGAAGATTCCTTTTGTAAAAATCCCTATGCTTCAGTTCTTGAAAAGTTGTGGAATGTTTGAAAAACCGACATTTTAAGATTAAGACACTTATGCAGAAAAATGGGAACCCTTTATTCAGGAAACGTTTCGCCACCCAGGGGCTTAACCGGGTCCAATACATAAAAGAAGTCATTTTACTTTCCACTAGAGGCTTTGATTTCTTAAGACGGTGAACCCTTCCCCTTTGGGGTTCGACCCCTTTTGGGTCTTTATGGGAATTGTGAGCCCCCAGCAAAAAGCCCAGCAACCTCAGCAACTTCCTCAGTCATTTTAATCATTTTGTTCTCTAATGAATGTTCGTAATCTGGTGAGGAAACTGTCAGGAACTGGTCAGCAACCCTTAAGTTTCCCCTTTAAAAATTCATAACTTGATCAATTCCCCGAAAATCTCTAACCAAAAGTTTTGGGCCCGGCTGAAAGGTGGCATACCTGAAATTTTTTCCCAATTGAATTTGTGGGTTTTTTTTTTAAACTTTTTAAGGGTTGCCCCTTTTTCAGTAAATTATAATTACATATATCCTGTGGACAAAGTTTCATAGATTTTTCAAAGCATACCAGAAAATAACATTCCTAATCTGGAACCCAGGTGTTTAGCAGGCCATTCACAGAGGGTAAACGGAAAAATTTTTAAACCTGATAATGTATTTTTAAATAATTTTTTACCCTCTTGGGAAGGGGGGTAAATTTGGTGTTGGGAAAATGTGCACTAGCTGCATGATGTTCAATTACCCTTTTCCCCCCAATTTTTTGCTGTTAAAAGTTAACTTTTTTTTTTCTAATTCAAGGGGGAGCTTTTTCAAGCTCGCGAGCTTTTTTCCCCCCCCCCTTACTCATGTTTTCTATCTTTGTTTTTCCCCAAATTTTCCCCAGCTCTTTCCTAAATTCCCTATCCTTTGCTCTTTTTTCAATTCTCTTTAATTTTAAAAATTTTTCCTCATGACTTTAGCTCTCTCCTCACGATCAAGTCTATCACCCCCTTTTTTGCTTTTTTCCCCCCTTTTTCAAACTGCTTTCTTGGTTTTTCCCCTTTTCGATTCCCTCCTTTTCGTTTTTTTCCTGGTTTTTAGCACAAATGAAAGATTCTAAATTTTTCTCTGTTTTTCCTAAATCCACACACCAAAACTGGGATTCCCCATACTTGCAAAATAACTTTAAAATACCAGGGAAAATGAAACGGGAAAACAAAAAAAATGGAGGGCAAACCTGCCTGCTCAAATAAAAAACCCAAAGGGCTGATCCCTCTTTAATTAAACAAAATGGGTTCTATCTGGGTCCGGGAAACAAGAAATGGGGTTCCCCTTTCCATCCCAAACTTTTCTCCAACAAAACAAAATTGTCCCAAGACATTCCCCTTTATATTATAAAAAAGCTCAAGAAACAAATTGCACTGGAAACTCGGGGCCCAAGTCATTCCCCCAAACATTTCAAAACTCACAAAAGGGGCAGAATTAACCCTACATGGAGAATGATTACTCATGGGGTTGGGAACCTCTGGGATGCGCATTGAAAATTCCAATGGTAATTCGAATGTATTTGAATCTTGACTCATCGAGTCGAATCCCGGCAAGGTCCCACTTGTAAGGGTTTCCAGCCCTGTAACAACTTCAAAACCGTATTACCAAGGGCTTCCTCCCAGGAAATTAATGAATAGAAAAAGAAAAAAAAAATGACAAAAATAAACACTTTTATATTTTATATTTTCTAAATAATAAACACTTAAATATGAAATATTTATCTTATATTAAAGAAAATGAAAAATGAAAAATATAAATGATATCTGAATTCAACGCTAATTAAACTTGGGTGTCTGGTTGATGTTGACACAGTCTTGTAGAGATTATAGCCGTTGTTGTTGATGGTGGGGGGGTCACAGGTGTTGATGACAACCCAACGGCCAGTTCTTCACAGAGTCTCTAGCCTTGAATAGTCAGTCTAGATGACAGGAAAGCAGATTCTTTACCACTACCAAGATGATGGGTTATGGTCTACTGTCGCCTACAGGTAATCAGGTAGGTAGATCCAACATGTGATGTCCTGGGACGTTAGTCCGTCTCCTTCAATACTTCTCGTTGGTTGGCAGGTGACCCAATCTGTCATTCCAAGAGTTGTGCTGGGAGCTGTGAGTCGAGTGATTACCGATTGGTCGGAGCCCCACACGTCACCTTTCGGGATGGGGGGAAAGGGAGGGATAGCGGGAGCTAGACTTACCCTACCTTAACAAGCAGACGGCAATCAAACTATCGTTACCATATGCTCGCTCGCTACTCCTATCTGTTGAACTTTTCCCTCACATATATATATACCAATTACATCAGCTTGTCAGTTGTGTGTGGTGTGTCTGCCAGACAGCTTGTTGAAGCTCTGTTACATCAGGCTGTCATTTGTTTGTGGTGTGTCTGCCAGACAGTTCGTTGAAACTCTGCAGCAATGTTGATCTGAAAGTTGTTACTTGTTTATATTGATCACGAATATTAATCTGATCCTGTTAGTGCTTTGGCTTTTGAACGTTTTTAATTGTTTACTTAAAGTTAACATTTTTATTTAATAGTATGAAAAACACCCGCAGTGTAAGTTTACTTTATTATATACATTAAAAATTGTAGGAGCAGGAGGCCTCTGTGGTTAAATATATTAATTACAACTTTTTCGTAAATGAAAACTTGTGATGAAGTTATACGTAACAGAGGAGCAGCAACCTTGTCTTTGTTTGGATCTCGTCTATCTATAAAAATCGTCAGTACAGACGAGTCTACAGAATATTAAGACACATTCCTCACCCATGGACACTTGCTTGAAGTGACTCCTGTTCCTCTCTCATTTTCAGATCATGCCTACCTCTGTTCAGTCTCACGTTGAAGAGGTTCTCTTCCTCCTCCGTCAATGTAGACATGCTTTCTTTTCTTCTCTCCTAAATGAACTCCGTAACCTTATCACTACCATTGCTCTCTACATTGCTCGCCCTAATTCGTCCCTATACTCTACATCACAGAACAAACTACACCGTCTTTTACCTGGCAGCCCTTAGTCCAAGTTCTCCTTAGCTGTGTTACTAATCGGTCACTCTCTCCCAACACAAGCTTGAGTTTCTTGGTTTTGATTTTTTTTTCCACTTCACCAGGTTTTCGTGCTGGCAGTGACCTGATTAGCTCCTCTGAAACCTTTACCAATCTCCCTTTTAAAGTTTCCCTGACATGTTTATAACTCACGGTGCTCTTATCCCTGCCCTTCATAGCTTATTTTTCAAAGGATCACCTTCCTCGTCGCTGCCAACTTGTCCTTTTCCTCAATATGGTACTGATTGTTATCCTTCCTTCTCACAAAGGCCATTCGATGGCTGTTCTTAATCTCGAGGATTATCTCTGAAAAGCTAAACCCTTGCTCTATGATTCGCGCACCAACATTCCCTACACTTCCAACTTTCGTGATAACTGCAGGAGAACTTTCAACCTGAGCTTCGTCAGGACTTTGACCTTGTTCAATGTTTTCGTGTTTTCTGTCCACCTCTACAGTATTTCTATGGTCTTCCAGAACCTGGTATTCTTGTACTTCCCATCATTTTCTTTAGAGGCTATGTCTTATCTTCTTGCCTCCTGGCTTGCTAAAACTCTCACTCCATCTCTTGGCTCTTTTTTCCTGCTCACCTCACTTTATGGAATGTGTTCAGTCACATCCAACCTGTACGATGTGTGTCTAGATGTAGACTTTCTTTAATAATGTTTCTCGTGATGGTCTCAGTTTTTTCTGAGTGAAGGCTAATGAAGAGCTATTTATTTTTCATACACCCATTTGTCATACAGACTACCGTTTTATTGTAATAAAATGTAAAATAAAGGATTTTTAGTGAAAAAAAAATCTTCATAATTTTATAAATGTCATCAATTTGTGGGTGCTTTTAGGGAGTGAAGTCACGGCGTGACTATTGTAGCAGTGTGACTATTGCAGCAGTGTGACTATTATGACAGCATCTCTGGGGAGAGTATGGGGAACATGACGCCCAGGTGGTTGCAGATGAGTACGATTTGGAGTATTTTGGTGTATTTTGTTGTGATACTCAGGCTGTAAGTTGTGTTTGGGTTTTGTTTTATGCTTGGCCTGTCTTTTTTTTTTTTGTGTGTAGGCCTATGTGAGTTGTGGAGAGTGCAGAAATAATAGCATTTTTACCAGAAGGCTGGAAGCCGGCAGGGAAGTATGGCGATTCACAGGTGCCATTAATAATGTTTAATTTTCCTGTGAACTATGACTCTCGTGGGTTTAGCACTTAGTTTTGATTATAACAATGTGGCCAAGCTTTGATCAATTTGTAAAAGGCCTACTGGTGTATTGTATTTTTGCAATGGTATTGTAATGTTTTGTATAATGTTCATTTTTTCGAAAGGTGAGTTTATCTGTCCTTCCTGATAATAAAACCTGAAGTACCCTTGGTTTGATCACTACTTTTCTTTCTGTACATCATGTGCATCTGTGGCCCTCAGTTCTTGACTCCGAAGTTTCCACTTCGCAGCTCGTACTCTCACCTGCTTAACGGTCTTTCTTCTTTCCCAAACTTCTACTTTGAAGTCTCCTGTTCTCCGCCTTCCCAACATTTCCAGTCTTCAAAATGTTAACAACACCTCAGTCGTTGAATGTAGATATCAAACTTATTTATCGTAGTAATCTAGTTCATAGTTCATTTGAACTAGATTTCGTAGTAATCTAGTTCATTTCTTTAGTGAAAGTGGCCGCTCTCTGACACACTAAAAGTGCACAAGAGAAGTGTTCCCCTTGGCGACAACAACAATGATCTCTATTGCTATGTTAGAGATCACAACCTTCCTGTTAACTGGTTGTCTTCTAAAACTGTCCATCCTTTTAGTCTTCACAGACGCCACCTTGTTGAGTCAACCCATATACTCAATTTTACTAACATAAATCTTAGTCTTGGCATTGTTTCTGTAGATGCCTGTTTCTCTCAGTACATTGTCAAGTACTCTAATCTTCGTGACCTGACCTAACATTTGCCTTCTCTTTTTTATCTATCGTCTGAATTATCTTTGCCAAACCCTTGGCGACTACGACGGTATTGTGCCTTTTTTTGTTATTTACGACGATAACCCTGGCTACTACTACCAAATCCTTGGCCACTACGACCAAAACCCTGGCTACTACTGTCAAAACCTCGACGTTTGCTACCAAACTAATTGCCTCTACTGCCAAACCACTGGCCCTTATTATTAAACCTTTAACTCCTTCCACCAAACCACTGGCACCTACTACCAAACCTCTGGCACCTACTAGCAAACCTCTGGCACCTACTTCCAAACCACTGGCACCTACTACCAAACCTCTGGCACGTACTGTGATGGATGTTGGATGCCTCTCTAAAGTAAACGCTGCAGAGGTCAGTGTACTCGGGTGCTTATGCTTGCAGGGTTTGCACAGCCTTTGGCTCGCTTGATCTCTCTTCTTGTGAATTATTTTGTCTTTTTCATGATGTTTCGGACATCTGATAAAAGGGTTGTTCTTGACAACTGAAGATGTAGTTGATGAGTTTACCCACTTCAGGTGACTCTCCTGTATAACTGGCTGTCCATGGATCCCTCTCGTTCATTCTTACTTTTGCTTGAAGATGTATCTGTGGTCGCTGGTGTTGTAATTTTCGTGCACTTGTGTAGGTAATCTTGTGTCCACGTTGTCTGCACTGTCCGCTATTGTTAGCGCGGTCCTCTCTGTCCTCTGCTGTCTGCGCTGTTCCCTCCTGTCAGCCGTCAATTGTTTCCTGTCTCGGGTGACGTATTTAATCTCATATTTTAGTGGTTCCTGTCACTCAAGCTGAGGTGTTTGATAGATTACATCGGCGGTATTGACACTGAAGAGTGATACTGTTACTCATATAATTAAACAGTGTCTTCCACTTTTAAGATCTTAGATGTTAAATAAATTAAATGTTAGTTGTTGCTTACCGTCAACTAGTATAAACCTGTGTAGATAACATAGAGTAATTAACCTAACACCAGTCAAGGTGTAGCATTGGTTAATAATCCTGACATCTGAATAATAAAATATATTTACTCATCTGTTTTACAAAAAAATAATATTATTTTACAATTTATTTTTGTAATTATTCTTTTGGATTAATTGAACTTCAGTTACTGATGTTCAGCGTCATCTTAGGATTAAATGAACTTTGGTAACTCATTTTGTTACTGTCCGTTTTCAGATCTGCCTGAGGGGTATCAAGGTTCGATCAACCAGGCAGTTAGTGCTGGCACGTAACATTCTGTAACTGAACGACATTGCTCTGTGTTGCGTTTCCTTCTGGGGAATGAGCCTAAACATTCCACGGACCTTCCCTCGCTACTGATTTCAGTAGGAGCTAACTGTTTAGTCATATAGGTTGTGTACTCTGGCATCTATATTGCCTGTACTCAGTGTGTAAGCCTACCGTGGTCTGACGAGGTCTGTTACCTTGTTTCTATAGGTGGCTGTCAGTACGTTGTCATCCGCTGTCTTCCGCTGTCATCCATTTTCCATCTGCAGGGTTATATGTAGTGATGTCTCCTTCAGCTTCTCTCTTGGGGAAGTAAAGAAGTGATTTTTGGGTGTTCTTGAGAAGCCTTCGTGATGAAGTGTGTGATAAATCGTGACTCTTCTTAACCAGACAGTGATGATGATGGTGCTGGTGACAGTGATGATGATGGTGCTGGTGACAGTGATGATGATGGTGCTGGTGACAGTGATGTGATGGGTGGGGTGAGGGGGGGTGATGATGTGTGGGCGGGGGTGTGGGGTGGTGGGGGTGCTGGTGACAGTGATGATGATGGTGCTGGTGACAGTGATGATGATGGTGCTGGTGACAGTGATGATGATGGTGCTGGTGACAGTGATGATGATGGTGCTGGTGACAGTGATAATGATGGTGCTGGTGACAGTGATAATGATGGTGCTGGTGACAGTGATGATGATGGTGCTGGTGACAGTGATGATGTGGTGCTGGTGACAGTGATGATGATGGTGCTGGTGACAGTGATGATGATGGTGCTGGTGACAGTGATAGTGATGAGATGGTGCTGGTGACAGTGATGATGATGGTGCTGGTGACAGTGATATGATGGTGCTGGTGACAGTGATAATGGGTGCTGGTGACAGTGATGATGGTGCTGGTTGACGTGATGATGATGGTGCTGGTGACAGTGATAATGATGGTGCTGGTGACAGTGATAATGGTGCTGGTGACAGTGATAATGGTGCTGGTGACAGTGATGATGGTGCTGGTTAGTGATGATGATGGTGCTGGTGACAGTGATAATGATGGTGCTGGTGACAGTGATAATGGGTGCTGGTGACAGTGATAATGATGGTGCTGGTGACAGTGATGATGGTGCTGGTTAGTGATAATGATGGTGCTGGTGACAGTGATGATGGTAATGGTGCTGGTGACAGTGATGGTAGTGGTAATGGTGCTGGTGACAGTGATGATGATGGTGCTGGTGACAGTGATAATGATGGTGCTGGTGACAGTGATAATGATGGTGCTGGTGACAGTGATAATGATGGTGCTGGTGACAGTGATGATGGTGCTGGTGACAGTGATGGTGGTAATGGCGATGGTGACAGTGATGATGATGGTGCTGGTGACAGTGATGATGATGGTGCTGGTGACAGTGATGATGGTGTTGGTGACAGTGATGATGGTGCTGGTGACAGTGATGATGATGGTGCTGGTGACAGTGATGATGATGGTGCTGGTGACAGTGATAATGATGGTGCTGGTGACAGTGATGATGATGGTGCTGGTGACAGTGATGATGGTGCTGGTGACAGTGATGGTGGTAATGGCGATGGTGACAGTGATGATGATGGTGATGGTGACAGTGATGATGATGGTGCTGGTGACAGTGATGGTGGTAATGGCGATGGTGACAGTGATGATGATGGTGATGGTGACAGTGATGATGATGGTGCTGGTGACAGTGATGATGGTGTTGGTGACAGTGATGATGGTGCTGGTGACAGTGATGATGATGGTGCTGGTGACAGTGATGATGATGGTGCTGGTGACAGTGATAATGATGGTGCTGGTGACAGTGATGATGATGGTGCTGGTGACAGTGATGATGATGGTGCTGGTGACAGTGATGATGGTGCTGGTGGTGACAGCCACTTCTCACTGTTCTCTCCTGCCACTATTATGACCTCAATCCCATATCAAGTAGAACCATAGACGATATTTCTCTCTTGTCTCATCTTTAAAACTTCTGTCACAGCAATAGTGTTCGTGTTCTGTTGTAAATA
>NC_069413.1:32125589-32141137 GCF_026875155.1 Cherax quadricarinatus
GCTGCAAGTCAACAGGAAAGGCACTGACAGCGCAAGTCAACATGGGAAAGGCACTGACAGCTGCAAGTCAACAGGAAAGGCACTGACAGCTGCAAGTCAACAGGAAAGGCACCGACAGCTGCAAGTCAACAGGAAAGGCACTGACAGCTGCAAGTCAACAGGAAAGGCACCGACAGCTGCAAGTCAACAGGAAAGGCACCGACAGCTGCAAGTCAACAGGAAAGGCACTGACAGCTGCAAGTCAACAGGAAAGGCACTGACAGCTGCAAGTCAACAGGAAAGGCACTGACAGCTGCAAGTCAACAGGAAAGGCACTGACAGCTGCAAGTCAACAGGAAAGGCACTGACAGCTGCAAGTCAACAGGAAAGCACTGACAGCTGCAAGTCAACAGGAAAGGCACTGACAGCTGCAAGTCAACAGGAAAGCACTGACAGCTGCAAGTCAACAGAAAGGCACGACAGCTGCAAGTCAACAGGAAAGGCACTGACAGCTGCAAGTCAACAGGAAAGGCACGACAGCTGCAAGTCAACAGGAAAGGCACTGACAGCTGCAAGTCAACAGGAAAGGCACTGACAGCTGCAAGTCAACAGGAAAGGCACTGACAGCTGCAAGTCAACAGGAAAGGCACTGACAGCTGCAAGTCAACAGGAAAGGCACTGACAGCTGCAAGTCAACAGGAAAGGCACTGACAGCTGCAAGTCAACAGGAAAGGCACTGACAGCTGCAAGTCAACAGGAAAGGCACTGACAGCTGCAAGTCAACAGGAAAGGCACTGACAGCTGCAAGTCAACAGGAAAGGCACTGACAGCTGCAAGTCAACAGGAAAGGCACTGACAGCTGCAAGTCAACAGGAAAGGGACTGACAGCTGCAAGTCAACAGGAAAGGCACTGACAGCTGCAAGTCAACAGGAAAGGCACTGACAGCTGCAAGTCAACAGAAAGGCACTGACAGCTGCAAGTCAACAGAAAGGCACGACAGCTGCAAGTCAACAGGAAAGGCACTGACAGCTGCAAGTCAACAGGAAAGGCACTGACAGCTGCAAGTCAACAGGAAAGGCACTGACAGCTGCAAGTCAACAGGAAAGGCACTGACAGCTGCATATCAACAGGAAAGGCACCGACAGCTGCAAGTCAACAGGAAAGGCACCGACAGCTGCAAGTCAACAGGAAAGGCACCGACAGCTGCAAGTCAACAGGAAAGGCACCGACAGCTGCAAGTCAACAGGAAAGGCACCGACAGCTGCAAGTCAACAGGAAAGACACTGACAGCTGCAAGTCAACAGGAAAGGCACTGACAGCTGCAAGTCAACAGGAAAGGCACCGACAGCTGCAAGTCAACAGGAAAGGCACCGACAGCTGCAAGTCAACAGGAAAGGCACTGACAGCTGCAAGTCAACAGGAAAGGCACTGACAGCTGCAAGTCAACAGGAAAGGCACTGACAGCTGCAGGTAACACTGACAGCTGCAGGTAACACTGACAGCTGCAGGTAATACTGACAGCTGCAGGTAACACTGACAGCTGCAGGTAACACTGACAGCTGCAGGTAACACTGCACAGCGGCCACACATTGAAAGACGAGAGAGAGTTTTTTTAGATATAAATATTAATATGTATACGAATTTCCCTAACGTAGTCATTTTGAACATGAATAAAACCCTTAAGTTCGATATATGTTCTTAGTGTCCTTATTGTTGTATGGTTATCTTAAATAGATAAAGCCTGAACATGATAATCAGTTTAGTAACATTATGGTTTAGAGCTTCACCAACTACTCACGCAACTTATAACGTGAAATTTCTCAGTTCCGTAAACATCGACTTTGAAAATATTGATATACGTAAAGAATGAAAAAGTTAATACTGGAGTTACCCTCCATGACACTGTCAATGTAGCTTCAACAACTGAAGCTAAGCGAGGCGGCGCTGTATGGCCCATGTAGGTTTAGCGCTTCTTTTTGATGATAATAATGAAGGCAAGCGACGCTCCATAAAATGTTTTATATTAAAGACGTAGGGTGGTGGACTGATTACATCATCTTGACATCTCTGCTGCTACTGCTGCCACCTCTGTACTCGACTGAAGAAGCCTACTCTGAAGACGAAACATTTCGGAATATACATCTCTAACTATTGCACATGTGTCTTATTTATCCTAAATAAATACGCTGATGACATGAATTTTATTGAGAAGTCGATCATAGTCGTTCACTGTTACCACATTTCTCCTTCAATCTTAAACTTCTGGTTCTTACTACATATTTAGAAATTACTGAAGGTTACGTCAACGATAAATGTTGTATCTTGACGGGGTTTAAGAGCAGTGCGCTGTATCGAGTTTTACATTTAACTTCTCATAACAATTCCGTCCAATCAATAAGGTAAAAGACACCACGATATTGGAAAATCTGGCAATTGGTTTCAAATCTGTTGGAGTTCTACCAATATTGGCATCACAGGTAATGAAGCGAGCGAAGCTGCTAAATGAGGAGCAGCCAGTCCTCGCTGACTTCCTCATCAGCTCTAGAAATGTACCTAAACTGATTGTAAAAACGAAGTCACAAACCCAGTGAACGAATAAGGAACAAGAGATGTACCGTCACAGAGCAAACAAACTTAAGAAGAGATTGCACTATGTTGCCCTCGCTCTGCAACACACGTGCTATGCAAGTCTCAGTAAAGGGAGTGTGACTGAGTATTGTACTCTGTCAAAAAGATACTTTATGTACAATTTAGAATATATATTAAAAGAAGGTTTCGCCTAGAGGGGCTTTTTCAGTGCTAATAGTCCTCTCGTGGCCAGACTTTCCTTGAATAAATGAGGTGAACTATACGCGAGGTGTCTTTTACACAGGGTCATCCACCTTGTGGGTGACCCCGTGGCCTGGTTGGCAAAGCTCTTGCTTCACACACGGAGGTCCCGGGTTCGATTCCCGGAGGGGTAAAAATATTTCGACTCGTTTCCTTACACCTGTTGTCCTGTTCACCTAGCAGCAAATAGGTACCTGGGTGTTAGTCGACTGGTGTGGGTCGCATCCTGGGGGAGAAGATTGAAGACCCCAATGGAGATAAGTCAGATAGTCCTCGATGACGCATTGACTTTCTTGGGTTATCCTGGGCAGCTAACCCTGCGGGGTTAAAAATCTAAAGAAAATCTTATCTTACCATGCCACTCACTTCCACTCCTAATGTAATAAATATCTCACCAGGAAACACTCTTTTCATAAATTCCGAGACTTAAGTATCGCAGACGGTGGTCAAGGTGGCCAGCAGTCACCAACCTTAGACTTCCTCACTGATTTTTCTCGTCATACACAAAACTGAACATAAAACATGTTGAATGTTAGCCCATATATTCTCAAACATAGTGGATGGGCGGTATGTTTTTTTTCATTTCCCCCAAGGTTAAAAGTTTATCCGGGTACGGGTATACATAAATAAGCTAATAGTTATCAACATAGCAGCATGTGTGAAATTTACCTACAAACCCCAAAAAAAAGTAGTGAGTCTACTCTCACCCACCCAGTCTGCCCCAAACTGAAAATACCGAATTACAAAAATAAAAACCGGGTGAGGCCCACAAACTTACTCTAAATTGAAAAATCTTTACATTCATTTTGGAACAAGCTAGATGTGCCCCTTTAACATAATAAAAATGGATCACCTACACAAAAACTCACAGGGGGAAAATCTTAGAATCCCCTTGATAATAGACTAAAAATTTCAAACACATGTAAAAAAAAATTTCCCAAAAAAATTTAAAAACCGTAGGCTATATCGAAGATAGGGGTACTAGTTCCAGTCACCCTCCGGGCCCTAACCTCCTTATTTACCCCTATCCCCACCTATAAATTGTCATGGGGCCAACAACAAAAAACCATCTCGACCACAAATTACCCAAAAAAAGCTGCAGTCAGAATGATAAGAAAGCCCCAAATAAGACAGCAACCCACCAAATTCAAAATCTAAACCTACTCAAAACACAAAACATCCATACTTTTTACGCACCTACAATACATAAACATTAACTCTAAAAAACCCTCCCCCAAACATTCCTTACCACCCCAAACAGAAACATGACCAAACACAAGGCACGATAAATTTGATGTTCCTCGTGCCACTCACGCTATGCAAAAACTCAATCACATAAAGGCCCAAAATTGGAATCTTACCGTGAAAAAAAAAAACATGTTTTAAATTAAAGTCTCTTCCCCAAAAAATTACTCACCCACAACTATTAAAAAGAATAACAATTGTACTCAAAATTGTATCTCAATATTATCTCATTATTATTCATAAATGTAAACCCTGTCCCAATAAACTTTGTTACTATTTAATTTTCATTACCTAACAAATTCCATTCTATGATTAACAAAACACGAAATGACCATATGACCTTCTTTGTAATACTCTTTTGTACTAAATTTTTATCTTTTTTACAAATTTTTGTACCATGAAATAACATTGCTTAGTTAAGGACTTTTAAATAAACCCAAACTGTATAAACTATCCTTTTTAATTGGATTGCGACACTTAAAAAAAGTTTTCTGACCTGCAAAAAAGAAACCCCAAAAATCATGATATTGTTTCTACAAGATGAGAGTCCCGAAAAACCCCAACCCCCAAATTCCAGTTTTGCAAAACCTCAAATCTAAAATTCTTGTGTTCTATATTTAAAAAAATCACTTCCCCATCAATTCTTGCAAAAAAAAACAAGGGGCTACAACACGGTGTAGGATTTTTTGGGGAACTCTGCTCTCAACATATTTAACTTGTACGCCCCGCTAAAGGGTTTTAAATTACTTGAGCCCCAACTTGTGCTCAGTCTGCCCTACCTATTATTGGTGTTTAAAATGCAAGACAAAAAACATGGAAACTCTCATTTTGGTTTCGAAATGGCAACAACTGTTGTCATCTTAAACAGTCAGATAAGTGAAATTGTAGGTGACCTAAACCCACACAATTAGGGAGGTGTCCTTGATCTGTCCGGGGCTTTCAACTTTACTTCTGCCAGTGTGATCTTCCTTTGTAACAGATAAGCGTTGATTTTTTCCCGGGCTAACCTTCTGATATTGGTAAATTTCTCCCTGGGGGGGTTTTCAAACGGAAATTTTTTAATTTTTCCCCGTCACATGGGAAACTTTTTGCAATGTACTGACGGGTATAATTTCCCTAGATGTCCCTCTGTCGAGACCTTCAACAATGACCTTGTGACAGTATTAGAACTTCTTAGACCCGCCTCTGAAACCCCCTACACTATAAACCCAAATGATTCCAAATAATCAAAATTTTTTAATA
Organism: Cherax quadricarinatus; assembly: GCF_026875155.1. Taxonomy (NCBI): domain Eukaryota; kingdom Metazoa; phylum Arthropoda; class Malacostraca; order Decapoda; family Parastacidae; genus Cherax; species Cherax quadricarinatus. The sequence goes on from NC_069413.1 coordinate 32,130,886, forward strand.
AAAATCTACCTATTAAAATGATTCAAACTTCAAAATTAAAACGTACGCTCGCGACAGGCCTGCCTAAAAAACCCCATCGTACCCCGAAATGCTGGGCCTTTTTCCAAAATGCCCTTTGCTGCTGCCAGGACGTATGACAGAGGCGGCAAAAAAGGGGGAACAATTTGTCAATGATCTAATCCCCCAACCCCACTTGCCAGGCATGGGGGGACATAAATAGAATTAAGGTAACAGAAGGGGCAGATCGCGCCCCCTCATCCCTTGCATAGGCGAATAAATTAGTGCTTGGGCTGCTAAATCTATAGACATTTTCCCATACCACAAGCAAATTTTAATGGACAAATATTAAAGGGGAAGATTTGTTTGCTTTATGCTCAGCAGGCAGTGACTGCAACATTCCTTTTCACAATTTAAAACTTGATCAGCACTAAGGGCAACCCACGTCCCCGGGTGAGGTGGTATTACTTACAACAACTCAGATTGCTGTGCGAGTCCGGGTAATCCTTTACTTATTATATAACATGAGTTTGTCACTGGGAGCCCCTAAATCATGGCCAAAGCCCATTTTTCCCATTCCCCGACCCAATAAACAAATCTTTTATACCCTTACTAGCGCTTGTGTAAAACTTTCAAAAGGGATGATTCTTAATCGTCTATCACAGAATTGGGAAATTTCATGTCACCCCGTTATGTTTTCATGCGGAAGGGAGTGTCAATTGCATTCCCACTTTCTACTTGCACACTGCGCTTAACTACTTTCCTTGACCTTAAATCGCTTTTGAGGGCCAACCACATGTATATTAGTGAATTGCCAGAATGGATTTTGGGGAGGATGGCTTTCCCTTGTTAAAGGTTACCTGTCCAACGAAAGTCGTTGTGTTTTCCCAGGGACATAAAGTGTAAAAAAGATTTTAATTAGGAACCCACAGGGGGGTGTCTTAGCCCCACCCTTTTAAACATTTTGTTTAAATCCATATTTAATCCATGCCTAGCCAGCCCCTTCATTATATGGTTAGTTTTGCGTGACATAATGATTCACACCACGGATTCCCAACCCCAAAACATTCTTAACATTTTTAGCCTCGTGCAGGACCCGGGTTAAAAATCTCGGGGGTAAAACAAAAATACTCAACGGCTCCCTCGGGAGAAAAGGCACAGTTCGTCGATCCAGTTGCTGATGGGTCTCTCAGAATATTAACGATAAGGGATCTAGGCTTTGAGGTTCCACTATTGGACCTGTTTAACGAGACTTTTTCGCCAAACAAAAAAGGGTGAAGCATTAAGTTGTGGAGGTTTTTATCCCAGGTTTTGGGGCAATGTTAAAAGGAAAATGAGTATCTTTCTTATTTAACATTTGGTTGATTATCCGCCACTACTTGCACTCCTTCTGCGGAAGCTTGGGGGGCTGGAAAATGCAAAACGAAGCAAGAGGAACCTCCAGGATGCCCCCCGTACGCCAAAATTTAAATTGCGGAAAAATTAATATTCCACATTTTAGTCGTGTTATGAAAGAAAAAATTTTCCTTTTTGGGGGCAAAAGCTTAGGCTAGCCCTTTAAAAACCCCCGCACAGAAGCCCTCAAAATTTCCTCAGCACTGGGGAACATCCTTCCCGTGGATCGAAAAAACTGGAACCAAACCCCCGATGAACCGCACATGATCTATATCAATTGACAACAGAGCATTTCCCTCTCCATGGGATATTTTCCCCCTTCCAAACTACCATCCCCATTTCCCCCCAAACTTTCTTTAATCACAAAAAGCTTCGTCCTTTAAGCCAAAGTGAGCCCTTTCTGTATTAAAAACTTATCACACAGAACACTCTTTCACAAAAAAAATTTTCGTCGTGGTTCTGTTCACCCCACTGTGCAGCTGGGGAGGTGCTGTTGTACACAAGTGATGGTATCATAAAGAAATTGGAGCCCCACAATAACTTGGGCCTCTACCCTTCAAAAAGAAAAAGTTTTTCCATACTCCTTGCACTCAAATGTGTCCTGTTTCAAGGTTACATTTAATTTTTAACTGATTTTTCTGTCATCCAAAAATGCCCAAAAAATTAATTTAAAAATTTTGGCATGTTTTTTCAGAAGCAACGGAGGGAAGATTGTGGAAAAGGGTCAGGGTTTCCATGCCTGGTTTTCCCCTCACATTGGCTTCAATGCATGAAGAAGATAAAAATTGGTAAGGTAGCTTAAAAGGAGGAGATTGCAAAACTTGGGTTTCAGTTACAGTTTTAACAAAAATACGAAAAGACTTCAAATGAACTTTTTTGACTTAAGCTTTGGGGGATTTCACAAAACATCCATCTACATCATTCCATCATCAGGGAGCCAATGTCTATGGGGCATCCAACAAGATAAAAGAGCTTGGTTCACTACTGCCCGGCTCCCGGGGTTTTTCAATTTCTTGGAGGTTTAAAAAACCCCCCCCAGGGTGAGACCCAAAAGAAATGTAAACTTTGCCCGATGGACTTTTTTCACACCCTCGTCTTAGTACTGGAGTGGTCAAATTTAAAAATTTAGAAAAAACTCATCAGAAATGTTCAAGAAATGGAAAAGTATTTTTTCCACATGGGAAAATTCAGACCATTCTGGGGAAAAAAAAAACCCCGACTTTGCTAGCTGTAAATAATCTTACCATGTGTTTGGGGGTGTTGTGTTTTGTGTGTTTGTGTGGTGTGTTGGGGTGTGGTGTGGTGTGGTGTGGGTGTGTGTTGTTGGTGTGTGTGGAGGGTGTGTGTGTGGGTGGGTTGTGTGTGTGTGTGGGGGTTTGGGGGGGGTGTGTGGGTTTTTTGTGTGGGTGTTGGTGTGGTGGGGGGGGTGGTTGTGTGTGTGTGGGTGTGTGGGTTTGGTTTTGTGTGTGTTTTTTGTGTGTAAGTGTGGGGGTTTGGGGTGTGTTTTTGGGTTTGCGGCCCCTTTTGGGGGTTATGCATAAAATTTTTAATTTTCATTCTTGTGCCGGTGTGGGTATGTGGTTCTTCGTAAGTTAGTGTTAAAAACCCTTAAATTTGGTATTATTTACTCTTAAATTCCCAAATTTTGACCAGTTACCGGGGGTTTTTACTTTGTAATTTCAGTTAAACTTTGGGGTACCCCGATTAGTACCTTGTAATCTTTGAACCGCCCCCCGGAGGGGATTAGTGAAATAAAAATTTAAACTAAATTGGTGGTTGGGGTTTGTTTTGTCTTTTGACCCCCAAGTGGTTGGTGCTGTTGGTTGTGTGTGTGTGGTGTGTGTGTTTTGGTGTGTGTGTTTTGTGTGTGTGTTTTTGGGGTTTTTGGGGGTTTTGTGTGGTGTGTGGGTGTTGTTGTGTGTGTGTGTGTGGTGTGTGGTGGTTGGTGTGTGGTGTGGTGTGTGTGGGGTGTGTGTGTGGGTGTTGGGTGTGTGTGTGTTGTGTGGGGGTGTGAGGGGGGTTTTGTGGGTGTTGGGGTGTGTGTTGGGTTGTGTGTTGTGTGTGTGTTGTGTGTGTTTGTGGTTGTGGGGTGTGTTGTTTTGTGTGGTGTGGGTGTGTGACTCAACAATCAAATTTGCCCAAAAACTCATTTCATTGTGACCGGGGGTGGAAGGTGAATTGCTCATTACACTATAATTTGTTATGATTTTAGCCATGTATAAACGTATTTAACATTTACAGATTTTTTGTACTTGTGTGGTCATTACCTTTGTTCTAGTTCAGCTTATCAAAACTTTGGGGCCCCAAAGTCCCTACAGTTGTACCCTGTAATTCATTGTCTTTACCTTTGAAATTTTTCATGATTGTGACCAGTAATACCGGAAAGTTCATACCATTTAAGTGATTCATTACCTTTGTAACTTGTGAGTTCATTACCTCTGTACTAGTCAGCTATCAAAACTTTGGGTCCAGTCCCTGGACCCATTACGTACCTCTGTAATCTTTTGACTACCGCCCACAGGATGGGTATGGGGTGCGTAATAAACATATTAAACAAAAACTAACTTAGTTAATCTTAAGTTAATTTTAAGCCTGCCCATAATGTTCAGCATACAACGGGCTTTGCCATGCTGCACTTTAAAAATTGTATTCCTTGTACTTCTCTGTATCATGTTCAAATTAATAAATAAATAAATAAATTTCCATTGGGGTCCTTAGAAATACTTCACTCTGAGGATCCCTTACGGGTTTAGCCCTTAGTTATGATTGTAGTAATAATAATAATTCACTCTGAGTAGCTCAGTCTCTCCTTGTACACAGAAACACAGACGAAATTGATCATTTACTTGGCTCACTTGTATACTCTTGGTGTGGTCGGTACTGTCTCTGCAGGGAGACGGAACCGTGTAGGGTTGGTGTTGTGTTGCCAACACTTGAGGCTAACTGTTATGCTTCCATTGCATGTGTGAATTGCCAGCATATATATGACATTAACTGTCGAGTTGGCAACACATATCTGGGGTCAACTGTCGTGTTGGCAGTACACGTTTGATGTTAACTGTCATGTTACCAACACATTTGTAGGGTTGGCAACGTGTATGTGGTGTTAACTTAGCAATATCTGTACAGGGTTGGTAACTCATGTATGGGATTGGTAACACATGTTGGTCTGGTAGCGCATATGTGGATTTGGGAGTTGGAATCCCATGTATGTGCGTGGCAGCACGTGTGCGAGATTGCAAGCATATGTGTAGCGTTGTCAGCACATGTGTGGGGTTGCCAGCATATGTGTGGAGTTGCCAACACATGTGTGGGGTTGGCAACACATGTGTGAGGTTGGCAACATATGTTTTGGAATTGGCAACAAATAGGTAGGTTTGGAAACACATGTGTGATGTCAATACACGTGCGGAGTTGAAAAATTATGTGTCTTATTGAAACCTGTAGAGTTGGCAACACATGTGTGGAGCTTGCGGCACATTTGTAGTGCTGGTAACACATGTGCCATACTGGCAACACATGTAGGGTAGCAACATATAAGGAGTTAGCAACAAATGTCTTGTAGACAACACATACGAGTGGTTGACAACATGTGTGGGATTTACAACACACACGTGGGGTTGGCAACGCATGTCTGGGACTGGCAACATATGAGTGCGATGATAACACCTATGTGGGATTCGAAGCGCCTGCTTGGAACTGGCAGTACATGTATAGGGTTTGTAAATATGTGTCGTGCTGATATCATGTGTGTGTAGTATGTGTGGATTTGAGTTTTATGATAAAGTAACAGAGGTAAGACACGAGAGAGAGGGGTGGGTTGATTGCATCTTCTTGGACTGCAAGAAGGCCTTTGACACAGTTCCTCACAAGAGATTAGTGCAGAAGCAAGAGGATCAGGCGCGTATAACAGAAAGGGCACTGCAATGGATCAGAGAATACCTGACAGGGAGGCAACAACGAGTCATGGTACGTGATGAGATATCACAGTGGGCACCTGTGACGAGCGGGGTCTCACAGGGGTCGGTCCTACGACCAGTGCTATTTTTGGTATATGTGAATGACATGATGGAAGGGTTAGACTCAGAAGTGTCCCTGTTCGCAGATGATGTGAAGTTAATGAGGAGAATTAAATCAGATGAGGATCAGGCAGGACTTCAAAGAGACCTGGACAGACTGGACACCTGGTCCAGCAACTGGCTTCTCGAATTTAACCCCACCAAATGCAAAGTCATGAAGATCGGGGAAGGGCACAGAAGACCGCAGACGGGGTATAGGCTAGGTGGCCACAGACTGCAAACCTCGCTCAAGGAGAAAGATCTTTTGGTGAGTATAACATCGTGAGTATAACATGTCTCCGGAAGCGCACATCAACCAGATAACTACTGCAGCATATGGGCGCCTGGCAAACCTGTGAACAGCGTTCCGATACCTTAGTAAGGAATCGTTCAAGACACTGTACACCGTGTACGTCAGGTCCATACTGGAGTATACAGAACCTGTTTGGAACCCGCACTTGACCAAGCACGTCAAGAAATTAGAGAAAGTGCAAAGGTTTGCGACAAGGTTAGCTCCAGAGCTAAGGGGAATGTCCTATGAAGAAAGGTTAAGGGGAAATCGGCCTGACGACACTGGAGGACAGGAGGGTCAGGGAAGACATGATAACGACATATAAAATACTGCGCAGAATAGACAAGGTGGACAAAGACAGGATGTTCCAGGGAGGGGACACAGAAACAAGATGTCACAATTGGAAGTTGAAGAGTTAAATGAGTCAAAGGGATGTTAGAAAGTATTTCTTCAGTCATAGAGTTGTCCAGGCAGTGGAATAGCCTAGAAAGTGACGTAGTGGAGGCGGGAACCATACATAGTTTTAAGATGAGGTTTGATTAAGCTCATGGAGCAGGAAGAGAGAGGACCCAGTAGCAACCAGTGAAGAGGCGGGGCCAGGAGCTAAGACTCGACCCCTGCAACCACAAATAGGTGAGTACACACACACACACACACACACACACACAACCAACACCACCACACACACACAACACACCACACAGAGTTCACATCAACAAATAACGCTGCACATATGGACGTCTGGCAGACCTAAGAACAGCATTTCGACATCTGAAAATGGAGACTTTCACGACATTGTACACTGTGTACGTCAGGCCCATACTGGAGTATGCAGCACCAGTATGGAACCCACACCTGGTCAAGCAAGTCAAGAAATTGGAGAAAATGCAAAAGTTTGCAACAAGACTAGTCCCGAAGCTAAGGAGTATGTTCTATGAAGAGAGGTTTAAGGAACTGATCACACTGAAGGACAGGAGGGATATGGGGGATACGATACAACGTATAAAATACTGAGAGGAATTGACAAGGAGGACAGGCCAGAATGTTTCGGAGATGAGACACAGGAACAAGGGAAATAACTGAAGCTTAAGAACTCAGATGAGTCATAGGGATGCTAGCAAGTATTTCTTCAGCCTTAGAGTTGTCACAAAGTGAACAATCTGGAGAGTGAAGTAGTGGTGGCAGGATCCGTACATAGCTGACCCACCTCTAGGGCATGACCTGCTTCCACTGGGGAATCGCCTCTAATGTTAACAATGCTGTCATCAAATCTGTTAAGTAAAAGGACACAAATACAACTAATGTGACATTTTATTGTGGCAACGTTTCACTCTCCAGGAGCTTTATCAAGTTGTATTTGTATCCTTCTACTTAACATACTGTCGGTAATTCTACCAATATTAATTCATTAATCTGACGAAAATATTTAAGTCTATGTCTTGCTTCCTGTGCTTCAGATTCATCAAGACTACGGTACTGAACACCTGCTCCTAGGCTGAGGGACTGATGACCTCATCTTCTACCTCTTCAGTCTTCTTTGCTGTCTCACTAAATCGTAATGATGCGATTGCAAACAAACCATACCACATGTGGGGATAGAACCCGCGATCAGAGTCATAAAACTCCAGACCGACGCGTTAGCCACTGGACCAGCTGGCTACAATAAGATTCATCCAACTAGGTATATTTATACACCATAGGAAAGTTACCATAGGCACCATTGTGACCACAAATGCAAGTTTTTACAGACGAATCTCCCGCCAGCTGGCGGGAGATTCGTTTTGAAGTGGTCAGTCCCTCAGAGGAACCGAAAAACGAAAATCTTTGACCTCTTACTACATTATCTAAGCTAATCCACATTCTCCAAGTTATTAACAAGAGTTTCCTTATTTGCCAGAACCAAATCTAGCAGGTTGTTTCCTCTCGTTGGTTCTGTGGCAAACGGGTTTAAAAAAGTAATCCTGGAATACCTCAAGAAAGATGTTTGACTTTAGATTCCATGTCAGGGAATCCTATTCAACCTCTAAGGATATCTACATTTATATTTCTTGAAGCTTGTACAACATTAGCCCTATGAACTTTACTTTTGTCGTTTTCTAAGTTCTGTGGTGGGTATGGTAAGGCTAAGATCAAATTATAATTTGTCCCTTACAGATGTACAATTGTACAGATTCCATTTCGCTTCCCTCAGATTTTATACCATTTTTGATGCAGCAACTCAAGTTTTCTCGGACGTATAAGTCTAAGTATGTTATTCCCTTTGTAAATTACATTCTACAGGCACGTCCAGACTGTAAATCAAATTGTTTCTTAATAGAGTAAATGATTCTTGAAAAAGTTTTTTCTTGTATATTCTCTTTCTTCTTTTTTTCTAGCCTTTTACTTTTTTGCGCTTTTATTTTTACCCGCCTCACAAACATTTTTTTCTTTTGTTTCTAGTAGCGTAAAAAAATTTCCTTCGATACAGTGCCACATCTTAGATACAGTACCACATCTTAGATACAGTACCACACCTTCGATACAGTGCCACATCTTAGATACAGTACCACACCTTCGATACAGTGCCACATCTTAGAAACAGTACCACACCTTCGATACAGTGCCACATCTTAGATACAGTACCACATCTTCGATGCAGTGCCACATCTTAGATACAGTACCACACCTTCAATACAGTGCCACATCTTAGATACAGTACCACACCTTCGATACAGTGCCACATCTTAGATACAGTACCACACCTTCGATACAGTGCCACACCTTCGATGCAGTGCCACATCTTAGATACAGTACCACACCTTCGATACAGTGCCACACCTTCGATACAGTGCCACATCTTAGATACAGTACCACACCTTCGATACAGTGCCACACCTTCGATGCAGTGCCACACCTTCGATGCAGTGCCACACCTTCGATACAGTGCCACACCTTCGATACAGTGCCACACCTTCGATACAGTGCCACACCTTCGATACAGTGCCACACCTTCGATACAGTGCCACATCTTATATACAGTGCCACACCTTCGATACAGTGCCACACCTTCGATACAGTGCCACACCCGCGATACTGTGCCACGCCTTCGATACAGTGCCACATCTTAGATACAGTGCCACACCTTCGATACAGTGCCACACCCGCGATACAGTGCCACACCTTCGATACAGTGCCACACCTTCGATACAGTGCCACATCTTAGATACAGTGCCACACCTTCGATACAGTGCCACACCTTCAATACAGTGCCACACCCGCGATACAGTGCCACGCCTTCGATACAGTGCCACATCTTAGATACAGTGCCACACCTTCGATACAGTGCCACACCTTCGATACAGTGCCGCACCCGCGATACAGTGCCACACCTTCGATACAGTGCCACACCTTAGATACAGTGCCACACCTTTGATAGTGCCGCACCTTCGATACAGTGCTCTCAGTAGTACCAGTTACCAGTAACCAATTACCAGTAGATGACTCATTACCAACCATCTGTGTGAATCACTGACTGTTATTCATGTTGCTGCTGACCATAGCATATTTTGAATGCCTCACCCGCTAGGCATTGGTGGGTCAGTCTGAGATAGGGAGCAGAGATAGGCAGGTCGGCTGTTGGCGCTTCCCATACCTTCCATTATATATTATACGTACTAACCAGCCTACGTGAGTATTTTTACCCCATCCACGTTATCGAACCCACATGACAAATTGGTGACAGCGGTGTGGGCGTGGATTTACGGGTATTTTTTCAGACGTTAGAAGACTGTGGGGTGCCAGCAGGTCAGAGGTGAACCGTCTGCCACCTCCAGCTAGCCGCTTACCCTCACTCACCTCCACCCTGTGTACTCCAGCCTGTAAGCCTGTTGCAGCCGCTTTTCAAGCTTCCTGGCTTAGTTCATGTGCTAATTGCTTCAATCTCCGAGGGGTTGACCCGGATTTTGCAATTAAGACAGTCAGTAAGCCAGACTGTGGAAGTGAACGCTAGTCAGCCTGCCTCAGCCTATCATCCAGCCTGTCTCCTGTCATCCACCTGCTCCTTCATGCTGTGTGCATCGTTACACGTCTTCCAGTCAGCCATTCTCGTGGGTTAAGCCAGTCAGACAACCCAGCTTCCCAACCCAGCTGAGAGAGAGAAGTAAGCCACGCAAGTTCCTCTGAAGTATTGCCTCATATATCGCTTGTGCTTGGATGCTGCTAAGAGTGGTCTTCATCCATGTGGCATATTGTGGCTTAGTTAATTAAGCCACCTTCGTGAGTGGTGAGACTGTGCGCCAGCGAGTAAGTCACGCTCCCTTCACCCACCCACCACCCACTCACCCACCTCATCTACCTGTGGCTTTTCCACCCTTGTACCGGGTCCTAGTACTGTTTTGGCTCACATAATTGGTCAAGAGATTGTAGCTGCACCAACGATAAAAGCCAGTTATGTGAGTTCACCTAGAGAGCGCATTTCTTCACGACAACAGTGTCTACCACTCAGGGCTTCAGTGATAATTTTTTGTTGAGA
>NC_069413.1:32141637-32166537 GCF_026875155.1 Cherax quadricarinatus
TTTACTTAACAGATGATGACACATTGTTAACATTAGAGGCGATTCCCCAGTGGAAGCAGGTCATGCCCTAGAGTGGGTCAGCTATGTACGGATCCTGCCACCACTACTTCACTCTCCAGATTGTTCTACTTTGTGACAACTCTAAGGCTGAAGAAATACTTGCTAGCATCCCTATGACTCATCTGAGTTCTTAAGCTTCAGTTATATTCCCTTGTTCCTGTGTCTCATCTCCGAAACATTCTGGCCTGTCCTCCTTGTCAATTCCTCTCAGTATTTATAACGTTGTATCGTATCCCCCATATCCCTCCTGTCCTTCAGTGTGATCAGTTCCCTAAACCTCTCTTCATAGAACATACTCCTTAGCTTCGGGACTAGTCTTGTTGCAAACTTTTGCATTTTCTCCAATTTCTTGACTTGCTTGACCAGGTGTGGGTTCCATACTGGTGCTGCATACTCCAGTATGGGCCTGACGTACACAGTGTACAATGTCGTGAAAGTCTCCATTTTCAGATGTCGAAATGCTGTTCTTAGGTCTGCCAGACGTCCATATGTGCAGCCGTTATTTGGTTGATGTGAACCTCGTGTGTGTGTGTGTGTGTGTGTGTGTGGTTGTGTGTGTGTGTGTGTGTGTGTGTGTGTGTGTGTGTGTGTACTCACCTATTTGTGGTTGCAGGGGTCGAGTCTTAGCTCCTGGCCCCGCCTCTTCACTGGTTGCTACTGGGTCCTCTCTCTTCCTGCTCCATGAGCTTAATCAAACCTCATCTAAAACTATGTATGGTTCCCGCCTCCACTACGTCACTTTCTAGGCTATTCCACTGCCTGACAACTCTATGACTGAAGAAATACTTTCTAACATCCCTTTGACTCATTTAACTCTTCAACTTCCAATTGTGACATCTTGTTTCTGTGTCCCCCTCCCTGGAACATCCTGTCTTTGTCCACCTTGTCTATTCTGCGCAGTATTTTATATGTCGTTATCATGTCTTCCCTGACCCTCCTGTCCTCCAGTGTCGTCAGGCCGATTTCCCTTAACCTTTCTTCATAGGACATTCCCCTTAGCTCTGGAGCTAACCTTGTCGCAAACCTTTGCACTTTCTCTAATTTCTTGACGTGCTTGTCAAGTGCGGGTTCCAAACAGGTTCTGTATACTCCAGTATGGACCTGACGTACACGGTGTACAGTGTCTTGAACGATTCCTTACTAAGGTAATCGGAACGCTGTTCACAGGTTTTGCCAGGCGCCCATATGCTGCAGTAGTTATCTGGTTGATGTGCGCTTCCGGAGACATGTTATACTCACGATGTTATACTCACCAAAAGATCTTTCTCCTTGAGCGAGGTTTGCAGTCTGTGGCCACCTAGCCTATACCCCGTCTGGGGTTTTCTGTCCCCTTCCCCGACTTCAATTTTGCATTTGGGGGGTTAAATTCGAGAAGCCAGTTGCGGACCAGGTGTCCACTGTCCAGGTCTCTTTGAAGTCCGCCTATCCCACTGATTTATTCTCCTCTTTTTCACATCTCTGCGAAAGGGACACTTCTGATCTAACCCTTCCATCATGTTTTTACCATATACCAAAAATAGCACGGGCGGGGACCGACCCCTGTGAGCCCCCGCTCGCACGGGTGCCCACGGATATCCTCACGTACCAGACCGTTTTTGCCTCCCTGTCGGGTATTCCTGACCATTGCAGTGCCCTTTTTCTGTTATACCGCCTGATCCTCTTGCTTCTGCACTAATCTCTTTGGGGAACGTGTAAAAGGGCCTTCTTCAGTCCAGAAATGAAATCAACCCACCCCCTCTCTCGGTCTTACCTCTGTTACTTTTCATAAAACCAAACCCCCCAAAACTACACACCAGATATCAGCACGAAACAATTTACCCCCCTATACATGCTGCCAGTTCCAAGCAGGCGCTTCGAACCCCACTAGGGTTTCACGACTCATATGTTGCCATCCCAGACATGCTTTTCCAACCCCACGTGTGTTTTTAAAATCCCACACTGTTTCAACCACTCGTATGTTTGTCACAAGACATTTGTTGCTACCCCTTTATATTTGCTTACCCTAAGTGTTGCCATATGGCCATGTGTTACCACACTACAAAGGTGCCGAAAAGCTCCACACATGTGTTTGCCAACCACAGGTTTCTTAAGACACAAATTTTTCAACTCCGCACGGGGTATTGACATCACACATGTTTTTCCAAACCTCCCTATTTTTTGAATTCCAAAACATATGTTCCCAACCCTCACACAGTGTTCCCAACCCCACATGTGTTGGCAACTCCACACATATGCGAAACCCCCCACACATGTGCTGACAACGCTACACATAGCTTGCAATCTCGCACACTCTGCCCACCACATACAGGGTTTTCCAACTACCAAATCCCATATCGCTACCAACCCAACATGTGTTCCCAAACCCCATAAGATTTACCAACCCTGTACAGATATTGTTTAAGTTAAAAACCACATACACTTTTTGCCAACCCAAAAAATGTTTTGGTAACATGACATTTAACACAAACGTTACGCCAACACGACATTTAACCCCAAATTTTTTGCCAACCGACATTAATTCTAATAGCGGGCAATTCACACATGCAATGGAAGCATAACATTAGCCTCAAGTTTTGGAAAACACAACACCAACCCACAGGGTTTTCCGTCTCCCGCAGAGACAGTACCCACCACCCAAGATATACAGTGAGCCAAGAAATGATCAATTCGTCTGTGTTTTTGTGTACAAGGAGAGACTGACTACTCAAGAATTATTATTAATTTCTCAACATAACAAGGCAAACCCCTAAGGATCCCAAGGAAGTATTTCTAAGGGCCCCAAGGAAATTTATTTATTTTTTATTAAATTTTAAAAGATCAGAGAAGTACAAGGGAAACAATTTTTAAAGGCAGCATGGGAAAGCCCTTGAAGCGAACATTATGGGCAGGCTAAAATTAACTTAAGATTAACTAAGTTTGTTTTATTTAATTTTTTTTATGCACCCATACCCATCCTGTTGGGGGGTTTCAAAAATTTCAGAGGTACTAATTGGCCAGGGGCTGGGCCCCCAAATTTTTATAGCTGAACTAGGTACAAAGGGAAGACTCACAAATTACAAAGGTAAGAATTCTGTAGAATGGTTACTTACTTTTTTACAGGCTACAATCATGAACAAATTTTAAAGGAAAAAGAGCAATTCCACTTCCACACCCGGTACAACGTAGTGATTATTGGGCAAATATTGATTGTTAGTCACACACCCTCACACACACCCACACACACACACAACACACACACACACAACACACAACCACACCACACACACACACACCCACACCCAAAACCCACACACACACCCTCCACACACCCCACACCCAAAAACCACACCACACACACACACACAACACACCCCAACACCCACACACAACCCCCCCCACCACCCCAAAAACACACACCACACACAAACACACACACACGACCACACACAACACCAACACAACACACACACACACACACACACACACACACCACCACGCAACCAAAATAGGGAGTACACACACAGACACACCACCACACACACCACACACACACACACACACACACACACACACACACACAAACACTTTATTTAAAATTTTATTCTGCACTCAATACCCATCCTGTGGCGGTGTCAAAGATTACAAGTACATAATGGGTCAGGGACTGGACCCCAAACGTTATGATAGCTGAACTAGTTTACAAAAGGTAATGAAACTCCAGGTAGATCTGGTTCACAATTCATGGCAAGTTACAGAGGTACAATGAATCAGCTTTTCTCTATACATGGTTACAGTCATGAACAAATTACAAAGTAATGAACCACTGTACGTCCACACCTGGTCACAATTGTAATGAGTTATAAATACAAATAATTATGTAGGTTCATACACCAACACTAGCGCGGCACGCACACACATACACAACCAGGGGGCACCGCACCGGACATGTGACACGAAGCTTACAAGTATATGATACACACAAAGCGCCCAAACCCACCCACACACAAAAACACACACACACACACACCACCCACACACACCACACACACCACACCCACACACACACACACACACCCACCACACACACTACCAACACCCCACACACACACCCTCACCACGACCACACAACAACACACACACACACAACACACACACACACACACACACACAAGCAACACACCACACACAAGCACACACACAACACACACACACACACACACACACACACACACACACACAACTAACACACACAACACACAACACACACACACATGGTAATGCATTATTGTTACAGCCTAGCTCAAAAGTCAGGTATTTCTCCAGAATGGTCTGCAATATACCACTGTGGATAAAAATACTTGCCATTTCTTGAACATTTCTGAGTGAGTTGTTTCTAAATTCAATAATTTGATCACACTCCCAGTACATAATGACGCAAGGTGTGACAATAGTCCATCTGGCAAAAGTTTACATTTCGTTTGGTCTAATTGGTGGTGGTGATTTAACCTGCCAAAGATAATTGAACCAAGCCGGAAGCCGGGCAGTAGTGACATCCCAGACTTCTACTTATCCTTGCTTGGATGCACCATAGACATGTGGCCCTCCTGCATGATGGAATGATGATAGATGGGAATGACTTGTGTCAATCTCCCTAAGTCTTAAGTAATAAAGTTCATTTGAAGTTCATTTCGTATTATTGCTCTCAAATGCAACTGACAACCCAGATTGTCAATCTACCTCCTCTTTGAAAGCATACAGCTTAGCCAATTTATCAGTTTATATGCTTCTGAAGACCAATGTGAGATGGCATCCAGAGCATGTGCACTCCTGACTCCACAGTCCACAATCTTCACCTACATATGTCTGGCTTTGACAACAAGACATGCCACAATATTTATACTTTATTGAGTTGAGAGATTTATGGATGACAGAGAATCAGTTACAATTAAAGTGTCAACCTTAGATACATGGACACATTTGAGTGCAAGGAGTATGGCAAACAGTTCTGTTTGAAGGGTAGAGGCCCAGTTATTGATGCGTGCTCCAATTTCTTTATGAGAGCCATCACTTTGTGACAACAGCAGCACTACCAGCTGCACCAGTGGACTGGTGAACAGAACCATCAACGTAAATAATTTGTGAAAGAGTGTTCTGTGTGACAAATGTTATCAATACAGCTTAAGGCATCATGTTTGGCTTCAAGACGAAGCTTTGGTTGTGATTTAAGAAGAGTTTTGGGGGGAAATGGAGGATGGTAGTTTGGAATGGGGTAATATCCCATGGAGCAGGGAAATGTCTCTGTTGTCTAACTTGATATAGATCATGTAGCTGGTTCATGCGGAGTCGGTTCCAGTTTTTTCGATCCATTCTGGAAGGATGTTCACCAGTGCTGAGGAAAGTTTGGAGGGCTTCTGTGCAGGGGTTTGAATGGGCTAGCCTAAGCATATTGACCCCAATAAGGATATTTCTTTCATTTAACACGATCTCTAATGCTTGGATATTAAGTTCTTTCACGCATATTTAAAATTTTGGCTGTACGAGGGCATCCTAGGATGATCCTCATTGCTTCGTTTTGCAGTTTTTCCAGCCCTTCAAGCTTCCAGTCAGACACGAGTGCAAGTAGTGGCGCGCATAATCAACCAATGATCTAATATAAGCAAGATACATCATTTTCACAATTTTAACATTAGCTCCATACCTGGGATGAAAACCTGCCACAACTCTAAGTGCTATCAGCCTTTCTTTGTATTAGGCGACAAAGTCTCGTTACAAAAACAGGTCCAAGTTTGTGGAACCTCAAAAGCCTAGATACGTATACTGTTCTCTGTACATATTCTAGAGAGACCCATCATGTCACTGGATCTGACGAACCTGTTGCCTCTCTTCCGAGGAGGACGCATTGTTGGTATCTTTGTTTATACCTGAGATTTTTAAACCCAGGTCCTGACACCGAGGTAGATACATGATTAAGATGTTTCTGGGTGTTGGAGAATCCGTAGTGGAATATTAATTGTCAATCAGCGCAAAACTAACCATTTAATGTTGGGGCTGGCTAGTTTATGGGCAATTAAGGTAAGGACTTAATCGCAAAATGTGTTGACAACAGGGTGAGGACTAAGCCTCTCCTGTGGGGTCTCCTATTCTATATACTTTAGTTACACTTCTATGTACTGGACAACTCACAGACGAATTTCTGTTGAAGGACAGCGTAAACTTCTAATCCAGCTGAGAAGCCATCCTCCAACATCCATTCATGGCAGTTCATAGCTAATAGTGTTGTAACATGTCTAGTTTGGCTTACATCTCAAAAGCGGATTGAGAAGGTCAAGGGAACGTAGTGTATGAGCTCTGTCAGTGTTGCAGAGTGAGAAAAGGTGGTAATGCAATTGATGCACACTACTTCCATGCATGAAGCCATGCAAACCGGGGTGGTCCTGGCGGTGACAAGGAATTCCATAATTCTGGCATAAGACGGATTAACGTATCATTCCTTTCGAATGTTTTTATACAAGCTGCTAGTAATGGGATATTGGGCGAAATGTGTTTTGTTGATTGGGGCTTTGGAGTGGGATTATGAGGCTATTGGTCCAATGGATATTGGCGAGCTCCCCAGTGACATAATCATGTTATATAATTCAAGTAATGGATTTGACTGGTACGCGACACAGCAATCTGAGTATGTTGAAGTAATTTCATCTCACCTGGCGAAAGTGGAGTTGCTCTTAGTTTAGTGCTGAATCAAGTTCATAATTAGTGAAAGGAAGGTAGCAGTCTTCTCGCCTTGCTGAGCATAAAGCAAACAAAGTCTCTCCCCTTGCTCTATTTGGCCATTTATTTCGCCTGTGTGGTTTCTGGGAAGACTGTCATAGCTTGATTAGCAGCCCAAGCACTACTAAATCATTACGGCTCTATGCAAGGGATGAGGGTGCGCGATCCTGCCAGTTCTCGTTACCACTTATTCTATTTATGTCCCTCCATGCCACGGGTAAGTGGGGTGTGAGCATGGGGACCGTGACAAATTGTTCCCAGTCTGTTTGCCGGCACCAGGCTCTGTCATACCGCTCTCTGGCAGCAAAAGCAACGGGCAGTTTGGAAGAGGCTCAGCATTTCAGGGGTACGATGGTTTCTGTAGGCTAGGTACCTAGTCTGCGAGCACGAGTACGTTTACAATGTTCGATAGTTTTGATTTCATTGTAATAGGTATGGATTTTTATAAGAATTATTGAATTATTATGGAAGTCTTTTGGATTTAGAGTAGTAGAAGGTTTCAGAGGCGGCCTATATGAAGGTCTGATACTGCTCACAAGGTCTTTGGTTTAAAGTCTCGACCTGAGGTACACTCATAAGGAATTATACCAGTAAGTCCACATGTGCAACAAAATGTCATCTGCTGTTCTGTGGGAAAATTTAAACGTTCCGTTTGTAATATCCCACTCAGGGAGAATAGTTATTACAATTACTCTAGAGAGGTTAGCCTAGGAAATGATCAGACGCTATATCTGCTACAATGGAAGACTCACAGGCTGGCTAGATTAGTAATGTTTGAAGCCCAGGCACAGATCAGGACACCTCAATTAAGTAATGTGCTGGGTTCAAGGTCACCTACAATTTGCACATTATCATGACTGTTTTAAGAGTGGACAACAGTTGAGGCCATTACGATTACCAAACTGAGAGTTTCAATGCTTTTGTGTCTTGCATTATACTCACCAATAATGAGTGTTGGTTTCAGACTGAGCACAAGTTGGGAAGCTCCAAGTAATTAAAACTTATCAGCAGGAACGAGGGTAAAGTTAAATATGTTGAGAGATGAGTTCCCAATAATAAATACTAAAACAAGTGATACTGTAGCCACATATGTTTTCTTTATGTGCAAGAAGTTAGATGGGGATGGGATTTTTTACATATAGAACACAAGAATTAGTTGATTTGAGGTTTATTGCAACAAACGATGGAAAATTTAGGGGGTTGGGATTTTTCAGGGACTTCCCGCACTCTTGTGTCAGACACACAATTCATTGATTCAGTGTGGTTACTTTATGATGCAGGTCAGATAATCTTTTTCTAAGTGAAGCAATATTCAAATTAAAATGGATAGTTATACGAGTTTGGTTCCATTATTAATAGTCCAGGGATTAGTTTTCATTTTTCTCAGCAATTGAAAAAACTTACTATATAAAAAACAGACATAATCAATTTCAATACTCTTCAGTATTATCCTTATCCATAGGTCTCCTAAGTTGCACTTCCATTAGTGAGACCTCTTGGGTGTCTTTGTACTCACGAGGCTACTGCGCTCTTTGTCTGTGTATGTATGGAAGGTGACACTAATCCCTCGCACTCAACTCTCCGATTTTATTTCACTCATCACTATCCTCACATGTTTCTCTTCCTCAATCATTATGACCACGTGTTACATACCACCATTATAACAACGGGTCATCCTTAACACTCAGTATCTATCAATACATTACACTCTCAGGTTTGAGATTATCTTCATGTTGGTCTTCACTGCCCTTTTCATCTTCATGTGATTGTAACACCACTATCTGATTTCTTCGTTTATGTAATATTAACTCAATGCAATCATCAGTTTGTTCATAATCAACCACACATCTTTTTCATTATGGCTATGAACAATCTGTGGGTTGTGTACTCTTTTGCTAACCTCTGTAAGTTTTTCTCGTGGTGTCAAGTTGTTGTTTCAAACACCATTGTTGTTTCCCAGTACTGTTATGCGCAGCTGACAATGTTGTGTACCACCCCAGCAAGACTGGCGTCATAAGATGTATGAAGTCACGGTCAGCTGAGTAGGTGGCTGATTGACTGCTGATCAGCCAGACAGTTCGGTTGGTCAGGCCGGTGGCATGGGCTAAAGCTACCCGATTCACCACACGGGAGGGCCCGGGTTCGATTACCGGCGGGTGGAAACATTTCGAACAACGTTTCCTTACACTGTTGTCCTGTTCACCTAGCAGCAAATAGGTACCTGGGTGTTAGTCGACTGGTGTGGGTCGTATACTGGGGGACAGATTAAGGACACCAATGGAAATTAGGTTAGACGCTCCTCGTGACGCCACAATGACTTTCTTTGGGTTATCATGGGTGGCTAACCCTCCGGGTTAAAAATCCGAACGAAATCTTATCTTATCTTAACACAAGACAGCATTACTGTTGATAAGCTAGGACGTGATCGTGCTATCTGTTGCGATGTACTCCCAGTGTGACTCGCTCAACCTTATTGTCTGAGTTCAGGCATGGGGTCTGTATTCAGACATTGAAGTATCGGTAAGCCTATTGCTCATCATGGGGGGTGATGGGTGAGGCGGGAGCCCTGAGGCTGGCCGATGTGGGCTGCTTTCGCTTGCTGTCAGCATGCAGAAGCTGATGAATACCTGGAGTCTTACAATTGATACATTTCTAATGCAACGGTCTGTGTGTTTCTTGATATTTCTTTGCACTGGTGAGAAGGATGGGGCATTGCACACAATGGGCACACCATGTGTGACTTACTAAAGCATTTAAAAGCAACGTGACCTGCGCTGACACCTTGTAGCATCTCAGGTGAGGGTGGTTTTGTACAAAGTATTTTGTAACTCCTGTTAAGCGCTGCACGAGCGAGTCGATATATGATGGTGGAAGTCCCTTAGACCAATCCACTCAGCAATTTGGAAGTCGGACTCGAGGGTTTGCAACTTGTTCTGACAACAAGAATTTAGGATCCATGTACTTTTAAGTTGACATTGTGGATAACAATAAGTAATTAAGAGTGATCTTTGGTCGGGGGGGCCCCAGCTTGGGATTTGGATGTTAGCTTATTTATGAGTACGAAGTTTTTATTGAAGTTGGGTAGTTAGTAAACAAAAAACCGTAATTATTCCTCGTCATGGACGAAGCGAAATCCGAATGTTTTTTTCTGGGTTGTTCTAATGAAGATTCGTAAAAAATCTAAACTTGAACCTCAAATCAAGTGTTAGCAGGGAAATCAAGCTAACCGTTCTGCAATGGTTGTTGTTGATTACAGTTGTTTATATGCACAAGCATCTTTGAAATCCTCTTGTTCTTTTTTTCCAAAGCTCCCTTATTCTAAAACGTACGAATTCGCCTTCACACATCATTACTTCCGTTCACATACATAGGGTACCTTTTAGTCTCAGATGCTTGAAATGGTCAAGAGTTAGTCTGGTTACTTTTGGTGTCAGCGAACCGCTTTATTCCATAAGAGTGAAAGGGGACAAGGAAGGAATATTCACCTCCTGACACAGGCAAATATGGGTGTAGTGGCCTGCGGGTCGAAACGTCGCGATTTTCAAGGTCATTCACTGGAGACACAGTTCGTATCTGAGAGTTTACCAACACTGTACACTTGTTATTACTCCAAACCGCAGGCAATTAACACATCTAGCTGCAACATGTCTTGAATTGACAGACAAATTTCACTTCATAAGAAAATTGTTATCACATCAGACAGGTACGGCCGGAACACTGTAGAGACGTTACACAAAGGCATTCTGTAAACATTGGCCTTCACTGGCTGGCTTGAGAGCGCTCTGTTTAGCCTGGAATCAGCTAAACTCGCCCTTATCCCAATGTAGATTAATGGCGACGAGGTTAAAGGGATTCCGGTGAATAGGAAAGTCGAGGAAGGGACTTTCACTCACTAAGACACACGCCAGTATGGGTGTAAAGTGGCATGCGGGTCTTTATAGTGCCTTTTTACAAGGTCACCAGCAGGGCCAGACATTCCTCAATCTATTTTAAGCCTACGTAGGTATGTGGTAGCACAATCTGCCTAAGTCAGTGAAATCCAACTGCCCCCCCCCCCCCCTGCAAATAGTTCAACAAAATCTGCAGCACTTATCACTACTAGCACAAAAATTAATTTGTTATAGGTGAACCCTTGGCAATGCCCACTTTAAAAAGTTAGTACTGCAATGCTGTTAATTGGTTATTTACTAAGCCACAGCAGGAACACAATTGGTTGCCAGCAGCACTGATAGAACGTATACGCTAGACATGTGGGCCTTGGAATGCTGCTTTCAAGCCTGCTTGAATGTGCTTGCTAAGCCCGTGGTCAACCACTTGCATATTTTGCTTGTAGCCGGCACGGTAGGCACACAGGAGACATAGTAGTAAGATTGAATGGAGTGCGCGCACGGTAGGACTGACACGGGCACTCAAGCATTTATGTGGTCTGGTAAAAAAAACCTCCTCTTGACCTAATGTAATAGTGGCGAACCTTGCCTGAGTTCCAAATCGTGTGAAGGAGGGGAGAGCAGGCGAGGGGAGTTAGGTGTAGCCTCCTACAGCTCCAATTCAAATCTATCATGTTTGTGTTTCACTAGGTTTTCACTAGTCACAGTTCACTATAAGAGGTGCCAGCAGCATTTCAGCTGCGCTCCAACGTTATTTGTTGCATGTTGTGTTATTCAGTCAGGTGTGATATAACGCAGTTCTGTTTATAGAATGGC
The DNA here is from genome assembly GCF_026875155.1 of Cherax quadricarinatus. Taxonomy (NCBI): domain Eukaryota; kingdom Metazoa; phylum Arthropoda; class Malacostraca; order Decapoda; family Parastacidae; genus Cherax; species Cherax quadricarinatus. Next base: position 32,153,148 of record NC_069413.1, read on the forward strand.
CTAGGACTTCATCAACACACTACGTCCTCTCCCCTCCTCAACCACTCAGCATAACTGTTTTGAAACTAACTTTACATTTTCTTAACATTGACCTTACCAAGGTACTAACACTTGCCTCTATCATGATAACTATTGTCGAACATATCAGACATTTTGAAAATATCAATACAATGAAGAACTTGTAAAGAATTTTACCGGCATACATACTACATGTCCTGTCAACCAATTTCCTGGGTTCCTTGATCTTAAATGCCCTCACATCTCAAGTGTTATTCCTCGTCGAGCATAATTGAAATAAATAATATCCTTTAACAATACAAATATTACTTTCAATACACCCACATAGATATGAATGTCTATGTTTGTGTTCATCACTAACCCATCCTATTACAGGGTATAACACATTAACTTAATACAATGTTGGACTTTTAAGCATTGGACCTATTCCTTATCTCACACACTCTTCCTTCATACCATCATGTATTAATGCGGACTTCACTTTTGATTACCCAATCACCCACCACACTCATGGGGAAGAGGAGCCCATGTATCCCTTTATCCTACAGATTCCATTAAGTCACGCAGCGACAAATCCCAGTAACTCTCCGTAATCTACTGTGTTCCATCCCCTTCCTTATACTTCCTTATTACGACTATTTAGTTCTATTAAAAAAGTAGATGCTAACACTTTCATCCTTTTTCACCCCTCACCTACTTCTCTCACTTGCACTTGAAGTGTACACAAAATAACGTCACTATATATGCCACGTATTCTTTTAACCTGCGCACTCCACCCCATTACTGTCTATACTTATAACTCTCAACACCTGCAACCCCCTCCCATAAAAGAATAACCCGCACTAAACCATTCCCTGACCCTCTATGCTTTCCACTCAAAATTACACTACAGGGTGAGAAAAAAATGGATTCCAATCACCACACGCTCGACATTCCCATCTTCCGGAGCATGCGTTGAATAAGACAGTCCCTGATGGCAAAATCCCGTGTAAAAATTTGTACATTACACTTGGCGTTTATCCCGGCATGATGCGCAACTTCCGGAGTTCATATGTCGCGCCAGGCTTACATTGGGTATGCTCCTTCCACGGCCGCTACCTCCAACCCCCCTCTCTCACGATTACACAAGTTAATTCTATTTGGATTTCCTCGCCACCATCAAAATTCGCAACATCACCTCCCCTACTCGTAATTCCTTCCCAGTCCACCACCTCTTTATGTCCTCGTGCACTTTCTCACATCCTTCTCCCATTTCCCCCACCCTCCCGTAGTAGAAAACTCCGTTTCACATAAATACTCATGATTTCATTCGTTCCAGCGGTATATATGCCCCAGCCCACATGGCCAAACGGCTGAGTGGTTACCCCATGCTGACCATTCACAGCCTGATCCCCAAAATAAAACAACAATACCCCACGAACAATTTAGTAAACTCTCGAATCAACAATGGCATAAATTGCCACTCTTGCCTTAATTTAATTTTATATAAGTGCACTTTTGTCACAATATACTAGTTGGTGCAACGTTAGATATGATGACCTCAACCTCCAATTCGTTTTAATTCATATCTACAACCCGCACTGAGGTTCCTCCTCATGTTGCTATCATTGGCTCACGAGCATACACAATCCCGCAAATTAAAATTGGTCGACCACTTCCCACCTACCCTCATGCTCATTCATTTGATCCCAATTCCGAACCGCATGAACTTAGTGCATTTTAGCATTAATGCTAATTCCAGGTGCTTCACCAAAAATATTTACGATTCCCTCTACTGAGTATGTCACACATCATCTCCTACCAAGACTCAACCCCCGTTGTTATCATCAACATTACCACCAATAACAGTCCAACCATCTCTTCATAGCCCCCCAACCCCCCCAAAAAAACTAGCCTGAACCGCCCTATAGAAAGGATACTGAAAACACGCAAAAACAATAATTGATTGATATGGGACAGCCTTGCTTCAAGCCCCTGCCATATGAACGGCTTCGCATATACCCGACCATACACCTGACACACGAATAATCGCCCCCTTATATAAGGTCTGAGACCAAGTGATGATTCTTCCCAAAACCCTGCCAACGCTTGAACTGCCATAATGCATTCTTTCAACGATATCATATGCAAGTGGCACAATCTAAGCGAAGATTCCCTCCCTCCCACCGACTGGTCTCTTTCTATGAATCCTCGAATCATCCCATGCCCAATCGAACATGGACCTGCCCGGTTTATACACTATTGTCTCTATCTATAACTTTTTCTAGTACCTTTTCAGTCTATTCCCAATAACCTCGCAAACAACTTGTAATCACCACACATAAGCGAAAATGGCCCTATAGTCCCTAATGGTTGATGGATCCCCCTTTTGGCACCAAAACCACCACGCCGTCCGTTGCAATTCTCCCATAACCCCGTCAGTCTTTAAGATGTTAAATAACCGAACTAGAAACACCCTTATCACTTCCCAATTCATCATGTAAAAATCATTCGGCAGCCCATCAATACCAGGAGCTTTACCTAAGCTTGCCCCTGCCAGTGCCTGCCATATCTCACACTCTGTAATAGGCCCTTCCAAGGCTTCTCTATCTTGCATACTAAGCCTACACTGCCTATTGTTACCGAATTCCCGTATTGCCATATTACTTATCCCAATGCTAGACATGTAATTCCTAAACCAAGCATCAATATACCCGCTCATGCCCTCCGTCATCACCAACACTTGACCTTCAAGATAACCGTCTCTCCCTTTATGCACTGTTAACCCCATCATCTCCGTGGCTGCCCTCCTCTTCTTCTGTCCCCTTAACGCACACGCCGAAGGCCGATCCCCGTAGAGAACCTCCTCCAAACCTCCGGCCACACGTGCACCATCAAATCGATCATTATGCAAACGCTTGATATGTTGCTTTAAATCCTCTATTTCCTCCACAGGGTATCTCGCACCATCACCCACCTAACAATTGCGTAACTGTCCTTCCAAATACCCCTGAAGCCTATACAAAAGTTGATTACTTTCCCACCCAAGCCGAACATAATACTCCCGAATACGTTTCTTAGCCACCACATCCCACCACCTAACCAATTCATCATCCCCAGGAGCCCCTGCAAACAAACCCTCCCAAAAACACTCAAAAGATTTCCTATTCTCCTCCCCTTTTAACAATTTAACATTCAATTTCCAATAACTACAACCCCTCTTAGGTAAACCCTCCCACCCTACGTCCACGAGAACCCCTCTATGATCAGAAAACACCACATCTAAGATACGCACACTGTTAACTACGATGGTGCGCGACACGTACACTCTATCAAGTCGCGCCGCATATCCACGCCGTACAAAGGTATGCTCAACCTCTCCCCCCCCCCCACGTCCATTAATCCCACCCCTGACATTAAATCTCCCAAGTACCCACTTCCCCGAGGTTCTACATCCTTACACCGGATCACGCAATTCCAATCCCCGTCTTTCACAAAAGTTGCTTTTACATGCCCATCATTCTCAGCTGGACCATACACACACACAAAAGCCACCTTCACCCGTCCCCATAGTCCTTCCACCCTTATTATCCTCCCCTCCCCCCTTCACTACATCTCACAACAAACGGGCTAGTCTCCCTGATCATGATGGCTACGCCACCTTTCAACCGAATTGCATTCTCCATGTACACGTTATATCCTTCTATCCGCAATTCACTGCCACATTTATGATTGTGTTCCTGTATGAACACAACGTCCACATTATTACGCACCAATAAATCACGTAACCATGCACACTTTCGTACAGTTCGCAAACCATTAATGTTTATTGTGAGGCACTTAAAATCGACAATGAGGGTTTTCCTTTCGACACTGAGTGTTTTTCACTAGATTTTTTGTTTCCAATTTTCCCTTCCCCTCCTTTTGAAGCACTCCTGATCATCCCCTGAGCTTTGGGTGCACAGGACCCTTTCTGTGCCACATCCGCCCATGATTTCTTCCCTGATCTTTGGGCTGGCGTTAACACATCATCAGAATCTGAAAGTGTAACAGAGCGCTTTCGTGTTACACTTACCACCTGCATTTCGTCGACCTCAGTGCAATCCTGGTGGATTTCCACCTCCACCGTTTGTTTCAGCAAGGCGTCAGTGGCGTCCACTGCCAGCTGCACGACGTGATCCACGTCCACCGTCGCAGCCTGTCCCAAATTTAGGGATGGTGCCGTCACAGGACTCATGCTGTCCTCCGTAAATAATTCGTCTAACACAGAGACAATGGATTTTTCCACATCATTGGCCTGCTCTTCTCGCGAAGCTGTTTCCACCTCTGGGGCTGCCTCCAAAGGAGGCGACACTTCCGGGAGCGTAGCACACACCGCGCCCATAGACCTCTCCACCTCTTCGCTCCAAGACAATCCTGAGGGTTGCACAGGCGCTGCAGGCACATCTTGCCTTACACCTCCTTCCTCCCCTAAATCCTTGCTCTGTTGTACAACCCTGGCACCTCGTCTCCTTTCACACTGCACCGCCAAATGATCGTATGCTCCACACAACCTACAAGTGCGGCGTTGCCCTGCGTAAGTCACAAACACCTGAGTCCTGAAGTCTTGCAGGATCACGTATGAAGGGATTGGATGTCGTAGTGTCAGTTTTACCGAAAAAGTTCCCTCAGGTAAGTCCTTCATATGGCCCATCAGGCCACCTCCCTGCCGTAGCCATGTGTATGGTTCCAAATTTACCCAGGGCAGAGTATTTTTCAGTACTCAGCCTCAAAGGGTACGTTTTTCGATTTTACCCATTTTTTTATAAGGGGGATACATCGGAGCTTCACAACACAGCTGGTTAACCACTTTTAACCTCTTGATACTTGTCGACAAAATTTTCGTAAACGTGGTGAGCAAAACTTTACAAAGATTCTAGTCACACCTTTCACCTAAAACCGCCAAATCCCCCGTTGCGATACCATGGTGTTGGTTTATCGTGGAAAATAAATCGATTGATGGTCCAAGCACTGCCCACGAGTTAATTCCAAACCACAGTTTGCGCGGCGCCCTCCCTGCCTGCCCCATGGGGAAAAAGGAACTGCCACCGAACACTAAGGGGCACATTTAGAAAAAAGTCCTTTTCTATCAATGGTGGGGAACGAAAATCATAATTTGTAGTTTGCAAGTGAATGCTTTTTTTTTGGGCACAATAAAAAATGTCTTTTTGGGAGTATCATAGGCAAACTTATGACTAGTTGGGATTTTTTATTTTAAGATTAAGATTAGTTTTTCGGGTTTTTAAAATTGGGGTGAGTGAATGAAAATGGGAACCACCGGGTGTTATCATGTAGTTAGCTGCGGGGGGGATCAGGGGATAAGATGTTTTCAACGTATTTTAAAAGGAGAATTTCTGCAGTTCTAGAGCTTTCAGTAGGGTTTTCCCAATTTTAGGCCCTTTGAAATACATTGAATTTTTTTAAAGGTTTAGTCGAACACGGGGAAGGGGTCATAGAGATTTTTGTTTTTGGTGTTATCCCTGGGGAAATCCGTCACAACTATAAAGAAAGCGTTTTTGGAAGGTTAATTTTGGGAAATTTTAAGGCCCTGTAAAATTAGATTGCAAATAGTAAATTGGGGTGTTCTGACGGGGATAATTTAGAGTAGAAGAGGGGGGGGGGGGGTGTTGCCGGGGAGGATTTATGATCATTCTTACTCCGGGCCTTTTTGTTGCGTTATAATTGGTTTAGGTGTGTTGCGCAGTTAAACCCCCAAATACAGATAGAAAGGGTGATTTTGGGATTATAAGTGAATGGTATAATGTGGAAGGGCAGTTTGGGCACTAATCGTATCTTGGAGGGATCCCTACCGTTTTGGAAACTTTTTTTGTTATGTGTTGGATATGGGTCTAAAAATTTAGGTTGTTGTCGGGTATAGGCCAAGGAATTTGCCCTCTTTATTCTGGCAATTGAGTGTTGTCGATCTTAATGTTAAGTTGCCAACACCTGCTCTGCCCCCAAACTAATATAGTGGTTTTGCCATGTTAAGTGAAAGTTTTTTGGGCTGTCACCCCAGCGAAAATTTTGAGCAGCTCCCTTTAACAATGTGCTGAGGGGGACAAGAAAAGGGGGGAGATGACAAAGTCGTGCGTCCAAAGAGAATGGGTTTCGGTGTTGGGATATTTTTGGAAGTCTTTGATGTAAATGGGAAGAGAGGGTCCAAGGACATTTCCCCTGCGGAACTCCAGTATAAAGGGGCCGATTTGATAAAAATAAAGGTAAGAGGGGAAGGAGGAGTTGCACTGTCATTAAAAAAAATGGGGGGGGATTTTGAGAAAAGAAAAGAATTCAATCAATTCAAATTCAATCAATTCAATTCAAATTTAAGTTTATTTCCCATAAGGGGTTTCAATTGGGGTTTAAGGTTTTTTGGGGATTGTGTGGTTTCATGTTATAAAATATATTTTAAAAGGGGGGGCCACTAGGACCCTAGCTGGCAAAGGGTTTCGACAGACTTTGATTTAAATTTTTAACATTAAATCCTTACAATTATGGTATTAATTCAAGGCACATCATAATTTGTGATTTTTGCAAAGTGAATGCTTTTGTTTTGGCGAAATGGACACTATAGGAACAATTCAGTTTGGGGGCCTAAGATGGTAATTGCGTGATGTACAACCCTTTCCCGAAATTGCAGAAGGCCAAGAGAAGAAATAAGAGAGCAAAGGTGGGTCACTAGCTGAGGGGGGCCGAAGAGCTCAATGGTACGGCAATTATAATTATGGGTGATTTTAAACCAAAGGGATTTTCTGGGAAAACCGGACCCCTAGAGGTCCCAAAAAAATGGAAAGCCAAAAGATGGGATGTGGTACTGGGAAAAACTCTGCTCAATATGTTAGGGACCTACGAGGAGAGGGAGGGAAAAAAACCCTCAAAACTGGACCTAGTATTCACCTTGATAGCCCCGGGCATCGAATACATCACATACAAAGGCCCCCTTGGGGGGTGCAAAATGTGGGTTCCCCAGCATTGAATACATAGTTCAGTTACAAGTGGGGAAAGGGTAGCAAATAGGGTGGGAGAAACCCAAAATACAAAGGGGGGACTACAAAGGCATGAAAACTTCCTGCAGAGTTTTTGTGGAAAAAGAATGGTAAAAATCATAACAAAATGATGGACTGTTTACAATAAAAGCAAAGGGAAACAAGAAGAGGTTGTTCCCAAGGCAACAGAAAAAAATGGGAACACCAAACGAGCTCTTGGTTCACCCAAAATGTAGGGGGGGCAAAAAACTAAGACACTAAGGGGAAAGGAAAAAGTACAGAAACAAAGGGCCCCGGGAAAAAAAGAGATTATCAAAATCAGAAACGAACATGCACAATAAGGGGGGAGGGGCCCCGCGACAATACAAAAACGACACATTTAATTTCCCTTTTAACTTGCTCAGGTATCAAACCCATTTGGGGCCCCAAAAACCAGGCCCAATATTTACTTCGTAACTTTTTACTACCCCACGGGTCATGGGGGGCAAAAATAAAAATATTAAAACTAAAACTAACATGAAAGATGAGGAGCTCAACATGAGATTTTTAAAAAGTATTCACAGAAAAACAGGGGGACTCAAGAAGTCAGAATTGGGGTACCCAACAAAAATAAACCAACAATCTGGATAAAATACACACAACCAAAGGGAAAGGTGAAGAAGCGCTATGTGAAAATTGATACCCCCCAAAAGGGAGTGGGATAGGACTTTTCTCGTGGGCCTTTTGGAGGGAGCAGAGATGCTGTGTGTGCCACTAACAAAAAACTTCAAAAATCCTTTAAATTGGGGAATTTTCCGAGGTTGGAAGAGGGAAATATAGTCCCAGTTTTTAAGAAAAGGGACAGACAGGCACTGATTGGGATAGTAAGTCCCAAGACCATGTCACTGGGTATATATGCAAAGTCAGGGGAAAATACGGGGGGAGTGGCGAGCACCTACAAAGTAACAAGCTTTTTTAATCCCCAACCAGCATGGTTTCAGGGAAGGGGGAAATCCCCCCGGCACAAAACCCACCGAGTTTTATGCAAGGGGAACAGAAAACGAGGAGAGGGGGGGGGTTTAGATTTCTTTTTTGGACTGCAAGAAAACCTTCAAAACATTCCTCACAAGAGGTTAGTGCAAAAAACTGCATAAAGGAAAAAAGCAAAAAGGATCAAAGAATATCTGACAGGGAGGCAACAAGTCATGGTGTGTCATGCGGTGTCAGAGTGGGCGCCTGTGATGAGTGGGGTTCCAAAGGGGTTAGTCCAAGGACCAGTGCTGTTTTTGGTATATGTGAATGACATGACGGAAGGGATAGACTTAGAAGTGTAGATGACGTGAAGTTAATGAGTAGAATCAAATCTGATGAGTATCAGGCAGGACTACAAAGAGACTTTCACAGGCTGCCAGCCTGGTCCAGCAACTGGCTTCTCGAACTGAAACCCCACCAAAATGCAAAGTCATGAAGATCGGAGAGGGGCAAAGAAGACCTCAGACAAAGTATAGGCTAGGTGGCCAAATACTGCAAACCTCACTCAAGAAAAAGAATCTTGGGGTGAGTATAATACCGAACACATCTCCTGAGATGCACATCAACCAGATGACTGCTGCAGCATATGGGCGCCTGGCAAACCTAAGAATAGCATTCCAATACCTCAGTAAGGAATCATTCAAGACTCTGTACACCGTGTACGTCAGGCCCATATTGGAGTATTTGCAGCACCAGTTTGGAACCCACACCTGGTCAAGCATGTCAAGAAATTAGAGAAAGTGCAAAGGTTTGCAACAAGGCTGGTTCCAGAGCTAAGGTGAATGTCCTATGAAGAAAGGTTAAAATATTTTCCACACTGCGGCCGGGCGGAGGTCGTTCTTAGACGACTTAAATAATGTGGAGTACAATTTTCTCATCTTCACTGGCCACCTGGCTTGGGAACTCCAACATTGGTATTTACATAATTGCCCATTAATTCTTTCCACCTGTTAACTCCTCAGGTAGGGCTCCATTATAAGCACACTCAAGCTTTCATGCTTCTCGTATTAACAATTTCCCTCTTAACTGTCCATACGCCATCCTATAATTAGTAGATAATTCTGGATGGTTCAGCTACCACGGAAGTTGCACCCAGTAATGTCCAGATTCAAATCTAACATCCTTCAGGTATTGTTCCTGAGTAAAGGAATCATTTGGACTTTCCTCATTTATATTAATCCCTATGCTGTCCAGCTCCCACAAATTAGACTGGTTCAACATCATTCTCGATAGAAGAATACTTGTACTGGGTTGACCTTTTATGAGGAAGATACCGTGACTGTATTTACTACTTCCTCTAGTCATTATTACTATGTGGTAGTCTGCCACATATTACATGGCCCGTACCAGTGTTGAGGAGAGTGACACCGCATAGTTTAGGATTTATGCCCTTTATCATGAATTATTACATCCAACACCATCATTATTGCCATTAGCTGCAACCTTTACATCAGTCGCTGTAGTATCAGAGTTATTAACATTATCATTATTGTCACCATTATTATAAGAATTACATACAACCCTGCACATAACTGTTGCATTGATAGCAACTGTTCAGTTTGGTATGACAATCCTTTACATTATGCTTGCCTAGACATCTGATACATCTGTCAAGTTCTTCAATTCTTTCCACTTTACTATCCCATGAAGTACCCTTGCAGAAAAGACAGTCTCTCTTTTCCTTGCCTGACCTCTTATCAACTGGGTTACCCTTACTGAGGTACTTATTCCTCTTACCTTGATGTGAGGAACCACTATTACTGATTCCTTTCACTTGATACGTGCCTAGCCCTTAATTATGATTATTACCACTGGGATTATTTTTCCCTTTTGAGACTTGACAGATACCTCAGAGTCATTATGTGTTACATCCTTACAACTGTTTGGCTGACTGGTCTGCAATTGAACAATTAATTCTTGCCGACCTAGTCTGATTTCCTTCAGACCGTACTCTGGATATTTTGGCAAACACATCTTTTGCATTAATAGGTGATCAACTGCCTGGTTTACACCCTTTAATTTATTCAAAGCCTTACTTTCACAGGACAGTTTTTCTTCCAATTCGTTATGTTGATTAATTAAAACATTCATTTCCATTCCATCTGCACAATTCTCCAGCAGATCTTTTTCACAGTCTTTAAACCACAACTTGTACCACTCAAATCTACTCTAAAGCATCTAAATATAACTTTAATTCATTAGGGTTAAGCAAGTAAGTAAGTAAGTAAATTTATTCAGGTATACACAATACAGTTACATAGAATTATCATACATAGCAGCATATGTGTAGAGAACCTAGGATAACCCAAAAAAGTCAGACAGAGTGACTTATTTCCATTGGGGTCCTTTTACCTTATTATTATAATATAAAGGTTATAATATTTTCTTATTATTCTATAATGAAGATAACATCTTATTATCATACTAAAAAGACTATCTACTACACGAGGGTCATTAAGACTATCTACAATACGAGGGTCATTACTAGGGATAAGGTAAAATTTACACGTATTTTAGCTAAAAAATAGAAAATCATTCCCCTCCCTTTCTGTTGCTTCATTCATCAGACACTTTTTGGCACTCTTCTTGAACTGGTTCAAGCTATGACTGGCCTTGACATTTGTGGGTAGTCTGTTCCATTCCTTTATTGCTGTACAATAAAAGGTGTTTGAAGCCTGGCCACTGACTGTGGGTACTACAAAGTTGTGCTCTCTCCCCCTAGTACTATGATTGCTTTGGTTCCCAACCTTGACAAAATTGACAGCAAGATATTCTGGACACTGTTCGTGAGCAATTTTATAAACATGATTTAGCTTCAGTTGTTTTACTCTGTCTTCAACATTCAGCATATCACGGTTTCTTGATTCATTAAATCCAAGCACTTGTATGCCTTCGTCACACGGCCTTTAATAGCCTGTAATGACTTTTTCATTACTCTAAAATCCATGGACTTGTCAACCACATTAACTCCATCAGATCCAGCCATGGTTAGAGAATTATTAATCACTGATTATACAACTTAAGTAGGCGCCTTATAAGAGTAATTCTTGCACTTTACTCTTGTATAAATCCTAGCCACACATGTGCTAGCAATTAATTGGGCTAATTATCATCCACCACACGATCGATTAAATTTGTGTATCCTATACCCACTTCCTTCAATCAGTCACTTAATTATTAAGTAATTAATTCAATTAATTTTTCTCTGATTGCATCCGGTTCAGGAAGGACCAGCGGGCAGATATGGAAAATTTTTATAGAGGGTTACCTGTATGTACCTCAACATTACATACATACAAGTAATCTCAATGGGAGACAAAAACCATATTGTTTACCGTAGTCACCCTGTGTAGACATGTGAGAAAACTTAGCCACCCCTGGTCACTGCAGGTGCTTCCTTCGACCTCACAAGCTTACCCATATCTGTCCAAGACCAGTATGAATTGGATAGCACCCACAAGTATGGCACTACTAATTAATTGTGGACTGTATAGATTATACTAGTTTAACTGAATGAAGGGGGGGGGGTAGGTTACACGTGGATATATCCATCAAGGAAAAACACTTATATATAATACCACCACTTACCAGATATTCTCTGGTGGTCACTTGATGTAGCTGGATCACCCACAACCTATCCAATTACAACATACCTAACTGGCCAGTATCAGTCTGCTATAACTAGAAGGGTTGCTTAACTGTGGGTGATTGATGCTCCTAATTTCCTCCATTCACCATCTCATTTCGATGTCCTGCTACACCGACATGGTTCTTATTCCAGCAGGACGAGGTATCCGTTGGTTTGTCCTGGTTTAGAAGTGCTGACTCCATAAAAACTTCACTGTCCTCGGGGCAGGAACCACGATGTCTACACGTGTTCACCCGGAGCAAGGCGACTTATTTCAATTCACGCATTCTCTTAACTTAGTGTTATTATCACTGATTACATTACAATTCACAAGACGATTTAATGTCTCATAATTATTATGCACATTAGAGGTCACTCCATTAAGATCTGAGGCCGTTGAGTGATGATTAAATCACGGGTATTTTCCCCTGGACACTCCATAGTGTCGCACCAGTCACCACCCGGTCCTACCATTATTCACTAATTTTACCACTTTATTACGGTGGTCTCGTAAATCACATTCCCTCACTCTTCACCAGGAACAGTTACGACACTTCCTATTATGAAGTGAGGCCTATATTAATCCTTAGGCTGCCGTGAACGCCAATTTCCTGGTCCCATTCTTTCCCAGCCTCTTAACTCCATTCCAAACACTCCCGCTACTCATGCCCTGTCTCGACCTCCCCCTCCGTACATCCACACAGGCGCAGAGGGAATCCTGTTGGTTCTATTCCATTTTCAAATACATTTTTTGACCCATATCAACACATTAAACACCTATTAGGCACTATAGCTTTGGAAGATTAAAATATTTTCCACAAGTCTGTAATATTGGTTTTATCTTGTCCTTGCCTACACTTGTTTCACCACTACAGCTCCTGTCTCTGTCGAGGCCACTAATATGCATTCCTCCATGCATACAGTTACTGTCTACCTGGACAGCACCTCCAGCCTCACATTTACTGTTTACCAGGACAGCACCTCCAGCCTCACAGTTACTGTCTACCAAGACAGCACCTCCAGCCTTACAGTTTCTGACTACATGGCCAGCACCTCCAGTCATAAAGTTACTGTCGTCCAGGACAGGGTCTGCACCAAGGGCGATAGCACCATCCAGCCAAGACTTTTTATTTTCCCATCTGTTATAGAATGCTTCCAGGTTTTCTATGAAGGCTGCTTTGATGTTATCTTCTTTTAATACCAATGTGATTTTAGTCCACAGACTGATTTCATTTGGCCACTTTTAGATAATTCTTGGATATCTGCACAAAGGGCGTGACACCAATTTCCACAAAAGTGGCATGTAATCTATGTGGAAGCCTGCTTGTTTGTTTGACTGCAGACTACACAGGATTTCATAATGTGATTTTAATGGTTGATTTACTGTAATTCTACTAATAATCTCTTGAATATTCTGCTAATAACCTCCTTAAAGAGAGATCTGGCTATTTTTATTTCTATTTCTATTTATACTTGTATATTTGAACAAGCTTACCACTCTAAGTTACTGCTTTAGTAGTTATTGTTTGTATGTTTGATAAGGGCGCCTAAAACCCCGTCTGTTTATAGTATGTTTTATTGTCCAACAAATCCATTTGAAACTGGTCAAAGGTTCGGAACCATTCGGATCTGATCAGTGGATAACTTATTAAAACATATCTCGTCAGTGATTAGGGCTAACACACGAAGGAACTACTGGAAATTAAATTTAACGGGGAATATGATTAGATTG
>NC_069413.1:32167037-32186962 GCF_026875155.1 Cherax quadricarinatus
TAAATTTAAATAAAAAAGTGTACCATCAATCCCCAACCCAGGGAAAAAAAAATTTGGGGTTTTATTTGGGAGGGTTTAAGGGCCACCCCCTCAGCCTATTCCATTACGGCCATGCTGGATCTGTCCTGTGGAACTTTAGGTACCAAATAAGTTTCCACAGAAGTGCTCTCATATTCTCCTTGAAATTGTCAAGATGAGCATCAAGGTATGGACCTTAAGGGACATCCTACAGCCCAAAAATTGTAAGCCTTGTTGTTCCCCAGAAAGCCATGTGCTACAGCAACAAAACTCTCCAGGCTTCCTTTTCCTTCTCTGTGAGCTTCTTTGAAAATACTGAGTACTCCATGATTTTCCTGACTCGTGGTCTAGTGAAGATGCCAGCCTTCACCTTTGCTTCTGATAGCTTGGGAAAGAAGTCTTGAAGATACTTGATACTCTTTGTCAGGAGCTGTAACAAACTGCTTCATTAGCCCTAATTTGATGTGTAATAGAGGGAACAGAACCTTTTGAGGATCCACCAATGGTTTATGTTGATATAGGTTTCCTACTGAGAAACTCAGTCCTTTGAGGCCAGTGCTTCCTCTGGTAGTGTGCCGCTCTGTCTCTACTATCCCAATGACAAAGATAACAGGGAAACTTGGTAAAACCTCCTTGGAGTCCCATAAAAAAATGCCACCATTTTGAAGTCTCCAATAACCTCCCAGCCATACTTATCGTAGCTCAAAGCTTCCAGTAGAAGTTTGACACTGTTGTAGTCCTTCTTAAGCTGCACTGAATGAGCCATGGGAAGAGATAGATACTTGTTCCCGTTGTGCAGAGGTACAGCTTTTAGGCTTCTGGAGGAACTGTCAATGAAGAGTCTCCACTCATTTGGATTGCATGCAATTCCAATTGCATCAAACAGGCCTGATACGTCATTGCAGTAGCACAACCTGTCTTCATTAGTGAAGAAGCTTGAGAAATGGTGACGTTTTCTTTGGCTTGTCACCTGCACACTTTCATCCACCAAGTCCCACTCCTTGAGCCTTGAAATAAAAAGCTCAGCATTTGACTTTGTCAAACCAAGATCTCTGATAAGGTCTTGATGTCTGTTTTGGTTGGGTAGTGAGGATTCCTCCCAACCGCTGCATCTGTGAGATCATAGTCTTGTTCACTGTGCTCTTCATTTTTCTGATTTTGCTGTTTTCTTCTTCTGACGGTTGACTTCTTCTGGAGGTGTAGGTGCAGGAAGATCAGCACTGTGTGGTACTGGTGCAATAGAAGAGGGAAGGTCTGAATCAGAAACAGCAGGTGCATTTTTCCCGGTTCAAGTGTTGGGAAGGATCCACCAGCAGAAGTAGCAGTTGGTTGAGTGATCAGTGGGTTCACGTCACATTCTAGGAACAGCAAACTTCATGGCTCTTTTTTCTCCTCTATACCTGAAATATTGCACGTTTATGAGACAGAAAAGACACCAGCAATCGCACCATCATGTAAAACAAATACAGGCTTCCATTTTGCACTCGTCAGTATGGTAGTACCTCCCTGGGCGGTTGCTGTCTACCAACCTACTACTACTAATAAATTATATATATATATATATATATATATATATATATATATATATATATATATATATGTGTGTGTGTGTGTGTTGTGTGTGTGGTGTGTGTGTGTGTGTGTGTGTGTGGTGTGTGTGTGTGGTGTGTGTGTGTGTGTGTGTCGTGCCGAATAGGCAGAACTTACGATCTTGGCTTAAATAGCAACGCTCATCTTGCCATATAGGATAAGTGAAAATTTGTGTATGCAATAATTTCGAAAAAAATCATTTTGAACCTAACGAAAAAAAGTATTTCATTGTGTTTGTTTAGTATTAAATTATTGTAAATGTATTTAACAATATATTCAGTTGGGTTAGGCTAAAATAAATTGCGCTTGTTATAATAAGGTTAGGTAAGTTTTCTCTAAGATTCTTTTGGTGCAAAATTATAAATTTTTACATTAACATTAATGAAAAAAAATATGTCTTTAAACGTATAAGAGAAAATTTTAGAAAGGACCTTAATTTTAAATGAGTTCTTGCTAATTGACCAGTTTTACCTATTAGGCACGAGATGTATAATATATATATATATATATTATATATATATAATATATATATATATATATATATATATATATATATATATATATATATTATATAATTATTTTTTTATTAACACATCAGGACCCCAATGGAAATAAGTCCCTCTGTCTGACTTTTTTGGGGTTATCCTAGGTTCTATGTAACTGTATTTATGTATACCCTGAATAAACTTACTTACTAGTCTCCCACCAAGGCAGGGTGACCCGAAAAAAGAAAAACTTTATCATCATTCACTCCATCACTAATCTTGCCAGAGACCAGAGGCACGGTTACACTACAGTTATAAAACTGCAACATTAACACCCCTCCTTCAGAGTGTAGACACTGTACTTCCTATCTCCAGGACTCAAGTCCTGGTAATGTAAATATATGTTTGATGAATGTTTATGGGTTTATCCTGGGTGGCTAACCCACCGGGGTTAATAATCCGAAGAAAATCTTATCTTATCTTAAATATATCATCATACATTATAAGAAAAATTATTTGGATTATATAGTCTACTAAGTGTATAGGTATTTTTTTTTTCATTAGATATTGTGAATTATTTTTATATGTGGTAAATTTAACCTCCAAAAGGTTTACAGGACTTTATTGTTATTCCCTATAAGAAATTTGGGGTGGGTAAGTGGGATGTCAAGCATCCCCAAACTGTCACTCCCTCGATGTCTTTTTTGACTCCCACCCACGGAGGGGGTATGGGGTATAATAAACACATTAAACTAACTAAACCTCGATGCCCTTCCCCTATCACTTCCCAAATAGTTTGACCGACAATTAAATTTAATATAATATTAAAACCCAGCTACTTGTAATTAAGGTTTTGGACTGTATATATTAGGCTTGCTGGGTGACAAAATTAACGGTTTTTAAAAATTACCCTTTAATTTTCCGTGATGGATCACCCACGACTGCCTAACACCTAGACCCCCACCAGCCCGTGAATCTAAAATGCAAGGACTTGGTTTTCATTCCCTATGTGGTGGGTGTTTTTCCTCATCTTCAAACCTTTATGCATAATTTTGAGGTCTCACAAAATTCTCTTTTATCTTCAGCAGGGGATTTTAAACAGGTTCCTATTACAAATTCATGCTGAAAATCCCCCTTTGGCCATTGGGAATGCCTGAAAATTGAAAAAAACTCGGGTCCAGCATTCAAAAAATTCCCAAAAAGGAACATCTCCCCCCAGAAATCACTCTGCGCTCTACTAAAACCCCCTCCTGGGAAAATTTCTTGGGAAAAGGGGCCCAATTCAGCATCATTTTTTTTTTACAAAAAAATTATTTATTCTTTTACTATGTCGTTTATGCAGATTGTGAACAAAAAGGGCCCCCAAAACACTAACCCTGTGGACAGGGGGCCGTTCATGTATATTTTTGGTGGAACTGCAGCCCCCCACTATTTTCACTGAATTTATCAATATCATTCTATAAAATGATTTCTTTTTTTATTAATTCTTTCTTTATGTTGAAAATTTATAAAATTTCCTTAAAGTTTAATGTCATTTAAGCATCCGAAAGTACCAAAAAAAAATAAAAAAAATTTTTTTGTAGGGAAAAACTGATTTGCTTCACAGTTCCGGGGACTGGGGGTGTTTGGCTGTTGTGCAATGCGCACATGCCCCGGGAAAAAATGCTGCGCTTAGGTAAAAGGGGGCTTTGAAAGCGGATGAAAGGGGCCGACCCTTCGTGCAAGAAAGGAAAGGTGTTTATTTTTGATCATGTTTGTTTTGTTATGTTTAAAAAAAACCATGTGCCAAATTCTTGAATGTGAAAAAAAGTGGAAGAATCAGTGTTTATCATCCCTTCCCAGCTTTTTTTATTTAATTCATAGTTTTTTTGGGGCCCTTTTTTTTTACAAAAAATTTTAAATAATTTGATCGGCCTTTTTTGCTTTCCCCAAGAAATTTTTTTGGGATGAAAGGGTAAACCCTTTAAAACCGTTTAAAAGGTTTTCACAGTTGTCTTCATTTTTATATGTTGTTTCATTTACACAATTTTTTAAAAAAAATTAACAAAAAAAATTTTCTGAAGTGCCCTTTCATTTAATTTTAGCTATAAACCCGCCCTGCCGTGGAATGCGGGTTTCGTAAACGCTTCCCCCCCTTTGATTTCCCCCCATTTATGCAAACTCTCTGCTCCCTTCTGCAAACCCAAACCTCTCCCCAAGGAAACATTTCTCCCTTTTAAAATTTTCCCTTTAAATGAATATGTTTACCAATATCTTTTTCATTATTATGGATCTACCTCCCCCAAAAAAACCTCTGGGAAAAAAAAAGGGGAAAAAAAATTCTTTTTTTAAGGGGGCGGGGAACCCCCTTTTGTAAAAAACCCTGCGGGAGTTTCTTTGATAAATTTTTGTACTTTTTAAAGGGGGTACAAATTTTTTCTGGCAGTTATGGTTTCCCAAAAAATTTTCCCACTATGGGGGGTTGGGGCTTACTGGTCTTTTAGTTCGAGGCAAAGGGGAACTGTCCCCTGCTTTGAAAATAGGAAATCAATTTGTCTTTTTCCCACATATTCGGTACAATGCCAGTTTTTTTGTGTTTGGGGACTTACGCTGAACTCTGCACTATTCCAGTCCCTTTCATCGGGGGCAAAGGGGGGGGAATTATGCAAAAACGGGTTTTAATTACTCTCTCTTTCTTCCCAAAAAATGGGGAAAAGAAAAAAAATTTTTGGTTTTTGCAATTAATTTCAAAAAAAAAAGCTTTTCTAAAACCCTAACCAAAAAAAAAAAATATTTTAATTGGGTTTGTTTATAAAATTATTGAAAAAACTTATCTAAAATATTTTTTTAATTTTGGATTGGGCAAAAATTAAAAATTTTTGCTTGGAGTTATTTTAAATTATCTTTTTTATGCACCCCATCCCATCCTGTGGGTTGGGGAGGGAATTTTCTCTAGGGGGGGGGGGTTATCACCCCCTTCACCCCCCTTCACCCCCTTTTCGGGGCCCTTTTTTCGGGCCCTTTGGGGGGCCCCAAGCCCCTCAAAAGGGGGCAAGCATTTTTCTTTTTTATGCTACAGTAAAGTAATTGATCCCAAAAGAAAGGGGCCAGAAATAGGCCTGGGGTTTTAAAGGGGACCCCCCGCTTCTTCCGTCCAGTGTTTGAAAAGGGTATTTTTAAAAAGGGAGGACAGTAAAATCTCTTCCCTTTTGGCAGGAAAATTTAAGGAAAACCCTTGCCCCACTTTATTCCCATATTTAAAAAATAGTGGACATTGTTGCTATTTTTAAGGGCAAGAAAGAAACAAACATTCTGCTTTGCTTCTTTGGGGGAATTTGGCAAAAAAAGCAAATAAATAGGTCAGCTTTTCCTTTGTGCTGGGGGCAGTGATGGCGTGGGGGCGTTTGGGTTTTCTTCAGATTATTTGACTCTAATGAGAGTGAAAACTGAGGTTTAGGGATAACCAACAAAAAAACGATCTGGTTTCATTTGTGTGAACCAAAAATGTCTCATTTTAAAAACAATTAAAAATTAAGAGAAAATGTGATCAGCTTCTTTTGTGATAAAATTGTTTAACCCAAAAAAGACCCAAATTTTTGTGGGGGGAAAATAGTGTTTCCCGTGTGCGTATTTCCCAGATTATGGGAAAAACGTTGGGGCATTCCCGGGGCACTTCAGCCCTTTTTATCAAGTCACCAAAAATTGTTTGGGAAAGGGGTGAAGACCACCTTAAACTCCCCTACAAGAGAAGGTAGGTTACGAATTTTTTTTAGTTCGGGGGGGGCTGTGCCGTTTTTGAGTCGCAAGGAGTTTTTAAAACAAAATAAAAGTTGGCGGGTTTTGGGGGGACTTTTTAGTCCACACAAGTAAAAATTTGCCCGCTATCAGTGAAAGAAAAATGTGACATAACACCCCCTGGGGGGTTAAAAATTTTTTTTACATAAATTTATCTATTCCCGCCCCCTTGGAGGTGATCATGACAACCAAAATTTAAGACCTCGTCTTTTGGGGGGGGTGTGTAGGAATTTTTTTTTTTGTCTTTTTCAGCTAAGTGTTTTCCCCTTTTTTTAAAATTTTTAAAAATTAAACTTAAAAAGGGGAATCTTTATTTCTCAAACATTTTTTTTTGTGCATGAAAAAATATTTTTTGTAAAACCCTTTTCTAATTTCCTCACAAGTGAAATATCGTTTTTTTGAAAAAAAAAATAATATTTAATCGTTCAATAAATTTGTGGTGACCCCCTTATTTGTACAATTTCCACTGAAAAAACCAATTTTATATTGGGCCTTTTGGTTTATATTTAGCACTTTGGGGGATCTGGGGGCTATGTTTTGAAGGATTCTAAAAGTTTTTTAAGTCTGAAAAAAAAATGTTTGGGTGGCTTTTTAAGCTTGATATTAAGACTCATGTCTTTTTCTCTGGCCCCTTTTTCGCATCCAAAAATTTAAATTTTTCTTTAAAAACACGTAAGGCTATTTGGGAAAAAACCTTTAACCACCCGGAAAATGGGGCCCTTTAAATTTGTTATAGGGGGTTTTCCCTTCACAAGACATTTAAAATAATTTTAAAATTAGGAATCTCATCTATTTTCAGTTTTTGGGGAATTTTCTATGGACTGAAAAAACCCCTTAAAAGAAATTTTTTGTAATTTTGCCCCTTTGGAAAAAAAGGTAATTGACAATGTAGGGGAAGCTTGGTAATGGGACATTTTTTGTTTGTTTTCCCGGGTTTTTAAAGGGGGTTTTAAATTTTACAGTAAAGGGCTCTGTGACCCGGTTTTGCGGCAGAAAAGCCTGTACTCCTGTTTCCCCCTTTTAAATTTTGATTACTTAAAAAATATCCAAAAAAATTTTTTTTTAAATTTTATCCCGATGGGTCTGATTCAAAAAAAAAATTTTTTTTCATAAATTTTTATAGTCTGAATTTTAAATTTTTTTCCCGACGTTGTGGAAGGGAAATTTAAATTTGACTCAAGATCATCAAAAAACTTGTTTTTTTATCTTGGTTAATCCCATACAGGGTGAAATTAGATTTTCTAATTTTGTAAAACTTTTTTTTTGTAAAAAAACCCGAAATGAAATTTTTAAAAAAAAAGCTTTTTAATGGTATTTCCGAAAAAATTTTTGGGCCCCCAAATTAGAGTGTTTAAAAAACCCGGGTTTTTCTCTTAAAAAAAAATAGCTAAGTTTTTTTTTTGCTTTTAAATCAGCAATAAATTTAGTCAGACACTACTGAACCCCCCTAAGCTTTAAACCTTTAAAGGGCAAAAGACCCTTTAAAAGGGGACCCCAGTAAGTGGTGGTTGTTTACAGCTTTAGTTTTTCTGTGTAGCCTGACAACCGATGATTAATCATTTAAAAAAAACGAAAGTTATACACTTCATTTTACTATACACTTTTAAATGTCACTGTTAATATATATATATTTAAAAAATATGGGAAAATTAAATTTATATATAGTTCCTTTAATATAAGGGGTAAAACTATAAAAAAAAAATTTTAAACCAACTTGTCTTTAATCTCTATCTATAAACATTATAAGCACATGTGTATATACACTCAGAAAAAACCCCAAACCTCAGTTGGGTTGTTGTCCTTAGTCCGCTTCTTCGAGTTTGGGAGCAGTGGATGCCGGGTTGCCATCCCCCCTTTTTCTTGTTGGGGATCACTCAGCTCCCGTTTTTTTTTGGGTGAATGCTGGTAAAAACCCCATTTTTTCTTTTGGTCCCCCATTCTATGTGTTTGAGTCTGGAGGGACTCATTTATACGATTTAAAAATTTTTAAAAACACTAATTTACATTTTTTTTCGAAGAACCTTGGCTCGGGGGTTTATTTTTTTTTCGTAGTAAACGTTTTTGGACCACAGTGTCCTTTACCCCATTCGAGCACGACCAAAATGTTGAGAAAGGGGGTTTTTACCAGTTAAGCTTAATTTAAATTTAAATAAGGGAACACTTACGAAAAAGACAGAAAATCACTACCAGCTGCCCCTGCAGATGGGGTTTTGAATTGTTGTTGATCTTTCCTCAAGGGGCGGGAAAATAGACATATTATTAAACAAAAATTTTCCCTGGGGGGGTTTTAGTCAGCATTTTCGTTCACTGTAGCTAAAAAACAAACTTGTGTGGACTCAAAAGCCCGCACCAAACTGCCGACTATGGTTGATTACAACCCTTTGACTCAAAAACTGGGGCCCCGTACTACAAGATATTCGTAAAACCACCTTTCTCTTGCGCATGAGCTTGGGTTCTTTTTACCCGGCCCGGTGGGCCTGGTGGCTAAAGCTCCCGCTTCACACAGGAGGGCCCGGGGCGATTCCCGGTGGGTGGGAAAAATTCGACACGTTTCCTTACACCTGTTGTCCTGTTCACCTAGCAGCAAATAGGGACCGGGGGTTATCGATGGTTTTGGGGGCGCATCCTGGGGGGCAAGATTAAGGGCCCCAAAGGAAAAAGTTTTAAAAGTCCTCATGTGACTGACTTTCTTGGGGGACCGGGGGCTAACCCCCCGGGGGGTTAAAAAACCAAAAAAGAAAACTTATATCGGGGGACTTGATAGAAGCTGAATGTTTCCCTTGGGTGTCCCCGTCTTTCCCAAAAAAGGAATACGCACACTGGTACACAAAGTTCCACAAGATTTTTTTTTTTGTTCCAATCTTATCATAAAGAAAGCTACCCCACTTCTCTTAAAATGTTTATTGTGTTTTTTTTAACAATTTTTTCACACTAACGCACGATCTTTTTTTTTGGTTATCCTGGGGTCGTGTCACCCTCATAGACAAAAGTAATCTGAAGTGCCACAACGCCCCCCCATCACGCCCCCGGCACAAAGGAAAATACCTAGTTTTTTGCTTTCCTTCCACTTCCTCGATGAAGCAAAAACAGAATGTTTGTTTTTTGCTGTCTTAAACTAGACAACAATGTCCCCTATCTTTACTATGGTAATAAAGTGGAGCAGGTTACCTTAAATTTTCCTGCTAAAGGGAAGAGATGTACTGTCTCTTATTAAAATACACTTTTTCAACACTGGACTGCAAGAAGCGGGGGTCGCTTGACCCGGTCTATACTGGCACTGCATCGGGGTCAATTACTCAAGTACAGTAAACAAGATGCTTGCCCCTTCTGAGGGGTGGGCCCCTCATGGCTGAGAGGGCTGGGCCCCTCAGGGCTGAAATGGCTGAAAGGGCTGAAGGGGGCTGAAGGGGCTGATACCAGCCCTCTCCATGGCGAAAATTTCTCCCATGGGCGGTAGTCAAAGATTACAAAGGTACATAATGGTCCAGGGACTGCGGAATCTCATGGTGTGCGCTTGTGAGGCGAGTTAAATTTTAATATCTAGTACACTTCCTACCACATCCGCGTGGCGGTAGTGTCGCAAAGATTACGGATGTATATAATGCTGTTTTTCCGGGACTGAGGGCCGTAAAGTTTGATAATTGGGACAAGTTTTATAGTGATAACGAGTTAGCGTGGAGAAACAGTGTTAAACCATATATGTAGAGAAAGAAAGTGAACGACAGCGGCTCTCAGGTGCTTGGTATAATATAATTACAACACACTAGTGAAATAGCCGCTGCCAGCGAATCATTCGCATCAGTCTCAACATGTCACCTTCACACTAACATTGCCTCATAAAAAATTGCGCGAGCGTCGCGCGCGCATGTGGTTCCATGTTACCCAATTTTTGTACATACTAGAGGAACATTGTCGACTTAGCCACTAGGCCGACACCTGTATGTACTATGCCGCGCGCGCGTGTGTGTGTGTTGTGTGTGTGTGTGTGTGTGTGTGTCGTGTCTCTGTGTGGTGTGTGTGGTGTGTCTGTGTGTGTATGTTATGTGTATTGTGTATGTGTGGTGGACGTGTTTGGTGGTATTGTGTAGTGGAGTGTGTGAGTGTGTGTGTGGTGTGTGTGTGTGTGTGTGTGAGGTGGTGTGTGTGTGTGTGTGTGTGTGTGTGTGTGTGTGTGTTTTGTGTACTCACACTGTTGTACTCACCTAGGTTGAGGTTGCGGGGGTCGAGTCCGAGCTCCTGGCCCCGCCTCTTCACTGATTGCTACTAGGTCACTCTTCCCTGAACCATGATCTTTATCACACCTCTGCTTAAAGCTATGTATGGAGCCAGCCGTCCACAACATCGCTTCCCAAACATTCTACTTACTGACTACTCTGAGGCGAAGAAAACTTCCCTAACATCCCTGTGATTCATCTGTGTCTTCAACTCCAACTAGTGGCCCCTTGTTACTGTGTCCAATCTCTGAACATCCTGTCTTTGGTCCAACCTTGTCAATCCTCCCATTATTTGGAATGTCGTATCATGTCCCCACTATCTCTCCTGTCCTCCAGTGTTGTCAGTGATTACCTTAACCTCTTCCTCGTAGGACAATACCTCAATATCTCTGGGACAGTCTGGTTGCCAAACCTTTGCCACTTTTCTCTAGTTTCGCTTTCTTCTTTACGTGCTGGGCTAGGTGGTTTACCATGGAGTTACCTGGAGAGAGTTCCGGGGTTAACGCCCCCGCCGGCCCGGTTCTGAGACCAGGCCCTCCTGGTGATCTCAGCCTGACAACCAGGCTGTTGCTGCTGGCTGCACGCAAACAACATACGATCTACAGCCCGGCGATCCGGAACTGACTTTAGGTGCTTGACCAGTGCCAGCTTGAAGACTGCAGGGGTCTGTGTAATTCGCCCCATAATGTGTGCTGGAGGAGCAGTTTGAACAGACTTTCCGGGCCCCCTGACACTATTGTATGGTCTCTTAACGTGCTTTGACACCCCAGCATTTCATTGGGGGGATGGTGCATCGTCTGCCAAAGGTCTTTTGCGCTTTCGTAATGAGGTGATTCGTGTGCAAGGGTTCGGTAACTAGTCCCTCTAGGATATTCCGGTGTATATAATCATGTATCTCTCCCTCCTGCGTTCCAGGTAACACAGGTTTAGGAACCTCAGCGCGTCCCCAATAATTGAGTGTTTTTATCTTCCGTACGCGTGCCGTGAAAGTTCTCTGTACATTTTCTTAGGTCGGCAATTTCACCTTGCCTTGAAAGGTGCTGTTAGTGTGCAGGGCAATATTCCAGCCTATATAGAACAAGTGACCTGAAGAGTGTCCATCATGGGCTTGGCCTCCCTCGTTTTTGAAGTTTCTCATATCCATCCTGTCATTTTCTAGCAGAAAGCGATTGATACAATGTTATGGTCCTTGAAGGTGAGATCCTCCGACATGATCACTCCCAGGCGTTCCTTGACGTTGGTGTTTCGCTCTATTTATGTGGCCAGAATTTGTTTTGTACTCTGATGACGATTTAATTTCCTCTGTTACCATATCTGAGTAATTGAAATTTCTCATCGTTTGAACTTCATATTTGTTTTTCCTGCAGCCCACTGAAAGATTTTTGGTTTGATGTCTGCCTGGAGCTTTGCAGTGTCTGCAATGGAAGACACTGTCATTGCAGATTACGGTGTCATCAGCAAAGGAAGACACGGGTGCTTGGCTGCATCCTTGTCTATTCGGATAATAAGCAATGAGGAAACAAGATGGGAGCGAGTACTGTGCCTTGTGGAACAGAGCCTTTTCACCGTACTGCCTCGTCCTTTTACTCTGTTGACGACTACTCTCTGTGTTCTGTTAGTGGGAATTTATAGAGTCCATCGACCGACTTTTCCTTTATTCCCTTAGCACGCAGTTTTGTGCGCTATTACGCCATGGTCACACTGGTCGCAGGCTTATGCAGAGTCTGAATATTTAATATCTGTCATTCCTTTTTTGTCTTCTAGTGCATTTAGGAAGGACCTTGTCGTAGTGGTCAATGATGAGACAGACAGGAGCGACCTGCTTCTAAACTCCATGATGCCCTGGGTTGTTGTAACTGATGGCGGTTTCGAGATGCGTGGTGATCTTTCTTCTTAGGACCCTGTTCAAAGATTTTTAATGTATATGGGAATGTTAGTGCTATTGGTTCTGTAGTTTCTTTTGCTGTTGTTTAACTGCCCCCGTTGTGTAGTGGGGTTTTTTTTATGTTTTTTTTTTTTTTTTTTTCTGTAGTCTGTTGTTTTTAGTAACTGTGGGACGACCCCCGTGTCCATGCTCCCTTCTCCATAGGATGGGAAAAGGCCTCGTGAATAGGGCTTCGTGCATTCTTGATGAACACAGAGTTTTCCAATGATCTGGCCCTGGGGAGAGTGCAAGGGCATGTCATTTACTCCCTGTTCGAAGTCAATATCTGGCGTCAGATATACATCGGAAGGCTTGTGTTAATCAGAAATTTTGTGCTCTCTCATAAAAAATTTCATTTTGATCTTCGAACTCTCAGTCCAGGTTAGCGGCTATTGCTAAAAACTGAGTCAATTGGGACTTGAGTAGCTCACCTCTTTCCTTTGCTGTCAAACTGTGTAGGACCCTCTTGTTTAAGTAGGGGCCCAATATCTGGACCTTTGTATCCGATTTTGATTTGCATGAGGAGAAGAAATAACTTTGGGTTTCTTTCGATTTCATTAATGGCTTTTAGTTTCTTTCCCGCATTCCTGAACTCTAAAGGATCTTTATAGCTTAAGTTCGATGCTTGCTATTCTCTGACCAGTGCCTCCCAGCGCATGTTCAGATATATTTGACCTCTTTTAGCCGCTCTGTTATTTCTTTTCCGACGCCTAGTAAAGGAAGCGCGCTGTCTCTTTCAATTTTACATCTACTCCTCTTCCTTTTCTTAGCGGAATAAGCCTTGTGCATACATCGAGTGCCACCGAGGTAATCTTTCTAGCATAATTTGGTCGTGTTGCTTAGTATATCTTCCCAGCGTATATCGGTTTAGGACTTGGTTTACTTGGTCCCACTTTATGTTTTTGTTATTGAAATTTGAATTGGTGAATGCTCTCTCGTGACTATCTCATTTTGTCGTCCTGGGGCCTCCACGCAAACATGTCTGGAACTCAGGTTTGTTGTGATCTAGTATATTGTTTTTGATATGGTTGACATTTCTTATCAGAACATCATTGTTAGTGAATTTGAGGTCTAGTGTAATTCGCCAGTACTAGTAGGCTCTATTAATTTGCTGGTTTAAATTGAATTTTGAGCAGAGATTTAAAAGCTCGTGTGAGTTTGAGTTTTCATCAGAGCTGCCTCCTGGTGTTATTTCTGCAACAATATTATTTGCCTATATTCCTCCAGTTTAGGTGCCTTAAGTTGAAATCCCCCAGGAGCAAGTGTTTGGGTGCAGAGCTGAAGATTTTTCCAGACAGTGGTCAATTTTTTTACAAGCTGTTCCTGGAATTGCTGGGAAGTTGCATCCGAGGCTTGTAGACTATACCACAATGTCTAGGTTTGGTTCTCGACCTTTACTGCTAAAACCTTCCACTACGTCATTTGAGGCATTAAGCAGTTCAGTCAAACAAGTTGACTCTGCAAATGTACAGGCCAACCGCCCCCCTTTTGCCCTGATTCATCTGTCACACATCTGTATATTGTAACCTGGGATCCATATTTCGTTTGTCCCAGTGATTCCTTTATGTGGGTCTCAGTGAAAAGCCGCGAACATTGCCTTTGCCTCTGCAAGCAGACCACGGATGAAATGTATTTTGTTGTTTGTTGCTGGCTTTAGACCCTGTAATTTGCAAAGAAGTAATGTTTATCGGACGGTGTATTGTTGGTACTGGGGGGGGATTTTTTTTCGCGGCATTATATTGTACTGTTGGTTTGGAGTGGGAGGCCATCGACTGTGGTTCCCTCCAGGAATGACTGGATTTGGTGTACGAGTTTCTCTGCCATTTCCTGCAGTTTTTTTTTCCTTCCCTGCACTAAAAAACCTCTCCTCTGAGTGTCTGTTGCTAACCCATGTTTTCCCAGGCCTGGAAGTTTTGTATCTTTTTGTCCCCTTTAGATGTATGCTTCAATTAAGTTATAGGCACATGTCTTTCCCTGTACTGAAGAGGTACACGATTTCAGGGTGAAAAAGCTTACAGGAAGGGAGTTTGGCATTTTCCTAGATGTCCATAGGACATGACATTTTCTAGAGGTTGTCATATTAGCATGTCCCATCTGTTTATTTTCCAAGATTTCCCATGCCAGCAGATACCAGTGGCATAGTAAGTGCACAGGCATATGTGATATCGCGATTGCATTGGGTAATCTGTGACTGTAATCCCCTGTTGGTGCATGGTTTCCCTGTCTTAATTCTATCCGTCCCTAGCACCAACAATGGAGCTTCCACCATTGTTTTTGGGTTAATTTATCCTCACTATTGCTAGTGGAGTCCTCTTTGTTTGCTATTTCCTGCGGTATTTCTTGTTTGCCAATATTTTGGATTTATCTTATCTTTGACTACACTTGTTTCCTCTACTATGGCTCCGTCTTCAAGAGGTCATTATATATGTATTCCTTCCTGCGTTATAATTCCCGACTACCTGGACAAAATCTCCAGCTCACACCATTACTGGTCTCCCAGTACAGTAATCTCCAGCTTCACATCCATTTCTGTCTCCCCTATGACAGCACCTCCCAGCTTCACCTTTACTTGACTCCCCCAGGACAGCACTATCACCCACATTTACTGACGTACCAGGACATCACCTCCAGCCTTACAGTTTTGTGACTACAAGGATACCGATATCAAGAGGGCATAACCATTCCAGCCCAGACTTTTTATTGTTCCCCATCTGTGTAGGAAAGCATTCCAGGTTTACATGAAAAGCACTTTGAGTGTTGTCCTCTTTCAAATACCTATGTGATTTTAGTCCACAGATTGTCCTCATTTGGGCATACCAAAAACACTTTCTTCTTTTTTAATACTGCTTGTAGCTAGTTCTGGGATATCTGCCCAAGGAGCGTGACACCACTTTCCACAAAAATGACAATTTAGCCATGTGGAAGCCCGTTTGTTTGATGACCACTGACTACACTCAGCTTCATAATATGTGAAATGTTTTTATTTACTAGCAATTCTACTAGCAACCGTCTTGAATATTTTAGTATATAACTTAATAAACCCCTTTTTTTCAATGACGCTCTAGCGAATTTGTATTTCTAGTTTCTAACTCTTTTTGTATATTGGACAGCTTTACCGTCACGCGTTCATGATTTTTAAATGTATGGGTGTTATAAGGGCGCCTACATACCATGCCGTTTACAGTCTCTTTATTGTCCAACGAAACTGTTTGAAACCAGTGTCCCGGGTTCGGACCAGTCAAGGGTTCGGACCAGTCGATCTGCTCTGATCATGGGTCACTTATTTAAAACACTGGTCGGTGATTTGAGCCACACACATGAAGGATCTACTGGAAATTAATACCCGAGTAAGTATGTGATTTGACTGATACAAAAGTATAACTTGCGTGTTGAAGAGCCGTGATTATCTGGCAGCTCCTACAATGACGTACAGTTCGAAACCTCTTTGTTTATCAATCGCTGTAACTGGCTTTTCTATTTTTTTATTTTCCGTCTCCACCACAATAAATGCTATATTATCACTATATTGACTGGTGCAAATTTATGGAGGAAGGGACGTTTTTCTGTAGTAATAATTGCTTCTCCGTTGGAGTGTATATTGCCTGACCGCTGGTACTACAGGTTATATGAAAATTCACAGAAACGTCTGGTATTTCAAGAAAAAGAAAACTAATGAAAGTCACTCCACTCCACTAAGATCATTCATAAAACGGTTAGTTGCTACTTACAACACTGTATTCAGCTATTCACTGTATCACTAGATTAATATGCGAGTGACACTAGCAAGCCAGGAAAGATAAATTAAAAAAAAAATCAGCTGACCTGTGGTAAGTTTCTGGCGAACTTCTGGCACCTGCCTCTTATAGGCTTATCACTACATTTTACAAATCACCTGTTTTTCAAATGACACTTTAGCCTTTATCATCAATATACTATGGGAGCCACTGTAGTATACCTATACCTATGTATAGCTCAATGCTTCAGGAGACTTTCTTCCTCTGACACCAGAGTTCAATTAATTATTATTTTTTTTCACTCGGGAAACAGAGCCTATGAATCCCCTCGTGGCAGTAAACTCAGCTAGGTAATGGCACACTAATTCTCCTTTATTTGACTCAGTAATATAATGTTTTCCCGCCCAGAGATTGGTTCCAGGCGCTAGAGGGATGTATCGTAAGATTGAACACAAAATAAAGTTCTAGCACGTAAGAGCGACCGTGAAACAAGAGAAAAACCGGAAAACGAGGCCACGCTGACAGTCACGCTAAGCAGTGGTTTCCAAACTGGTGCCGCATACCCAGTAATAAATATATGGGCCTAACGTACACGTGTACAGGTCCTGAACGATTCCTTATAAGATGTCGGAATGCTGGGGGGGGGGTTTTTTCGTGAGTTTGCTAGGCGAGCCCATATGCTGCAGCAGTTTATTTGTTGATGTCGCTTCATGAGAAAGTGCCTGGTGTTATACCACCCCAAGATCTTTTTCGCTTGAGTGAGGTTGTAGCTCTGGCCACCTAGACTGTACTCCGTCTGCGGTCTTCTTGTGCCCTTCCCTCAATTCTTCATGACATTGCGACTTGTGGGATTGAACTCCAGGAGCAATTGCTGGACCAGTCTGCAGGCCCCCCCCCTGTCCAGAATCCCTTTGTAATCTGCCAGTCTTCGATCGAGAGTCATTCTTCTCATCCCCAAACCTTTTCACGTCATCTGCAAACAGAGGGCACCCGTCAGTGTCTATTTCCTTTCCGTCAATTCCGTTCACAAATTCCAGAAACAGCTACTGGTCCTAGGACCTACCCCTGTTGGACCCCCGCTTGGTCCAGTGCCCACTCTGACACCTCGCCACGTACCAAGACTCGCAGCTGTCTTCCTGACAAGTATACCCTGATCCAATTGTAGTGCCTTTCCCTGTTATCCCTGCTTGGTTCCTCAATTTTTGGCACCGAAGAAATCTGTGTGTTGATGTTGTGTGTGTGTGTGTGTGTGTGTGTGTGTGTGTGTGGTGTGTGTGTGAAGTCTCGCGGTGTAGGCTACGGCCCAGGAACGGCGTCTCCCAATCGACAAGAAACGCCAATATCGCGACCACATCTCAACGCAAACACAATCGTATCATCCAATAAGCTTGAGCCCCACCATTACACCTGATCGCAATTGGATGAAAGTGAATTAGCCAGTGGATCCTTCGTCAATGACATTCTATTTCCACTAGATATCAACAAGGACGAGATTTGCCATGTCTGCCTGAGGGGGACGCTTTCAACCTCCCGAAATGTTTTTCCTTCCCCCTGAGGCTGGCTTTTGTGTTTGCCTCGGCGTCTCCACTTTAGTGCCAGTTACAATCACTCCGGACAGGAGAAGATGGCGGGGAAAAGGAAAATGGAGGTATTTGTTTTCCCAGGGAACTGGAGGTGGTGCCCGCCGCCGCCACTGCCGCCCGTCACTGCCGCCCGTCGCCGCCGCCCCCGTCCCCGCCACCAGCGCCACCCACCTGAGGCGGGCCTTAACCCAACTATTACTACCTCTGGTGACAGATTGGGAAGTGGTAGTGCAGCTGGTTGTTAGTACAGATAGCTGTTAGTATAGATGGTTGTTAGTGCAGGTGGTTGTTAGTGAAGCTGGTTGTTAGTGCAGGTGGTTAGCACAGGTAGTTGTTAGTGCAAATGGGTGTTTGTGCAGGTGGTTGTTAGTGTAGGTGGTTAGTACAGGTGGTTGTTAGTGCAGGTGGTTATTAGTACAGGTGGTTGTTAGTGCAGGAAGTTAGTACAGATGGTTGTTAGTAAAGATGGTTAGTACAAGCGGTTGTTAGTGCAGGTGGTTTTTAATAAAGATGGTTGTTAGTAAAGTTGATAGTACAGATGGTTGTTAGTACAGGTGGTTGTTAGTACAGGTGTTTGTTAGTACAGGTGGTTGTTAGTACAGGTGGTTGTTCGTACAGGTGGTAGTACAGGTGGTTATTGCATCTGCTAGAAAAATGACAGGTTGGATAATGAGAACCTTCAAAACCAGGGATGCCAAGGCCATGATAACACTCTTCAGGTCACTTGTTCTATCTAGGCTGGACTATTGCTGCGCACTAACAGCACCTTTCAAGGCAGGTGAAATTGCTGATCTAGAAAAATGTACGGAGAACCTTCACGGCACGCATAACTGCGATAAAACACCTCAACTACTGGGAACGCTGGAAGTTCCTCAACCTGTACTCCCTAGAACGCAGGCGGGAGAGATACATGATTATATACACTTGGAAAATCCTAGAGGGACTAGTACCAAACTTGCACACGAAAATCACTCCCTACGATAGCAAAAGATTCGACAGACGATGCAACATCCCCACAATGAAAAGCAGGGGTGTCACTAGCACGATAAGAGAGAACACAATAAGTGTCAGGGGCCCAAGACTGCTCAACTGCCTCCCAGCATACACACTGAGGATTATCAATAGACCCCTGGCTGTCTTCAAGAAGGCACTGGACAGGCACCTAAAGTAAATACCTGACCAACCGAGCTGTGGTTCGTACGTCGGGTTGCGTGCGGTTGTTAGTACATTTGGTAGTGTAGATGGTTATTACAGGTGGTTGTTAGTGTAGGTGGTAGTGCAGATGGTTGTTAATTACAAGTGATTGTTAGTACAGGTGGCTGTTAGTACAGATGGCTGTTAGTGCAAGTGGTTGTTAGTGCAAGTGGTTGTTAGTGCAAGTGGTTGTTAGTGCAGGTGGTTGTTAGTGCAAGTGGTTGTTAGTGCAGGTGGTTGTTAGTACAGATGGTTGTTAGTACAGATGGTTGTTAGTACAGATGGTTGCTAGTGCAGGTGGATGTTAGTACAGATGGTTGTTAGTACAAGTAATTGTTAGTACAGGTGGTTGTTAGTGCAGGTGATAGCATAGTTGGTAATTAGTACAGGTGGTAGTGCAGGTGGTTGTTAGTACAGATGTTGTTAGTATAGGTGGTTGTCAGTACACATGGTTGTTAGTACAGATGGTTGTTAGTAGAGGTGGTTAGTACAGATGGTTGTTAGTACAGGTGGTTGCTAGTACATATGGTTATTTGTGCAGGTGATTGTTAGTACAGGTGGTAGTGCAGGTGGTTGTTAGTACAGATGGTTGTTAGTATAGGTGGTTGTTAGTGCAGATGGTTGTTAGTACAGATGGTTACTACAGATGGTTGTTAGTACAGGTGGTTGTTAGTACAGGTGGTTGTTAGTACAGGTGGTTGTTAGTACAGATGGTTGTTAGTACAGGTGGTTGCTAGTACATATGGTTATTTGTGCAGGTGATTGTTAGTACAGGTGGTAGTGCAGGTGGTTGTTAGTACAGATGGTTAGTATAGGTGGTTGTTAGTGCAGATGGTTGTTAGTACAGATGGTTACTACAGATGGTTGTTAGTACAGGTGGTTGTTAGTACAGATGGTTGTTTGTGCAGGTGATTGTTAGTATAGGTGGTAGTTAGTACAGGCGGAAGTGCAGATGTTCGTTAGCAGAGGTGGCCGTTAGTGCAGATGGTTGTTAGTACAGATGGTACGGTGCCCTGTGGCGTGATGGCAAAACTCTCGCTTCACTTGGTGAGGGTCCGGGTACGATTTCCCGCGAAGCGGTGGAAACATCGGACGTGTTTCCTTACACCGGTTGTCTTTGCTTACCCATCAGTAAAATGGATACCTTGGTGCTAGTCGACTGGTGTGGGTCGCATCCTGAGTCAAAACTGACCTAATTTGCCCGAAATACTCCGCATAACAAGATTTCTATATAGTAGTGTGTCATTGATGTCAGCTAGGCCTGTATACCTTGTAGTAAATAAAGATATTATTATTATGGATGTTACTACAGGTGGTTGTTAGTACCGATGGTTGTTAGTACCGATGGTTGTTAGTACCGATGGTTGTTAGAGCAGATGGTTTTTTGGCAGGGGATGACACTCATATCA
>NC_069413.1:32187462-32498588 GCF_026875155.1 Cherax quadricarinatus
GAAGACCCAATGGAGATAAGCCCGATAGTCCCCGTGACGCATTGACTTTTTTGGGGTTATCCGGGGGAGCTAACCCTGCGGGGTTAAAAATCTAAAGAAAATCTTATCTTACCATGCCACTCACTTCCACTCCTAATGTAATAAATATCTCACCAGGAAACACTCTTTTCATAAATTCCGAGACTTAAGTATCGCAGACGGTGGTCAAGGTGGCCAGCAGTCACCAACCTTAGACTTCCTCACTGATTTTTCTCGTCATACACAAAACTGAACATAAAACATGTTGAATGTTAGCCCATATATTCTCAAACATAGTGGATGGGCGGTATGTATTTTCATGTTTCCCCTAGAGTTAGTAAGTTTATCCAGGTACAGGTATACATAAATACAGCTATATAAGTTATCATACATAGCAGCATGTGTGTAGATTACCTACGATAACCCAAAAGAAAGTCAGTGACGTCTACTCTCACCCGAGCCCAGTCATGCGCCAATACTGTAAATACCGAATTACAGAAAATATCAACCTGGATGAGGACCAACAAACTTACTCTAAACATTGAGAAAATCTATTACATTCAGTTTGGTAACAGAGCTACAGATGTGTCTCTTAACATAATGATAAATGGATCACCTATCACAAAACTCACAGAGGGAAAATTCTTAGGAATCCACCTTGATAATAGACTCAAATTTCAAACACATGTACAACAAATTTCCAAAAAAATTTCCAAGACCGTAGGCATACTATGGGAAGATACGGTACTAGTTCCACAGTCAGCCCTCCTGGCCCTATATCACTCACTTATTTACCTCTATCTCACCTATGAATTTGTGCATGGGGCCCCAACAACAATAAACCATCTCAGACCACTAATTCCCCAACAAAAAGGCTGCAGTCAGAATGATAAGAAAGTCCCACTAAAAGACAGCACAACTCCACCAATATTCAAAACTCTAAAACCCACTCGTAACACAAAACATCCATACTTATTACTGCACCTCTACATACATAAACACTTAACTCTGACATAATCCTCCCATCAAACATCTCCTTACCCAACCTCAACAGAACACATGACCATAACACAAGGCACAGATCACTCTTTGATGTTCCTCGTGTCCATCTCACGCTATGCAAAAACTCAATGCACATAAAAGGCCCTAAAATCTGGAATTCATTACCTGTGAATATAAAAAAAACACTGTTTATAAATTCAAGTCTCTTCTCAAAATCACTTACTCACCCACAACTATATAAATACTGAATAACAATTGTATCTCATAAATTGTATCTCATATATGTATCTCATTATTATCTCATAAATGTCAACCTGTGACCCAATCAAACTTTGTTACTATTTAACTTCATTACCTAACATAATACTCCATTCTACTGATTACACAGCAACACAGTAGTGACCATATGACCTGTCTTTGTAATACTCATTTGTACTAAATTGTTATCTGTTTTACATAATTTTTGTACCACTGAATATATCATTGCTTAGTTAATGGACTTTTATAATGGAACCAAACTCGTATAAACTATCCATTTTAAGTTGGAATATTGCGTCACTTAGAAAAAGATTTTCTGACCTGCATCATAAAGTAACCACTGAATCCATTGATATTGTGTGTCTACAAGAGTGCAGAGTCCCTGAAAAATCCCAACCCCCTAAATTGCCATCGTTTGTTGCATATAACCTCAAATCTACTAATTCTTGTGTTCTATATATTAAAAATCACTTCCCCATCAACTTCTTGCACATAAGAAAACAGAGGGGCTACAGTATCACGGTGTTAGGATTTATATTGGGAACTCTGCTCTCAACATATTTAACTTGTACGCTCCTGCTGATAGGTTTAATTACTTGGAGCTCCCAACTTGTGCTCAGTCTGAACCTACTCTCATTATTGGTGATTATAATGCAAGACACAAAAGCATTGGAAACTCTCAGTTTGGTAATCGTAATGGCAATCAACTGTTGTCACTCTTAAACAGTCATGATAATGTGCAAATTGTAGGTGACCTTGAACCCACACATATCTATGGAGGTGTCCTTGATCTGTGCCTGGGCTTCAACATTACTTCTGCCAGCTGTGAGTCTTCCATTGTAACAGATATAGCGTCTGATCATTTCCCAAGGCTAACCTCTCTAGATATTGGTAACATTATTCTCCCTGGTGGGATATTCAAACGGAAACGTTTTAATGTTCCCACTGA
Organism: Cherax quadricarinatus; assembly: GCF_026875155.1. Classification (NCBI taxonomy): domain Eukaryota; kingdom Metazoa; phylum Arthropoda; class Malacostraca; order Decapoda; family Parastacidae; genus Cherax; species Cherax quadricarinatus. Next base: position 32,189,690 of record NC_069413.1, read on the forward strand.
TCAGCATGATGACTTTGTTGCACATGTGACTGACTGGTATAATTCCTATGAGTGTACCTCTGTCGAGACCTTCAACAATGACCTTGTGAGCAGTATTCAGAACTTCTTAGAGCCGCCTCTGAAACCTCCTACTACTATAAATCCAAATGACTTCCATAATAATCATAAGTCTCATAAAAATCATACCTATTACAATGATTCTAAACTTCGAACATTGAAACGTACTGCTCGCAGACTAGGCCTAGCCTATAGAAACCATCGTACCCCTGAAATGCTGAGCCTCTTCCAAACTGCCCTTGCTGCTGCCAGAGAGCGTATGACAGAGCTGCGGCAAACAGACTGGGAACAATTTGTCAATGATCTCAATGCTCACACCCCACTTAGCCAGGCATGGAGGGACATAAATAGAATTAAGGGTAACAGAACTGGGCAGATCGCGCACCCTCATCCCTTGCATAGGGCGAATGAGTTAGTGCTTGGGCTGCTACATCTAGCTATGACAGTCTTCCCAGTACCACACAGGCGAAATTAATGGACAAATATGATGCAAGGGAGAGACTTGTTTGCTTTATGCTCAGCAAGGCAGATGACTGCAACATTCCTTTCACTAATTATGAACTTGATGCAGCACTAAGGGCAACTCCACGTCGCCTGGTGAGGATGGTATTACTTACAACATACTCAGATTGCTGTGTCGAGTGCCAGGTAATCCTTTACTTGAATTATATAACATGAGTTATGTCACTGGGGAGCTCCCTAAATCATGGACCAATAGCCTCATTATTCCCATTCCGACGCCCAATCAACAAAACTCATTTATATCCCTTACTAGCTGCTTGTGTAAAACATTCGAAAGGATGATTCTTAATCGTCTTATGCACAGAATTAAGGAATTCATGTCACCCCAGTTGCATGGCTTCATGCATGGAAGGAGTGTGCATCATTGCATTACCACCTTTCTCACTCTGCACACTGACAGCTCATACACTACGTTCCTTGACCTTAAATCCGCTTTTGATGTAGCCAACCGACATGTAATCATTAGTGAACTTGCCAGAATGGATGTTGGAGGATGGCTTCTCCGCTTGATTAAAGGTTACCTGTCCAACAGAAAGTCGTCTGTGTTGTTCCAGGGACATAGAAGTGTAACTAAAGATTTTGAATTAGGAACCCCACAGGGAGGTGTGCTTAGTCCCACCCTTTTCAACATTTTGATTAATGCCATACTTAATGCCATGCCTAGCCAGCCCATCATTATATGGTTAGTTTTGCTGATGACATAATGATTCACACCACGGATTCTCCAACACCCAAAACATTCTTAATCATGTTTTGCCTCGTGTCAGGACCTGGGGTTAATAATCTCAGGGGATAAAACAAAGATACTCAACAGGCGTCCTCCTCGGCAGAGAGGCACAGTTCGTCAGATCCGTTGCATGATGGGTCTCTTCTAGAATATGTAAGCAGATACAGGTATCTAGGCTTTGGGGTTTCCCACTACTTGGACCTGTTGTAACGAGACTTTGTCGCCAATACAAAGAAAGGCTGAGAGCACTTAGAGTTGTGGCAGGTTTTCATCCCAGGTATGGTGCTAATGTTAAAATTGTGAAAATGATGTATCTTGCTTATATTAGATCATTGGTTGATTATGCGGCGCCACTACTTGCACTCCTGTCTGACTGGAAGCTTGGAGGGCTGGAAAAACTGCAAAACGAAGCAATGAGGATCCTCCTAGGATGCCCTCGTACTGCCAAAATTTTAAATATGCGGAAAGAACTTAATATTCCTAGCATTAGAGATCGTGTTACTGAAAGAAATATCCTTATTGGGGTCAATATGCTTAGGCTAGCCCATTCAAACCCTGCACAGAAGCCCTCAAACTTTCCTCAGCACTGGTGAACATCCTTCCAGATGGATCGAAAAAACTGGAACCAACCTCCGCATGAACCAGCTACATGATCTATATCAAGTTAGACAACAGAGACATTTCCCTGCTCCATGGGATATTACCCCATTCCAAACTACCATTCCTCCATTTCCCCCCAAAACTCTTCTTAAGTCACAACCAAAGCTTCGTCTTGAAGCCAAACGTGATGCCTTAAGCTGTATTGATAACTTAGTCACACAGAACACTCTTTCACAAATTATTTACGTCGATGGTTCTGTTCACCAGTCCACTGGTGCAGCTGGTAGTGCTGCTGTTGTCACACAGAGTGATGGCTATCATAAAGAAATTGGAGCACGCATCAATAACTTGGCCTCTACCCTTCAAACAGAACTGTTTGCCATACTCCTTGCACTCAAATGTGTCCATGTATCTAAGGTTGACACTTTAATTGTAACTGATTCTCTGTCATCCATAAATGCTCTCAACTCATTAAGTATAAATTGTGGCATGCTTGTGTCAGAAGCCAGACATAGGTATGGTAAGATTGTGGACAGTGGAGTCAGAGTGCACATGCTCTGGATTCCATCTCACATTGGTCTTCAGATGCATGATAGAACTGATAAATTGGCTAAGCTGTATGCTTTCAAAGAGGAGGTAGATTGCAATCTTGGGTTGTCAGTTAGCAGTTTGAGAGCAATAATACGAAAAGAACTTCAAATGAACTTTATTGACTTAAGACTTAGGGAGATTGACACAAGTCAGTCCATCTATCATCATTCCATCATGCAGGAGGAGCCACATGTCTATGGTGCATCCAACAAGATAAGCTAGAGTCTTGGATGTCACTACTGCCCGGCTCCGGCTGGGTTACAATTATCTTTGGCAGGTTAAATCACCACCACCAGTGTAGACCAAACGAAATGTAAACTTTGCCAGATGGACTATTGTCACACCTTGCGTCATTATGTACTGGAGTGTGATCAAATTAATGAATTTAGAAACAACTCACTCAGAAATGTTCAAGAAATGGCAAAGTATTTTATCCACAGTGGTATATTGCAGACCATTCTGGAGAAATACCTGACTTTGCTAGCTGTAAATAATGCATTACCATGTGTGTGTGTGTGTGTGTGTGTGTGTGTGTTAGTGTGTGTGTGTGTGTGTGTGTGTGTGTGTGTGTGTGTGTGGTGTTGTGTGTGTGTGTGTTGTGTGTGTGTGTGTGTGTGTGGTGTGTGTGTGGGTGGTGTGGTGGGTGTGTGTGGGGGTGTGGTGTGTGGGTGTTGGTGGTGTGTGTGTGGGTGTGTGTGGGTGTGGTGTGTGTGTGTGTGTGTGTGTGTGTGTGTGTGTGTGTGTGTGTGTGTGGTGTTGGGTTTGCGTCTTTGTGTGTATGCATATATTTGTAAGCTCGTGTGCACATGTCCGTGCGTGCCCCCTGGTGTGTGTATGTGTGTGCGTGCGCGCTATGTGGGTGTATGAACCACTTAATATTTGTATTTATAACTCATTACAATTGTGACCAGGTGTGGACGTATCAGTGGTTCATTACTTTGTAATTTGTTCATGACTGTAACCATGTATAGGAGTGAAAGCTGATTCATTACCTCTGTAACTTGCCATGATTGTGACCAGATCTACCTGGAGTTCATTACCTTTGTAACTAGTTCAGCTATCATAACTTTGGGGTCCAGTCCCTGGACCCATTATGTACCTTTGTAATCTTTTGACTACCGCCCACAGGATGGGTATTGAGTGCAGAATAAAGATATTAAACTAAAGTGTGTGTGTGTGTGTGTGTGTGTGTGTGTGTCTGTATGTGTACTCATGTGTGTGGTGCGTGTGTGTGTGTCTGTGTGTGTCTATTGTTGTTGGGGCGTGGTGTGTGTGTGTGTGTGTGTGTGTGTGTGTGTGTGTGTGTGTGTGGTGTGTGGGTGTGGTGTGGTGTTGTGTGTGTGTGTGGTGTGTGTGTGTGTGTGTGTGTGTGTGTGTGTGTGTGGTGTGTGTGAGGTGTGTGTGTGTGTGTGTTGTGGTGTGTGTGTGTGTGTGTGGTGTGTGTGAGGGTGTGTGTGTGGGTGTGTTGTGGGTGTGTGTGTGTGTGTGTGTGTGTGTGTGTGTGTGTGTGTTGTGTGTGTGTGTGTGTGTGTGTGTGTGTGTGTGGGGTGTGTGACTCAACAATCAACATTTGCACCAATAACTCACTACAGTTGTGACCGGGTGTGGAAGTGTGAATTGCTCATTACACTATAATTTGTTCATGATTTAGCCATGTATAAACGTAAGTAACCATTCTACAGAATTCATTACCTTTGTAACTTGTGAGCTCATTACCTTTGTACCTAGTTCAGCTATCAAAACTTTGGGGGCCCAGTCCCTGGACCCATTACGTACCTCTGTAATCTGTAAATTACCTTTGTAATTTGTCATGATTGTGACCAGACCTACACTGGTAGTTCATTACCATTGTAACATTGGAGTTCATTACCTTTGTAAATTGTGAGTTCATTACCTCTGTAACTTGCTCAGCTATCAAAACTTTGGAGTCCAGTCCCTGGACCAATTATGTACCTCTGTAATCTTTTGACTACCGCCCACAGGATGGGTATGGGGTGCGTAATAAACATATTAAACTAAACTAACTTAGTTAATCTTAAGTTAATTTTAAGCCTGCTCATAATGTTCAGCATACAACGGGCTTTGGCATGCTGCACTTTAAAAATTGTATTCCTTGTACTTCTCTGTATCATGTTCAAATTAATAAATAAATAAATAAATTTCCATTGGGGTCCTTAGAAATACTTCACTCTGAGGATCCCTTACGGGTTTAGCCCTTAGTTATGATTGTAGTAATAATAATAATAATTCACTCTGAGTAGCTCAGTCTCTCCTTGTACACAGAAACACAGACGAAATTGATCATTTACTTGGCTCACTTGTATACTCTTGGTGTGGTCGGTACCGTCTCTGTCTGCAGGGAGACGGAACCGTGTAGGGTTGGTGTTGTGTTGCCAACACTTGAGGCTAACTGTTATGCTTCCATTGCATGTGTGAATTGCCAACATATATATGACATTAACTGTCGAGTTGGCAACACATATCTGGGGTCAACTGTCGTGTTGGCAGTACACGTTTGATGTTAACTGTCATGTTACCAACACATTTGTAGGGTTGGCAACGTGGTGTTAACTTAGCAATATCTGTACAGGGTTGGTAACTCATGTATGGGATTGGTAACACATGTTGGTCTGGTAGCGCATATGTGGATTTGGTAGTTGGAATCCCATGTATGTGCGTGGCAGCACGTGTGCGAGATTGCAAGCATATGTGTAGCGTTGTCAGCACATGTGTGGGGTTGCCAGCATATGTGTGGAGTTGCCAACACATGTGTGGGGTTGGCAACACATGTGTGAGGTTGGCAACATATGTTTGGAATTGGCAACAAATAGGTTGGTTTGGAAACACATGTGTGATGTCAATACACGTGCGGAGTTGAAAAATTATGTGTCTTGATTGAAACCTGTAGAGTTGGCAACACATGTGTGGAGCTTGCGGCACATTTGTAGTGCTGGTAACACATGTGCCATACTGGCAACACATGTAGGGTAAGCAACATATAAGGAGTTAGCAACAAATGTCTTGTAGACAACACATACGAGTGGTTGACAACATGTGTGGGATTTACAACACACACGTGGGGTTGGCAACGCATGTCTGGGACTGGCAACATATGAGTGCGATGATAACACCTATGTGGGATTCGAAGCGCCTGCTTGGTACTGGCAGTACACGTATAGGGTTTGTAAATATGTGTCGTGCTGATATCATGTGTGTGTAGTATGTGTGGATTTGAGTTTTATGATAAAGTAACAGAGGTAAGACACGAGAGAGAGGGGTGGGTTGATTGCATCTTCTTGGACTGCAAGAAGGCCTTTGACACAGTTCCTCACAAGAGATTAGTGCAGAAGCAAGAGGATCAGGCACGTATAACAGAAAGGGCACTGCAATGGATCAGAGAATACCTGACAGGGAGGCAACAACGAGTCATGGTACGTGATGAGGTATCACAGTGGGCACCTGTGACGAGCGAGGTCCCACAGGGGTCGGTCCTAGGACCAGTGCTATTTTTGGTATATGTGAATGACATGATGGAAGGGTTAGACTCAGAAGTGTCCCTGTTCGCAGATGATGTGAAGTTAATGAGGAGAATTAAATCAGATGAGGATCAGGCAGGACTTCAAAGAGACCTGGACAGACTGGACACCTGGTCCAGCAACTGGCTTCTCGAATTTAACCCCACCAAATGCAAAGTCATGAAGATCGGGGAAGGGCACAGAAGACCGCAGACGGAGTATAGGCTAGGTGGCCACAGGCTGCAAACCTCGCTCAAGGAGAAAGATCTTTTGGTGAGTATAACATCGTGAGTATAACATGTCTCCGGAAGCGCACATCAACCAGATAACTACTGCAGCATATGGGCGCCTGGCAAACCTGTGAACAGCGTTCCGATACCTTAGTAAGGAATCGTTCAAGACACTGTACACCGTGTACGTCAGGTCCATACTGGAGTATACAGAACCTGTTTGGAACCCGCACTTGATCAAGCACGTCAAGAAATTAGAGAAAGTGCAAAGGTTTGCGACAAGGTTAGCTCCAGAGCTAAGGGGAATGTCCTATGAAGAAAGGTTAAGGGAAATCGGCCTGACGACACTGGAGGACAGGAGGGTCAGGGAAGACATGATAACGACATATAAAATACTGCGCGGAATAGACAAGGTGGACAAAGACAGGATGTTCCAGGGAGGGGACACAGAAACAAGATGTCACAATTGAAAGTTGAAGAGTTAAATGAGTCAAAGGGATGTTAGAAAGTATTTCTTCAGTCATAGAGTTGCCAGGCAGTGGAATAGCCTAGAAAGTGACGTAGTGGAGGCGGGAACCATACATAGTTTTAAGATGAGGTTTGATTAAGCTCATGGAGCAGGAAGAGAGAGGACCCAGTAGCAACCAGTGAAGAGGCGGGGCCAGGAGCTAAGACTCGACCCCTGCAACCACAAATAGGTGAGTACACACACACACACACACACACACACGAGGTTCACATCAATCAAATAACTGCTGCACATATGGACGTCTGGCAGACCTAAGAACAGCATTTCGACATCTGAAAATGGAGACTTTCACGACATTGTACACTGTGTACGTCAGGCCCATACTGGAGTATGCAGCACCAGTATGGAACCCACACCTGGTCAAGCAAGTCAAGAAATTGGAGAAAATGCAAAAGTTTGCAACAAGACTAGTCCCGAAGCTAAGGAGTATGTTCTATGAAGAGAGGTTAAGGGAACTGATCACACTGAAGGACAGGAGGGATATGGGGGATACGATACAACGTATAAAATACTGAGAGGAATTGACAAGGAGGACAGGCCAGAATGTTTCGGAGATGAGACACAGGAACAAGGGAACATAACTGAAGCTTAAGAACTCAGATGAGTCATAGGGATGCTAGCAAGTATTTCTTCAGCCTTAGAGTTGTCACAAAGTGGAACAATCTGGAGAGTGAAGTAGTGGTGGCAGGATCCGTACATAGCTGACCCACCTCTAGGGCATGACCTGCTTCCACTGGGGAATCGCCTCTAATGTTAACAATGCTGTCATCAAATCTGTTAAGTAAAAGGACACAAATACAACTAATGTGACATTTTATTGTGGCAACGTTTCACTCTCCAGGAGCTTTATCAAGTTGTATTTGTATCCTTCTACTTAACATACTGTCGGTAATTCTACCAATATTAATTCATTAAATCTGACGAAAATATTTAAGTCTATGTCTTGCTTCCTGTGCTTCAGATTCATCAAGACTACGGTACTGAACACCTGCTCCTAGGCTGAGGGACTGATGACCTCATCTTCTACCTCTTCAGTCTTCTTTGCTGTCTCACTAAATCGTAATGATGCGATTGCAAACAAACCATACCACATGCGGGGATAGAACCCGCGATCAGAGTCATAAAACTCCAGACCGACGCGTTAGCCATTGGACCAGCTGGCTACAATAAGATTCATCCAACTAGGTATATTTATACACCATAGGAAAGTTACCATAGGCACCATTGTGACCACAAATGCAAGTTTTTACAGACGAATCTCCCGCCAGCTGGCGGGAGATTCGTTTTGAAGTGGTCAGTCCCTCAGAGGAACCGAAAAACGAAAATCTTTGACCTCTTACTACATTATCTAAGCTAATCCACATTCTCCAAGTTATTAACAAGAGTTTCCTTATTTGCCAGAACCAAATCTAGCAGGTTGTTTCCTCTCGTTGGTTCTGTGGCAAACGGGTTTAAAAAAGTAATCCTGGAATACCTCAAGAAAGATGTTTGACTTTAGATTCCATGTCAGGGAATCCTATTCAACCTCCAAGGATATCTACATTTATATTTCTTGAAGCTTGTACAATATTAGCCCTATGAATTTTACTTTTGTCGTTTTCTAAGTTCTGTGGTGGGTATGGTAAGGCTAAGATCAATTATAATTTGTCCCTTACAGATGAAAAACAATTGTACAGATTCCATTTCGCTTCCCTCAGATTTTTTACCATTTTTAATGCAGCAACTCAAGTTTTTCTCGGACGTATAAGTCTAAGTATGTATTCCTTTTAAATTTACTTTCTACAGGACTTCCAGACTTAAATCAAATTGTTTCTTAATAGAGTAATGATTCTGAAAAAGTTTTTTTTGATATTTTTTCTCTTCTTTTTTTCTAGCCTTTTACTTTTTTTGCGTTTTATTTTTACCCACAAAACATTTTTTTCTTTGTTTCTAGTACGTAAAAAAATTTTCCTTCGAACAGTGCCACATCTTAGATACAGTAAACACCTTCGTACAGTGGCCACCACCTTCGATGCAGTCCCACTTTCTAGATACAGTCCACACCTTCGATACAGGCCCACCTTCGTTACAGTGCCACATCTTAGATCAGTACACACCTTTCGATACAGTGCCACACCTTCGATACAGTGCCACACCTTCGATACAGTGCCACACCTTCGTTTACAGTACCACACCTTCGATACAGTGCCCAAAACTTCGATACAGTGCCACACCTTCGATACAGTGCCACACCTTCGATACAGTGCCACATCTTAGATACAGTACCACACCTTCGATACAGTGCCACACCTTCGATGCAGTGCCACATCTTAGATACAGTACCACACCTTCGATACAGTGCCACACTTTCGATACAGTGCCACATCCTAGATACAGTACCACACCTTCGATACAGTGCCACACCTTCGATGCAGTGCCACACCTTCGATGCAGTGCCACACCTTCGATACAGTGCCACACCTTCGATACAGTGCCACACCTTCGATACAGTGCCACACCTTCGATGCAGTGCCACACCTTCGATGCAGTGCCACACCTTCGATACAGTGCCACACCTTCGATACAGTGCCACACCTTCGATACAGTGCCACACCTTCGATACAGTGCCACACCTTCGATACAGTGCCACACCTTCGATACAGTGCCACACCTTCGATATAGTGCCACACCTTAGATACAGTACCACACCTTCGATACAGTGCCACACCTTCGATACAGTGCCACATCTTAGATACAGTACCACACCTTCGATACAGTGCCACACCTCGATGCAGTGCCACATCTTAGATACAGTAGCCACTACCTTTCGATTCAGTGCCACACTGATACAGTGCCACATTAGATACAGGACACATTACACCTTCGATTACAGTGCACACTTCGATGCAGTAGGCCACACCTTCGGATGCAGTGCCACACTTCGATCAGTGCCACACTTACGATTACATGTGCACACTCTTCGATACAGTGCCACACCTTTCGATGCAGTGCACATTCAGATGCGAGCCACACTTCGTACAGTGCCACACCTTCGATTCATGTGCCACACCTTCGATAAAAGTGCCACAACCTTCGATACAGTGCCACACCTTCGATACAGTGCCACATCTTAGATACAGTGCCACACCTTCGATACAGTGCCACACCTTCGATACAGTGCCACACCCGCGATACTGTGCCACGTCTTCGATAGTGCCACATCTTAGATACAGTGCCACACCTTCGATACAGTGCCACACCGATACAGTGCCACACCCGCGATACAGTGTCACGCCTTCGATACAGTGCCACACCTTCGATACAGTGCCACACCTTCGATACCGTGCCACACCGATACAGTGCCACATCTTAGATACAGTGCCACACCTTCGATACAGTGCCACACCTTCGATACAGTGCCACACCCGCGATACTGTGCCACGCCTTCGATACAGTGCCACATCTTAGATACAGTGCCACACCTTCGATACAGTGCCACATCTTAGATACAGTGCCACACCTTCGATACAGTGCCACACCTTCGATACAGTGCCACACCCGCGATACAGTGCCACGCCCTTATACAGTGCCAAACATTTAGTACGTGCCACACCTTCGAAGTGCCACCCTTCGATCAGTGCCCACCCGCGATACAGTGCCACACCTTCGATACAGTGCCACACTTATATAGATGATACAGTGCGCACCCGTTACAGTGCCACACCTTCGATACAGTGCCACTCTTAGATACAGTGCCACACTTTGATAGTGCGCACCTTCGATACAGTGCCTCATAGTACAGTTACAGTACCAACTTTGTACCAATAGATGATGTCATAGCAACATCTGTGTGAATCCTGATGTTATTCATAGTTGCTAGTGACCTAGCATATTTTGTAAGCCTCACCCGTATGGCATTGGTGTGGTCAGTCTGGATGGGGTGCAAGAGGATGGCAGGTCGGACTGTTGGCGTTCCCATGTTCAGTTATATATCGTACTATCCACCCTACGTGAGTGATTTTTACCCCATCCACGTTATCGAACACCTCGACAATGGTGACAGCGTTGTGCGGGATTTAAGGTATTTTCAGACGTTAGAAGACTGTGGGGTGCCAGCAGGTCATGATGAACGTCTGCCACACTCAGCTAGCCGTTAACCTCACTCACCTCCACCCTGTGTACTCAGCCTGCAAGCCTGTTGCAGCCGCTTCAGCTTCCTGGCTCTAGTTCGTGTGCTATTGCTTCAATCTCCGTAGGGGTTGACCCGGATTTGCAATTAAGACAGTCGTAAGCCAGACCTGCGAAGTGAACGCTAGTAAGCCTGCCTCAGCCTATCATCCGCTGTATCTCCTGTCATCTACCTGCTCTTCATGCTGTGTGCATCGTTACACGTCTTCAGTCGCCATTCTGTGGGTTAGCAGTCAGACAACCCAGCTTCCAACCAGTGAGAGAGAGAAGTAGCCACGCAAGTTCCTCTGAAGTATTGCCCATATATCGCTATGTGCTTGGATGCTGTAAGAGGGACTCACTATCCATGTGGCATATTGTGGCTTGTTAATTAGCCACACCTTGTCGGAGGTTGGTGAGACTGTGCGCCAGCGAGTAAGTCCAGCTCCCTTCACCCACCCACCACCCACTCACCCACCTCATCTACCTGTGGCTTTTCCACCCTTGTACCGGGTCCTAGTACTGTTTTGGCTCACATAATTGGTCAAGAGATTGTAGCTGCACCAACGATAAAAGCCAGTTATGTGAGTTCACCTAGAAAGCGCATTTCTTCACGACAACAGTGTCTACCACTGCATGTGTGAGACATTTACAGTGAATTTCTTGTGTACTCTAAGCCTTGTGTTTTCAGTGTAGACTTAGTGTTTCTTTGACTCATTATTTTTACATTATTTTTTCAGTGTTTTCGTATATCTTTCGTGTCTTTGTTTTTTTATGCTACTCTGTCTGTAGTAAGTATTATTGTGTAGTGTACCAGTCAGTCACTCCTTGTGAAGTAATTCATTCGTTTTTTTTTTATCTTGTATTCTTTCAGCATTGTATTCTCCAGTATTTGTCATTATTGTAGTTCCTGCAGTGATATTCACCCCAGTATACTAAATTATCCATTTATTTCTATGTGTACCTTTTTTTTCGTATACCAGCAGTGTCTCATTCCCTTGATTTTTTCCCAGACTTGTGTACCATTTTTTTTTTTGCGAGCAATTTTTGTTGTATCAGTCACAGCAAGATTTTGTTGTAAGAACATATGATAAATAAGTGTACAATCCTTGTTGTGTGCCCCGCCACTTGTAAGTGTTGTGTGCCCCGCCACTTGTAAGTGTTGTGTGCCCCGCCACTTGTAAGTGTTGTGTGCCCCGCCACTTGTAAGTTGTGTCCGGTGAGTGTGCCCCGAACCACTTGTAAGTGTTGTGTGCCTCCGCCACTTGTAATGGGTTGTGTGCCCCTTGCCAACTTGTAAGTGTTGTGTGCCCCGCCACTTGTAAGTGTAGTGTGCCCGCATTGTAGTGTAGTGTGCCCCGCCACTTGTAAGTGTAGTGTGCCCCGCCACTTGTAAGTGTTGTGTGCCCCGCCACTTGTAAGTGTTGTGTGCCCCGCCACTTGTAAGTGTTGTGTGCCCCGCACTTGTAAGTGTGTTGCCCCCCACTTGTAAGTGTTGTGTCCCCGCCACTTGTAAGTGTTGTGTGCCCCGCCACTTGTAAGTGTTGTGTGCCCCGCCACTTGTAAGTGTTGTGTGCCCCGCCACTTGTAAGTGTTGTGTGCCCCGCCACTTGTAAGTGTTGTGTGCCCCGCCACTTGTAAGTGTTGTGTGCCCCGCCACTTGTAAGTGTTGTGTGCCCGCCACTGTAAGTGTTGTGTGCCCGCCACTTGTAAGTGTTGTGTGCCCCGCCACTTGTAAGTGTTGTGTGCCTCGCCACTTGTAAGTGTTGTGTGCCCGCCACTTGTAAGTGTTGTGTGCCCCGCCACTTGTAAGTGTTGTGTGCCCCGCCACTTGTAAGTGTTGTGTGCCCCGCCACTTGTAAGTGTTGTGTGCCCCGCCACTTGTAAGTGTTGTGTGCCCCGCCACTTGTAAGTGTTGTGTGCCCCGCACTTGTAAGGTTGTGTGCCCCGCCACTTGTAAGTGTTGTGTGCCCCGCCACTTGTAAGTGTTGTGTGCCCCGCCACTTGTAAGTGTTGTGTGCCCCGCCACTTGTAAGTGTTGTGCCCCGCCACTTGTAAGTGTTGTGTGCCCCGCCACTTGTAAGTGTTGTGTGCCCGCCACTTGTAAGTGTTGTGTGCCCCGCCACTTGTAAGTGTTGTGTGCCCCGCCACTTGTAAGTGTTGTGTGCCCCGCCACTTGTAAGTGTTGTGTGCCCCGCCACTTGTAAGTGTTGTGTGCCCCGCCACTTGTAAGTGTTGTGTGCCCCGCCACTTGTAAGTGTTGTGTGCCCCGCCACTTGTAAGTGTTGTGTGCCCCGCCACTTGTAAGTGTTGTGTGCCCCGCCACTTGTAAGTGTTGTGTGCCCCGCCACTTGTAAGTGTTGTGTGCCCCGCCACTTGTAAGTGTTGTGCCCCGCCACTTGTAAGTGTTGTGTGCCCCGCCACTTGTAAGTGTTGTGTGCCCCGCCACTTGTAAGTGTTGTGTGCCCCGCCACTTGTAAGTGTTGTGCGCCCTGCCACTTGTAAGTGTTGTGTGCCCCGCCACTTGTAAGTGTTGTGTGCCCAGCCACTTGTAAGTGTTGTGTGCCCCGCCACTTGTAAGTGTTGTGTGCCCCGCCACTTGTAAGTGTTGTGTGCCCCACCACTTGTAAGTGTTGTGTGCCCCGCCACTTGTAAGTGTTGTGCGCCCTGCCACTTGTAAGTGTTACACTTCCAGTTTTGTTTCTTGTTTTATTTTTATTCATATTTTTCATATTTCTTTAAACAAATTCACTCTTAATGTAATTTCAATTTCTTTTTTAACGTAAAGTGTTTTCTTTACTCTGAGTAAATTGTTTTGTCTAATTTACAATTAAGAGTTAAAGTGTTCAATCAGTCTTTCTTCATATTTTTATTTTTATTATTTAACCTACATTTTCCTAGTGTAACTTTATTGCTACATTAATTATTTCTGCGCCTTATTTTGTTGCACTTGTTCTGCAGTGAATTATTTTGTTGCACTTGTTCTGCAGTGAATTATTTTGTTGCACTTGTTCTGCAGTGAATTATTTTCTTTTATTGATATTTTTATGCATTATTATCATCAGTTCATTATTGTTTGAGTCTTATTTTTCATTTTATTATTTTTCCTCATGTTGTCTTTGCATTATATTTTAATTTTGTTTATGCATTCTTAGAAAATATTTAAATTTCCCAGTTATCTCTCTTTGCATGCAATTTAGTGATTTTATTTTATACTTTTTACATTGACATACATTTTATTAGTTAATTTCTTTATTAGCAAGAGTACAGACACCTCATTTTGCATTTAATTCAGTCTCCAGTAATATTTTTACTTGTAAATTTCAATGTATTTCTTTATCTTGGCCAGCAGTCCCTTATTTTGAGTTGTCCTTCCTCTTGCAGTGTATCTTAGACATTTTTTATTACTTCTGCAGAATTAGTTGCATCTCTTTTATTTCAATTTTAGCATTTTGTACCATTTTTATTATTTATTATTTTTTGCCTTATTTGTTCTTGTGCAACTTCTTTGCCATTATGTCTCACATACCGTCAAGTGATACTTTAGTGAACGGCGACACTCAGACCTCTCAGGCTACTGCTGCTCCTGTCATCAGTCCTCATAGTTCCTTATCGACTGACAGACCGACCCAGACACTGAGACACTATAGTTTTACTCGTGATTCCCTTGATGCGTTACCTTTATTCAATGGCCATGTACATAGTCTTGAAGCATGGTTTACTGTCATTCGTTCTCGTGTTAATGCTCTAGTTGACGGTCCTCCTTCAGAGGAAAGTCTTATCAGACTTGCGAAAGAAGCTCTTCATCGGTCCCCTGCTGCTGTTCACGTTGTTGATCTCCTTGAAATGCGAGTCTTCAGGAATCTTACTAAGTGGTCACAATATGAGGAACTGATTCGTTCTTCTTCTCGTACAGTAAAAACAGCCTGATCCACATGTCGTTCTTAGGGAACTAGTGAATGCTACACCCATGACTAATGAATCGTTGAGTGCATTTGCTGTTAGATTAGACAAACTTTTATCATCATTTATCAATGCTGTCCAGTCCTCAGCTTTTGTCCCTGACGAGGATAAACCATCAACAGCATCGTTTGCTAAAATAGCAGCTTTTGGAGCAATCAGAGAACTAATGCCGCCTGCTTCTGTGTGTGCTTATGAGGCTGATCCTCCAACTGTGACGACGGAACCACTTACAGCCCTAAATCATGTACGTTCCTTGTGCCCCAGGGTACTTTCCCATGTATCAAAAGTAATTTCACACCTATGCCTCAGTCTGCACCACCTCTTGTTTGTGCCACAACGACAAATCGTGGTCAACCATCGCAGCGATCACCAAGGACCAGTGTACAGAGTCATTATAAACCTCGTAGTATTCATAGTACATTCAGTAACCATAGTCAGCGGACTTATTACAACTGTGGTTTCCGTGGCCATATTGCAATTAATTGCCCTCATAGTCACCCTAAGAGGCGTCGTACTGATGAGCACCAGTCAGATCTTCCCTACTGTACTTATCATAGAATACATGGGCATGACACATCTGAGTGCAATGCTCTCTACAACCTTCAGTACTCTAGGTCTTTCCGTGGCCGCTCCAACCGCAGAACCCGTAGAGGAAGCAGACGTCGTGGTTCTCAAACTAACCAGAACCAGGCTCATTCTTCCAATTCAGGGGAATTCGAGCGCCCCAGTCAAACCGTCCCTTGGTAACAGAAGGTGATAATGAGTTCACCATCCCCGTTCACAATTCCTTTGAAGCCTTAAGCAGTCTCGAGAATGACAATCCTGCTGATGATGTTGCATCACACGTCTCTGACGTAGATGATTTTGGGGATGAAGTGGAACAAATCTTTGCTGATGACAATCCACCTTTTTGTTTGCACATAACTTCCAATGCAACCATAGGCCCTATAGTGCAAGCATCTGTTCACAATGCGCCCGTTCATTTGTTCATGGACTCTGGTGCGCAAGTCAATATTATCAGGTCTAGTTTGTTTAGGGATAAGCAGTTACGACATGTCCTTCTCGTTGAACCAACTCATGTGTCCTCCCTTAGTGGAGTAGCTGGTTCTCACCTGCGTGTCCGAGGTCGGACTTCCCTAACTTTTTCTATCCAAGGTAGAGACTTTACTGCTTCCTTCCTTGTTGTCGACCAGATTACTTTCCCTGGTGACCTTCTACTGGGATTTGCTTCCATGCGAGACTTACGCATTGCGCTCGACCCTTATCGATGGCATGCCCAAATTGATGACTTGATCATACCATTTTAGGGTTACCAGCTTGGATCCGAGATCTGCCATACTGTCGCAAAGTACGACGTTCGGATTAAGTCCTTACAGGCCAGTGCATTTTCCAGTAGCGTACCCAAGCGGTCAGGCACTGGTGATCCTGCCACTCCTGTCTGTGTTCCTGCAACTTCAGGCTTGCAAGATAGTGTCCAGTTACCTCAAGTGTCCGAGGACGCTCTGACTACCTTGAGTGTTGAGCCTATCCCTGCAATGTCTGCTAGTTTAAGTAGTAGTTTCTCCACAGGGGACGCCTTGTTGGAAAACGATTACTTGCAACTAGTAATGTCATCTCTTGTTGATGTCACATGCCGTCTGCAGAAAGACGTTTCTGTCGCGGCTAGTGCCCTCACTAGAGTGTCTGTTGACAAAGTCACACTAACAGAGGTGGAGCAGGACGGCTATATATAGGCACACTCTTCCTGCCTATATATAGCCGTCCTGCTCCACCTCTGTTAGTGTGACTTTGTCAATGGTCCAAGTCGGACCGAAACGTCGTCGTAAGCTTCTGTCTTTTATGTGCGGGTTATTTGTGTATCGTTTCAGTCACGGTATTGTGCCTTTTTGTTATTTAGAGTGTCTGTTGTTGTTACTAGTGTTCCAGATGGTGATAACATCCTAGTTGACAGTGATTCTTGCAAAGTAAAAGGTCTATTTGTTGAACCATCCTTATATGTTGTAAGAGATAGTAAGATCCATTTCTTCCTAGCTAACACTTCTGGTCACAGTGTTCGTCTCAGAGCAAATACCAATCTTGTTGACCTTGTTCACTATCCTTACCCTGTTCAGGTAGAGGATGAGTTGCCACCTGACCAGTGGGTTGGTGCTATTTCTACCGGGGAGACCTCATCCACTTCACTGGATCAATCTGTTCCACCAGTTGAGGAGAAAGACTTAGCTCCCACTGACTTCCCAGACGAGGTCAAGCGTTTGTTGACTCTGTTGAACAAACGTCGTAAAGCCATTGCCTTACCAGGTGAGAAGATGGGTATAACGAACTTATTGTCCCATCGTTTTCCACTTGAACCTGGTACTAGACCTATCTATATACCTGCGTACAGAATGCCTCATTCACAAGTTGCTGTCGCAGAAGAATTGATCAATCAAATGCTTGATGATGGAGTTATTGCACCTACCAATTCACCTTGGAATGTGCCCTTGATCCTAGTGCCTAAGGAGGATGGTACTTGGCGCCCAGTGATTGACTTTAGGAAGTTAAATGCGAAAACCATTCCAGATCGCTTCCCACTTCCTGTACTGGGTGATCTTTTACATAACATCGGAGATAACAAAGTCTTTTCAACCCTGGATTTGTTACAAGGGTTTTGGCAAGTCCCTCTTCACGAGGACAGCCAAGAGCTAACTGCATTCTCCACTCCTACAGGTCATTATCACTTCCTCTATATGGCATTTGGATTACGATCCTCCCCTATCACGTTCTCAAGGCTCATGACTAATATCTTTAGAGGTCTCATAGGTAATGCACTTATGGTGTACTTAGATGACGTAATCGTCATGTCTAAAGACGTGGATACACACTTGAAAAGACTTGATGTAGTACTCGGTAAGCTTGAAGAAGCCAATTTAAAGATCAAACTGTCTAAATGTCAATTTTTCAGATCAGAAATCAAGTTTTCTTGGTCAGTAGTCACTCCTTAGAGGGGTTACGACTGACCAAAAGTAAAGTAACTGCAGTGCAAATTTTCCAACTCCCAAAACTGCTGATGCCGTAAGATCCTTTGTGGGCTTGAGGTTTTATAGATCTTTCATGCCAATTTTTCTTTCATAGCTGCTCCTCTAACTGAGTTGCTTAAGAAAGATGTTCCTTTTGTTTAGATCTTCCGTCAAGAAAGAGCATTCCAAACTCTAAAAGAAAAGCTAACATCTGCTCCAATTCTGAAATTTCCAGATTTTTCTAAGCCCTTCTATCTGACAACTGATGCTAGTTCTATTGGCATAGGTGCCGTACTAGCTCAGAAGACTGATGGCAAGTACAATGCAGTTGCATTTGCTAGTCGAGTCCTTACGAAGGCTGAACGTAATTATACAGTAACTGAGCAAGAAGCTTTAGCAATAGTCTGGTCTTTAAAGCACTTCCTAGACATTATTTTTCAGTACTCTGTTCATGTCTTGACAGACCATGCTCCACTGATACCTTTATTCCAGAGCAAACAACCTACTGGAGGGTTAGCCAGATGGACCTTGACTATCCAAGAGTTCAGTCCCACCTTTGAACACTTGCCTGGCAAGTCAAATGTCGCAGATGCCTTATCGCAACATGTTAGTATAGTAACTGCAGACCCTTCATTTACTGCCGAAGATGTAAAAAATGCTCAACGAGCAGATCCCATGTGGTCTGGTGTGATTCGATTCCTGCTCCAGGAAGATCTTATTCTGACTGTGAAGCCACCAGCACCCATCAGTGACTTTGTCATGAACCAAGAATTACTGTATCGAACAGCCGAGTTGGGTATCTCTAGCAGACGAGTATACCAGTTAGTAATCCACAGTCCTAGTGAATGTAAGCCTTACAGCTAGTTCACGATGTACCAGGTGTTGCGCACCCTGGTATGGATCGTTCAGTAAAAACAAAGCCAGATTGAATACTTTTGGCTCGTATGGCAACTGATGTTTCTGAGTATGTTAAGAAATGTAGTGTCTGCATGCAACATAAAGGTAATGCTAATGGTCCTAATCCAATCCAAGTGTATCCAACTACTAGCGAACCGTGGGAAAGAGTTGCGCTAGATCTGTTAATTAATTTCCAATGTTTCCTCCAGGGTAACAAACATCTGTGTGTTATGGTAGACCATTTCACCAGATATTGTGAGTTAGTTCCTATTGCAGATAAGACTGCAGAGACAGTAGCTAAAGCATTTAAAGAACTCATTATCTGCTGGCATAACCCCCCTAAGTCCCTAGTAATAGATAATGGAGGTGAATTCTGTAATGAGATTCTTGAAAATTTGTGTACCTTGTACAAGATCTCTAAATCCACCATTGTTCCTCATCATCCTGCCAGCAATGGGTTAGCGGAACGAACCAATAAGAAAGTACTTGATGTCTTGAGAGCCACTATCAATCCCAACAGTGAAACTTGGGATGAAGTTATACCTGATGTGCAGTGTGCTATAAATTCTGCTTACAATGTTTCCATAGGTGACACTCCACATTATGCATTGCACGGTGTAGATAAACGTTTGCCTTATGAGTTGTTATATTCTAACCCGGAACCAAATTACAACCCTGATGATTTCATGGCAACTCGTACCAGCTTAGCTCAAAGCGTCTTTAGAAGAATCCGTGAAACACTTCATAAATCAACAGCAGAATTTACAAGAGTCGCAAACACTCTAGCAAAGCCATCCAAAATCAAAGTAGGTTCGAGAGTTATGCTGACTAACTTTAACAAAACGTCTGCAATGCCTAAGCTTGATCAAAAGTTTGTTGGTCCTTATCGAGTAGTTGAAGATATCACTGGCAATAAATATAAGGTTAGAGAAATTAGTTCTGGTCAGTATAAAGAATCGCATTTAGATCATATGAAGTTAGTATGTGATGATAATGATGTTCCAACCCAGACTAATGTGACAGACACTGACAATCCTCCTGATCCTGTACTCTCTACCTCTGAGACTCAGTCAGATGATCAACCTGAATGTCGTTATTCCCTACATACACGACAGATATTGAGAAATCCTCAAGTATCATTTGTAACTACCAATTCAGATTTGCCTCAAACACGGCATGAGTTAGCCAGTGCAACAGAGTTTGATCCTCCCAGAGATGACACCCATTCTGCATATGTCAATCTCACCCTAGCAGAGTTGGGGTTAAATGTAAATAACCTGTATAGATGAATAATTACAGTATCAACTTATCAGTATTAAAGAAATTTTTTGTGTTCACATTCTCTCCGAATTCTGAGATTTAACAGTCTAGATTTGAGTGCACCGAATCTGCCTTTCTGTTAAACACTTCTTCTTTGTATATATTTCTTCCTCAGAATCCGTAGATCACATGAATACAGATCGAGCGATCAAATTTTTTTTTATCACTTCTATTGTGAAATCCCAATGTTGAGTTTCATTCGATGAGTTGTGCTATATTATACCTTATAATGCATTACAGTAAGTTTCATTATAGTCAATTACGTAAGCTTCCATTCCAATATTCTCCTTATGTTATAAAGTTCAATTGTTGTGTACTTTGACATTGTATAGAATCAGCCCAAGCCATATGCCTGCCGTCTCTAGTTTGTATTAGCTGTATGTCGGGACGACATACGTTAGTGTCGCCGAGCTCTCGGTAGTACCAGTTACCAGTAACCAGTTACCAGTAGATGACTCACTACCAACCATCTGTGTGAATCACTGACTGTTATTCATGTTGCTGCTGACCATAGCATATTTTGAATGCCTCACCCGCTAGGCACTGGTGGGTCAGTCTGAGATAGGGAGCAGAGAGAGGCAGGTCGGCTGTTGGCACTTCTCATACCTTCCGTTATATAATTTATGTACTAACCAGCCTACGTGAGTATTTTTACCCCATCCACGTTATCGAACCCACATGACAGTGCCACACCCGCGATATAGTGCCACACCTTTGATACAGTGCCACATCTTAGATACAGTGCCACACTTTCGATACAGTGCCACACCTTCGATACAGTGCCATACCTTCGATACTGTGCCACACCTTCGATACAGTGCCATACCTTCGATACTGTGCCACACCTTCGATACAGTGCCACATCTTCGATACAGTGCCACACCCGCGATACAGTGCCACACCTTCGATGCAGTGCCACACCTTCAACACTAGTTCCTATTTTACAAAATATCATCGTACTGGCACCACTATCATCTATAATTTTCAGATCGTCAAAATAACCCAGACTACTACTCAAGGGAGGTTCCTTGACGGTAGTGAGGAGCTCTTGATCCAGTGAATTGGATCTGTGCTCCAGTTCCTTGAACTGAGCCTGAATACCTTCCATCCCCCCTCCCCCACAGGCGCTGCATAATCCCTACGGGTTTAGCGCCCCCCATGATTACAATAATACTGCTAGTAATTAGTTTGAACTTCGACGACAGAACACTAACGATCCTCTCCACTGACACTACCGTAAAGTAAGAAATATAAACACCATGTCACAGTTGTCAATATACATCAGATTCATTGTAATCCTGACCCAGCTGGCTGTTCATCCTGGGGTGCCCTGGACACTCACTGTTCATCCTGGGGTGCCCTGGACACTCACTGTTCATCCTGGGGTGCCCTGGACACTCACTGTTCATCCTGGGTTGCCCTGGACACTCACTGTTCATCCTGGGTTGCCCTGGACACTCACTGTTCATCCTGGGGTGCCCTGGACACTCACTGTTCATCCTGGGGTGCCCTGGACACTCACTGTTCATCCTGGGGTGCCTTGGAAACTCACTAGTTTTTCACCATCATCCAGGCACAGTACAACTTCTTACTGGTAAACAAACGTAAACTTACGTCGCGAATCTTCACTGATCACTGCCTCCAACGCTCAGGCAACAATGGTATCGTTTCCACAGACAAAATATTGGTCATGCGTCTGTAGGTTTCCTCTTCCGGCACCTGGATGGCAAATATGAACACTTTACTTCTTTATAACCTGCATGAAAGTAACCAAAAACAATAACGGACTTGTGGTGTTTTTATCTTGCCTTTGGTAGTCCTTACCGTCGTCCTGGTTGTTTGTTGTATTACCATCATCCCCGATTCGCTATTGTTTTTACCGTATCTTTGGGTTTCCCTCCCCCCATTCAAAGGAAAAAAAAATTGTTCCCCCCAGTCAAGGAAGAGGGCTTCCCCTTCCCCCCCAGTCAAAGGGAAAAGGTCTTCCCTTCCTCCATCAAGGAAAAGGTCTTCTCTTTCCCCCCAGTCAGGGAAGGTTTTTTCCCTTTCCCTCCAGTCAAGGGAAAAGGTCTTCTTCCCTCCCAAGGGGAAAGGTCTTCCCCCCCCTCCCGTCAAAGAAGAGGCTTCTCTTCCACAGCAAGGAAAGGGGCTTTTCCTTTCCCCCCCCGTCAAGGGAAAGGGGCTCTTCCCTTCAGTCAGGAAAGGGGGTTTTCTTCCCCCCCAGTCAAGGAAGGGTTTCCCTTCCCCCGTCAAGAAGAGGTCTTTCCCTCCTCAGGAAGAGGTTTTCTTTCTGCCCAAAGGAAGAGGCCTCTTCCTCCGTCAAGGGAAAAGGGCTTCCCCCTTCCCCCCAGTCAAGGAAGAGGGTTTCTCTTCCCTCCAGTCAAGGAAGGGTTTCCCTTCCCCCCCCTCAAGGAAGGTCTTCTTTCCCTCCAGTCAAGGGGAAGAGGTCTTCCCTTTCCCCCCGTCAAGGAAGAGTTTTTCCTTCCATCCAGTCAAGGAAAAGGTCTTCCCCTTCCCCCCATCAAGGAAAAAGGGTCTTCCCTTCCTCCTTTAAGGAAGGGTCTTCCCTCCGTCAAGGGAGAGGGCTTTTCCCCCCCTCCGCAAGGGAGGTCTTTCTTCCCCCATCAAGGAAGAGGTCTTCCCTTCCCTCCCTCATTGAAAGGGTTTTTCCCCTTTTCCTTCAGTCAAGGAAGGTCTTCCCCCCTTCCATCAAGGAAGAGGGGCTTTCTTCCCTCCGTCGGAAGGGTCTTCCCTTCCCCCCAGTCAGGAAGAGGGCTTCTCTCCCCCAGTCAAAGGAGAGGTTTCCCTTCCCCCAGTCAAGGAAAAGGTCTTCTCTTCCCTCCAGTCAAGGAAGAGGTTTCCCTTTCCCCCCGTCAAGAAGGGTCTTCTTCCATCCAGTCAAAGGGAAAAGGGTCTTCCCTTCCCGCCATCAAGGTAGAGGTCTCTTCCCCCTTTGTAAGGAAGGGTCTTTTTCCCCAGTCAAGGAAGGGTTTCCCTTCCCGCCAGCAAGGGGAGGTCTTTCCCCCCGCAAGGAAGAGGTTTCCCTCCCGTCAGGGAGAGGGCTTCCCTTCCCTCCCCGTCAAGGGAGAGGTTTTTCTTCCCCCCCGTCAAGGAAGAGGTCTTCCCTTCCCTCCAGTAAAAGGGAAAAGGTTTTTCCCTTCCCTCAGCAAGGAAAAGGTCTTCCCTTTCCCCCCGTAAAGGAAAGGCTTTTTCTTCCCTCCAGTCAAGGAAGAGTTTCCCTTCCCCCAGTCAAGGAAGAGGTTTTCCCTTCATCCCGTCAAGGGAAAGGGTTTTCCCTTCCCTCCCGTCAAGGGGAGGGCTTCCCTTCCTCCCGTCAAGGAAGAGGTTTTCCCCCCAGTCAAGGGAGAGGGCTTTCCCTTCCCCCCGTCAAGGGGGAGGTCTTTCTTCCCTCCAGTAGGGGAAAAGGTCTTCCCTTCCCCCGTCATTTAAAAGGTCTTCCCTTTCCTTACAAGGGAAAAGGTTTCCCCTTTCCTTTCCCGTCAAGGGAAAAGGTCTTCTCTTCCCTCCATCAAGGGGTCTTCCCTTCCCCCCGTCAAAGGAGAGGGTTTTTCTTCCTCCCCCAAGGAAGAGGTTTCCCCTTTCCCCCAGTCAAGGAAGAGGTCTTCTCTTCCCTCCGCAAGGAAAGGGGCTTCCCCCTTTCCCGTAAAGAAAAGTCTTTTCTTTCATCCAGTCAAGGGAAAAGGTCTTCCCTTTTCCCCCCAGTTTAAAGGTAAAGGGTTTTTCCCTTCAGTCAAGGAAGAGGTTTCTTTTTCCTCCCTTTTAGGGGGAGGTTTTTCCCCTTTCCCCCCAGTCAAGGAAGAGGCTCTTCCCCGTCAAGGAAAGGTCTTTTCTTCCTGCCCGTCAAAGGAAGGGCCTCTTCCCTCCCAGTCAAGGAAGAGGCTTCCCCCTTCCCCCCAGTCAAGGAAAAGGCTTCCCTTCCTCCAGTCAAGGAAGAGGTCTTCTTTCCCCAGTCAAGAGGGTCTTCCCCCCCCTCCATCAAGGAGAGGTTTTTTCTTCCCCTCCAGTCAAAGGAAAAGGTCTTTTCCCTTCCCCCCAGTCAAAGGAAAGGGTTTTCCCCTTTCCCTCCAGTCAAGGGGAAGAGGTCTTCCCCTTCCCCCCCTGCAAGGAAGAGGCTTCCCCCCTCAAAGGGGAGGTCTTTTCCCTTCCCCCCCGTCAAGGGAGAGGTCTTCTCTTCCCCCCAGTCAAGGAAGAGGTCTTTCCCCTTTCCCCCAGTCTTTAAAAAGGTCTTCCCTTTCCTTAGTCAAGGAAGGGTTTCCCCCCTTCCAGTAAGGAAAAAGGTCTTCCTTTCCCCCCGTCAAGGAACGGTCTTCCCCCTTTCCCCCCAGTAAGGAAGGGTCTTCCCTTCCCAAAGTCAAGAAGAGGTCTTCCCCTTCCCTCCAGTCAAGGGAGAGGTCTTCTTTCCTCCAGCAAGGAAGGGTCTTCCCTCCAGTCAAAGGGAGAGGGCTTCCCTTCCTCCAGTAAAAGGGGGAAAGGGCTTCTCTTCCCCCGTCAAGGGGGAAAAGGGTCTTCCCCTTCCCCCAGTAAAGGAAGAGGGCTTCCCTTCCCTCCTAAGGAAAAAGGGCTTCCCCCCCCTCCAGTCAAGGAAAAGGGTTTTTCTTCCCTCCAGTCAAAAGGAAGAGGTCTTCCTTCCCCCCAGCAAGGAAAGGTCTTCCCCCCCTCCAGTCAAAGGGAAAAAGGGTTTTCCCTTCCCCCCAGTCAAAGGAAAAAGGTCTTCCCCTTTCCCCCCTGTCAAGGAAGAGGTCTTCCCCCCATAAGGGAGAGGTTTCCCTTCCCCCCCAGTCAAGGGAGAGGTCTTCTCTTCCCTCCAGTCAAGGAGGTCTTTCCCTCCAGTCTTGAAAAGGTCTTCCCTTTCCCTTAGTCAAGGAAGAGGTCTTCCCTTCCTTTCCCGTCAAGGAAAGGGCTTCCTCCCCCCCATCAAGGAAAAAGGTCTTCCCTTCCCCCCCAGTCAAGGAAGGGTTTCCCTTTCCCCCCAGTCAAGAAAGGGGTCTTCCCTTCCCTCCCAAGGGAGAGGTCTTCTTTCCCTCCTTCAAGGAAGAGGTCTCCTCCAGCAAAGGAGAAGGGTTTTTACTTCCCCCAGCAAGGGAGGGTCTTCTCTTCCCCCAGTAAGGGAAAAGTTTCCCTTCCCCCAGTCAAGGAAAGGTCTTCCCCTTTCCCCCCAGCCAAGGGGAGGGTCTTTCTTCCCTCCAGTCAAGGGGGAGGTCTTCTCTTCCCCCATCAAGGAGAGGCCTTCCCCTTTCCCCCAATCAGGAAAAGGTCTTCCCTCCCTCCAGTCAAGAAAGGTTTCCCCTTCCCCCCACAAGGGGAGAGGTTTCTCTTCCCTCCAGCAAAGGGGAGGTCTTCCTTCCCCCCCAGAAGGGAGGTCTTCTCTTCCCCCCTGTAAGGAAGGGTCTTCCCTCCCTCCAGTCAAGGAAGAGGTTTCCCTTCCTCCCGCAAGGAAAGGTCTTCCCCTTCCCCCCCGTCAAAGGGAAAAGGTCTTTTCCCTTCCCCCCCTGTCAAGGAAGAGGTCTTCCCCCCAGTCAAGGGAGGGTCTTTCCCCTTCCCCAGTCAAGGGAGAGGGCTTTTTTCCCCCCGTCAAGGAAGAGGGCTTCCCTTCCCCCAGTCATTGAAAAGGTCTTCCCCTTTCCCCAGAAGAAGAGGTCTTCCCTTCCCCTTTCCCGTCAAGGAAAGGGGCTTCTCTTCCCCCCAGTCAAGGAAGAGGTTTCCCTTTCCCCCCAGTCAAGGGGGTTTCTCTTCCCTCCAGTCAAGGAAGGGTCTTCCCCTTTCCCCATCAAGGAAGAGGTCTTCCCCTTCCCCTAAGGAAGAGGGGCTTCTCTTCCCTCCCTAAAAAAGAGGTTTCCCTTCCCCCCGTCAAGGAAGAGGGCTTTCTTTCCCCCCAGTCAAGGAAGGGTTTCCCCCTTCCCTCCCGTCAAAGAAAAAGGTCTTTCTTCCCCCCATCAAGGGGAAAGTCCCCCCCGCGTCAAGGTAGGGTTCTTCCTTTCATCAAGGAAGAGGGCTTCTCTTCCCTCCATCAAGGAAGAGGTCTTCCCTTCCCCCCCCAGTCAAGGGGAAGAGGTCCTTCCTCCTCAAGGAAGAGTCTTCTCTTCCCGCCATCAAAAAAGGCCCCTTCCCCCCATCAAGAAGAGGGCTTCCCTTCCTCCCGTCAGGAAGAGGTCTTTCTTTTCCCCCCCATCAAGGGAAAGGTCTTCCCTTCCCCCCGTAAGGAAGAGGTCTTCTCTTCCCCCAGCAAGGAAAGGTCTTCCCTTTTCCCCCCTCAAGGAAAGGTCTTCCCTTCCTCCCCTCAAGGAAAAAGGGCTTCCCCTTCCCTCCAGTCAAGGAAGAGGTCTTCCCCCTTTCCCCCTTTCAAGGAAGGGTCTTCCCCCCAGTCAAGGGAGAGGGGTTTTCCCCTTTCCCCCATCAAGGGGAGGTCTTTCTTCCCTCCCGTCAAGGAAAGGGTTTCCCTTCCCTCAGTCATTGAAAAGGTCTTCCCCTTTCCCTTTAGTCAAGGAAGGGCTTTCCCCCTTTCCCGTAAGGGAAAAGGGGCTCTCTTCCCTCCAGTAAGGAAGAGGTCTTCCCCCTTCCCCAGCAAGGAAAAGGTCTTTCTTTCCCCCCAGTCAAAAGGAAGAGGTCTTCCTTCCCCCCATCAAGGAAAAGGTTTTTCTTCCCCCCAGTCAAGAAGAGGGCTTCCCTTCCCCCCAGTCAAAAAGATTTCTCTTCACCGTAAGGAAGAGGTCTTCCCTTCCCGCCAGTAAGGTAGAGGGCCTTCCTTCAGTCAAGGAAGAGGTCTTTCTTCCCTCCGTCAAGGAAGAGGTCTTCCCCCTTCCCCGTCAAGGAAGGGCTCTTTCCAGTCAAAGGAAGGGTCTTCCTCCGTCAAGGGGGAGGTCTTCCCTTCCCTCCCTCAAGGGAGAGGTCTTCTCTTCCCCCCTGTCAAAGGGAAAAGGTCTTCCCCCTTTCCCCCCAGTCAAGGAAGAGGTCTTCCCCTTCCCTCCAGTCAAGGAGAGGTCTTTCCCCTTTCCGTCAAGGAAGATCTTCTTTCCCTCCAGTCAAGGAAGAGGTCTTCCCTTCCCCCAGTCAAGGAAGAGGCTTCCCTTCCATCCAGTCAAGGGAAAAGGGCTTCCCCTTTCCCTCCCAAGGAAGAGGTTTCCCCTTCCCCCCCCTGTCAAAGGGAAAAGGGGCTTCCCTCCAGTCAAGGGAGAGGTTTTCCTTCCCCCCAGTCAAGGGAGGGTCTTCTTTCCCCCGTCAAGGAAGAGGTCTTCCCCTTCCTCCAGTCATTGAAAGGCTTCCCCTTTTCCTTCACAAGGGGGAGGGCCCCTTCCTTCCCGTCAAGGAAGAGGTCTTTCTTCCTCCAGTCAAGGGAAGGGTCTTCCCTTTCCCCAGTCAGGAAGGGTCTTCTCTTCCCCCCCAGTCAAGGAAGAGGTTTCCCTTCCCCCCCATCAAGAAGAGGTTTTTCTCTTCCTCCCGTCAAGGAAGGGTCTTCCCTTTTTCCCCCAGTCAAAAAAGAGGTCTTTCTTCCATCCAGTCAAGGGAAAAGGCTTCCCCCTTTCCCCCCAGTCAAGGTAGAGGTCTCTTCCCTCGTCAAGGGAAAAGGGTTTTTTTCCCTCCAGTCAAGGGAAGAGGTCTTCCCCTTCCCCCAGTCAAAGGAAAAGGTCTCTTCCCTCCCGTCAAGGAAGGGTCTTTTTCCCCCAGTCAAGGAAAAGGCCTTTCCCCCCGTCAAGGAAGAGGTCTTCCCTTCCCTCCAGTCAAGGAAGAGGTCTTCCCTTCCCTCCAGTCAAGGAAGAGGTCTTCTCTTCCCTCCAGTCAAGGAAGAGGTCTTCCCTTCCCTCCAGTCAAGGAAGAGGTCCTCTCTTCCCCCGTCAAGGAAGAGGTCTTCCCTTCCCTCCAGTCAAGGAAAAGGTCTTCCCTTCCCTCCAGTCAAGGAAGAGGTCTTCCCTTCCCTCCTGTCAAGGAAGAGGTCTTCCCTCCAGTCAAGGGAGAGGTCTTCCCTTCCCTCCAGTCAAGGGAGAGGTCTTCTCTTCCCTCCAGTCAAGGAAGAGGTCTTCCCTTCCCTCCAGTCATTGAAAAGGTCTTCCCTTTCCTTTAGTAAGGAAAAGGGCTTCCCTTCCTTCCAGTCAAGGGAAAAGGGGCTTTTCTCTTCCTCCAGTAAGGAAAAAGGGCTTCCCTTCCTCCGTCAAGGAGGCCCTTTCCCCCCCTAAAGTAAGAAGAGGTTTCCCTTCCCTCCCGTCAAGGGGGGGGTCTTTTTCCCTCGTCAAGGGAAAAGGTTTTTCCCCCGTCAAGGAGAGGTTTCCCTTCCCCGTCAAGGGGGAGGTTTTCTCTTCCCTCCGTCAAGGAAGGGTCTTCCTTCCTCCAGTCAAGGGAAAAGGTTTCCCCCCTCCAGCAAGGAAAGGTTTCCCTTCCCTCATCAAAAAGAGGTTTCTCTTTCCCCCCCAGTCAAGAAGAGGTTTTCCCTTCCCCCCCATCAAGGAAAGGTCTTCCCCCCACCCGTCAAAAAAAAGGTCTTCCCCCCCCCATCAAGGAAGAGGTCTTCCCTTCCCCCTGTCAAGGAAGAGGTCTTTCCCCATCAAGGGGGGGGTCTTCCCTTCCCCCCCGTCAAGGGAGAGGTTTCCTTCCCCCCAGTAAAAGAGGTTTCCCCCCGTCATTGAAAAGGTCTTCCCTTTCCCTTTAGTCAAAAAAGGGGGTCTTTCCCCTTCCTTCCAGTCAAGGAAAGGTCTTTCTTTCCTCCACAAGGGAGGTCCCCTTCCCCTTTCCCCCCCAGTAAGGAAAGGTTCTCCCTTCCCCCCCAGTCAAAAAAGAGGGCTTCCCTTTCCAGGGAAGGGAGAGGTCTTCTTTCCCCCCAGTCAAGGAAGAGGTTTCCTCCCGTCAAAGGGATCTTCACTTCCCCCCAGTCGGGAGGGTTTCTCTTCCCCCCAGTCAAGGGGAAAACCCTTTCCCCTTCCCTCACAAAGGGAAAAGGGGTTTTTTTCCCTCCAGCAAGGGAGAGGTCTTCTCTTCCCCCAGTAAGGGAGAGGTCTTTTTTCCCTCCCGTCAAGGGGAAAAGGGGCCTTTCCCCTTTCCCCAAGTCAAGGAAAAAAGGGTTTTCCCTTCCCTCCAGTCAAGAAAGAGGTCTTCCTTCCCCCAGTCAAAGGGGGAGGTTTCTTTCCCTCCAGTCAAGGAAAAGGTCTTCCTTCCCCCCATCAAGGGAGAGGGTTTCTTCCCTCCTGCAAGGAAGAGGTCTTCCCTTCCCCAGTCAAGGAAGAGGTCTTCCCTTTCCCCCCCATTAAGGAAGAGGTCTTCCCCCTTTCCCCCCAGTCAAGGAAGAGGTCTTCCTTCCCTCCTGTCAAGAAGAGGTTCCCCCCAGTCAAGGGGGGAGGTTTTTTCCCCTTCCCTCCAGTCAAGGGAAGGCTTTCTTCCCTCCAGTCAAGGAAGAGGTCTTCCCTTTCCCTCCAGTCATTGAAAAGGTCTTCCCTTTCCTTTAGTCAAGGAAGGGTTTTCCCTTTTTTCCCTCAAGGAAAAGGGTTTTCTTCCCCCATCAAGGAAAAGGGCTTCCCCCCCTCCAGTCAAGGAAGAGGCTTCCTTCCCCCCAGTCAAAGGAAGAGGTTTTTCCCTTCCTCCAGTCAAAAAAAGAGGTCTTCTCCTTCCCCCCCGTAAGGAAGAGGTCTTCCCTTCCCTCCCGTTTAAAGAAGAGTCTTCTTTCCCTCCGTCAAGGAAAAGGTCTTCCCCTTCCCCAGTCAAAGGGAAAAGGTTCTTCCTTCAGTCAAGGAAGAGGTCTTCTCTTCCCTCCCCGTCAAGGAAGAGGTCTTCCCCTTCCCCCCCAGTCAGGAAGAGGTCTTCCCTCCAGTCAAGGAAGAGGGTTTTTTCCTGCCCGCAAGGAAAAGGCCCCCCTTTCCCTCCAGTCAAGGGAAAAGGTCTTCCCCTTTTCCCCCCAGAGGAAGGGTTTCCCCTTCCCCCCATAAAAAAGGGTTTCTCTTCCCCCCACAAGGAAGAGGTCTTCCCTTTCCCTCCAGTCAAGGAAAGGTCTTTCTCCCTCCATCAAGGAAGAGGTCTTCCCTTCCCTCCTCAAGGGAAGAGGTCTTCCCTTTCCCTCCCGTCAAGGAAAAGGTTTCCCTTCCCCCCAGCAAGGAAGAGGTCTTTCCCTTTTCCCCCCCAAGGAAAAGGGTCTTCCCCCCATCAAGGGGAGGCTTCCCTTCCCCCTCAAGGGGAGGTCTTTTTCTTCCCCCAGCAAAGGAAAGAGGTCTTCCCTTCCCCCCAGTCATTGAAAAGGTCTTTTTCCCCTTCCTTTAGTCAAGGAAGAGGTTTTTCCCCCCTTCTCAAGGAAGAGGCCCTTTTTTTCCCTCACAAGGAACAGGTTTCCCCTTCCCCCCAAGGAAGAGGTCTTTCCCCTTCCTAAAATCAAGAAAGAGGTCTTCCCCTTCCCCCCAGTCAAGGGAGAGGTCTTCTCTTCCCCCCCAGTCAAAGGAAAAAGGGTCTTCCCCCCAGTCAAAGGGGGAGGTCTTCCCCTTCCTCCATCAAGGGGAGGTTTTTCTTCCCCCCCGTCAAAGGGGAGGTCTTCCCCTTTCCCCCCAGTCAAGGAAGAGGTCTTCCCCTTTCCCCCCCAGTCAAAGGGAAAAGGTCTCCCTTCCTCCCGTCAAAGGAAGGTTTTTCTTTCCCTCCGTCAAGGAAGGGCTTCCCTTCCCTCCCTCAAGGGGGAAAAGGTCTTTTCTTTCCCCCCCATTAAGGAAGAGGTCTTCCCT
Organism: Cherax quadricarinatus; assembly: GCF_026875155.1. Lineage (NCBI taxonomy): Eukaryota > Metazoa > Arthropoda > Malacostraca > Decapoda > Parastacidae > Cherax > Cherax quadricarinatus. Next base: position 32,220,486 of record NC_069413.1, read on the forward strand.
TCCCCCGCAAAAAGGGTTTCTCTTCCACCAGCAAGGAAGAGGTTTCCCTTCCCGCCAGTCAAGGTAGAGGTTCTTCCCTTCATCAAAGGAAGAGGTTTCTCTTCCCCCCAGTCAAGGAAGGGGGTCTTCCCTTCCCGCCAGCAAGGAAAAAGGGCTCTTCCCTCCCTCAAGGAAGGGTTTCTCTTCTCCCGTCAAGGAAGAGGCCCCCTTCCTCCCGTCAAGGAAAAAGTTTCCCTTCCCCCCCCAGTCAAGGAAAAGGTCTTCCCCTTTCCCCCCGTCAAAGGGAAAAGGTTTCTCTTCCCCCAGTCAAGGAAAAGGGGCTTTTCCCTTCCCTCCAGTCAAGGGAAAAGGGCTTCTTTCCCTCCAGTAAGGAAAAAGGGTCTTCCCCTTCCCCCCCAGTCAAGGAGAGGTCTTCCTTCCATCCCCCTCAAGGAAAAGGTCTTCCCCTTCCTCCAGTCAAGGAAGTGGTTTCCCTTTCCCCCTGTCAAGGAAAAGGTTTTTCCCTCCCTCAAGGGGGAGGTCTTCCCTTCCCTCCAGTCAAGGGGAGGTCTTCTCTTCCCCCCGTCAAGGGAAAAGGTCTTCCCCTTCCCCCCAGTCATTGAAAAGGTTTCCTTTCCTTTAGAAGGAAGGGTCTTCCCTTCCTTCCAGTCAAGGAAAAGGTCTTTTTCTTCCCTCCAGTAAGGAACGGTCTTCCCTTCCTCCAGTCAAGGAAGAGGTCTTCCCTTCCCCCAAAGTCAAAAAGGGTCTTCCCCTTCCCCCCCGTCAAGGGAGAGGTCTTTTCTTCCCTCCAGTCAAGGAAGGGTCTTCCCTCCAGTCAAGGAAGAGGCTTTTTTCCTGCCGTCAAGGAAGAGGCCCCTTTCCCCCCATCAAGGGAAAAGGTCTTCCCCTTCCCTCCAGCAAGGAAAAAGGTCTTCCCTTCCCCCAGTAAAGGAAAGGTCTTCTCTTTTTCCCCCATCAAAGGAAGAGGTCTTCCTTCCCTCCCCGCAAGGAAGAGGTTTTCTCTTCCCCCCATCAAGGAAGAGGTCTTCCCTTTTTCCCCCAGTCAAGGAAAAAGGGGTTTCCCCTTCCATCCCCTAAGGAAAAGGTCTTTCCCCTTTCCCCCAGTCAGGGAAAAGGGCTTTTTTCCCTTTTTCCCCCCCGTCAAGGGGGGTTTCCCTCCAGTCAAGGGGGAGGTCTTCCCCCTTTCCCCCCAGTAAGGGAGAGGTCTTCTTTCCCCCCCACAAGGGGGAAAAGGCTTCCTTCCCCCCCAGTCTTGAAAAGGTTTCCTTTCCTTCAGTCAAGGGGGGAGGTCTTCCCTTCCCTTTGCAAGGAAGAGGTCTTCTCTTTCCCCCCATCAAGGAACGGTCTCCCTTCCCCCCGTCAAGGAAAAGGTTTTTCCCTTCCCTAAAATCAAGAAAGAGGCTTCCCCTTCCCTCCAGTCAAGGGGGAAGGGCTTCCTTCCCTCCCGTCAAGGGAAAAGGTCTTCCCTCCGTCAAGGGGGGAGTCTTCCCTTCCCCCCGCAAGGAGAGGGCTTTCTTCCCTCCTGTCAAGGAGGGTCTTCCCTTCCCCCCGTAAGGAAAAAGGTTTTCCCCTTTCCCCCCGTCAAGGAAAGGGGCTTCCCCTTTCCCTCCGTCGGAAGAGGTTTTTTCTTCCCTCCCGTCAAGGAAGAGGTCTTCCCCCTTTCCCCCCAGTCAAGGAAGAGGGTTTCCCTCCCTCCCTCAAGGAAAAATCTTCCCTTCCTCCGAAGGAAGAGGTCTTCCCTTTCCCCCCGTCAAGGAAGGGTCTTCCCCCCATAAGGGGGAGGTTTTTCCCTTCCCCCCCAGCAAGGGGAGGGCTTCTCTTCCCCCCAGTCAAGGAAGAGGTCTTCCCCCAGCATTTTAAAAGGGCTTCCCCTTTTCCCTTTAGTCAAGGAAGAGGTTTCCCTTCCTTCCCGTCAAGGGAGGGGCTTCTTTCCCTCAGTCAAGGAGAGATCTTCCCCTTCCCTCCAGCAAGGAAGGGTTTTCCCTTTCCCCCAGCAAGAAAGGGTCTTCCCCTTTCCCCCCGTCAAGGGAGAGGTTTCTTTCCCCCCAGTCAAGGAAGAGGTCTTCCCCCCCAGTCAAGGAGAGGTTTCCCCCTTTCCCCCCCAGTCAAGGGGGGTCTTCTCTTCCCTCCAGCAAGGAAGAGGTTTTCCCCTTTCCCCCCCCGTCAAGGAAAAGGTCTTCCCCTTCCCCTAGCCAAAGGGGGAGGTCTTCTCTTTCCCCCCAGTAAGGGAAGGGCTTCTCTTTTCCCCCCAGTCAAGGAAGGGCCCTTCCCCTTTCCCCCAGTCAAGGAAAAGGTCTTCCCTTCCCCCCAGTCAAGAAAGAGGGGCTTCCTTCCCCCCAGTCAAGGGGGGAGGTTTTCCTTTCCCTCCAGCAAGGAAGGGTCTTCCCTTCCCCCCCAGTAGGGGGGGTCTTTTTTCCTCCTGTCAAGGAAAAGGTCTTCCCTTTTCCCTCCCGTCAAGGAAAAGGTTTTCCTTCCCCCCGTCAAGGAAGAGGTCTTCCCTTCCCCCCAGAAGGAAGAGGTCTTCCCCCCCCTCCAGTTAAGGGAGGGGGGTTTTCCCTTCCTCCAGTCAAAGGAAAAAAGGGGCTTCCCTTCCCCGTCAAGGGAAAAGGTCTTCCTTCCCCAGTCAAGGGGAGGTTTCTCTTCCCCCGTCAAGGGGAGGTCTTTCTTCCCTCCGTCAAGAAGGGTCTTCCCTTCCTCCCGTCAAGGGAGAGGTCTTTTTCTTCCCCCCGTCAAGGGAGAGGTCTTCCCTCCCTCCAGTCAAAGGGAAAAGGTCTTTCCCCTTCCCCCCAGTCAAGGGAGAGGTTTTCCCCTTCCCCCCCCGTCAAGGGAGAGGCTTCTTCCCCAGTCAAGGGGGGGTCTTCCCTTCCCTCCCTCAAGGGAAAAGGTTTCCCCCCTTCCCCGAGTCAAGGGAAAAGGGCTTCCTTCCCTCCCGTAAGGGGAGGTCTTCCCTTCCCTCAAGTAAGGAAAAGGTTTCCCCTTCCCCGCAGTCAAGGGAAAAGGGCTTTCCCTTCCCCCCAGTCAAGGAAGGGTCTTCCCTTCCTCCAGTCAAGGAAAAGGGCTTCCCTTCCCTTATTTACGGTAATTTTACGCAGCAGTAACTTCGTTTTTCTGGGCTGAATAAAACTTGTAAGGCAAACTAATACTGAGCACTACAAAGCCTTCCATATAAAGCGCTGACTTTTTTTTCACAATATAATAGTTTACATCACAAACATCCAGCATCTAGGTTTTACCACTTTGTAATTTAGATTTCCCGCGGGGCGTTTTTGGGTATTTGCCTCTCATCCCATGAGAAAAAAAACGTCCCTAAACACAACGCCAATGTCTCCCCCAAAAATTGACATCCCACTGGTGGATCCACCCAATTATAGTAAAAATAAAACGAGTAGACAGTGAGTACCAGGATGTATAACCATAGCATCTTACAAAAAAAGTGTAAGCAGCGTCACTCCCCCATTCTGCGTTGCTGCTACATTGACCTGCTGGTTTTAAGGCCTCGTCATTCATTGAAGCTTTGAGTTGGTTTCTAGCATTTGTTGTCTTTTTTTCTTTTGCTTTTGGTATCTTGCACGCTTCCCCCTTTCTTGCTTTCCCCCAATCTTATTTCCTTTTTTGTATGATTCATTGTTACATTCCCCGTCCCTTTAATTCAAAATTTTTTTTTATGTTATATTTATTTTCTTGTCTTACAGAAGTGTGACTTTGTAAATGGTCCAAGACCGACCGAAACATCGTCGTAAACTTCTCTTTTATGTGCTGATTGTTTGTGTATTGTTCCAGTCACGGTATTGTGCCTTTTTGTTCTTGACAGTAGTGCGTATATTAATTGGAACAGTTTCACTGTAGGCTAAGTATCCTACAGTGGAAACGTTAAATAATCTCCAGAACACAGGTTCCTGCATACTAGGGTTTTACGTATAAACATGAGAGCACTTAAACACAAACATCTATGGTATACACTAAAAAAAAAATTAACCAAAATTACCTACTCAAACTACTGCCTGAACAGGATGACTTTGCCCCCCTTCCCGTCTCTTACTGAACTAAACACAGCCCTCATCTGATCCTGTCCTGGCCACTGCCTGACTGACAGGAATAAAACGCGTTCGCTTTCAGAGAATAACACACGTCAGCTTTCAGTATACTACACGGAAAATGATATTATATATGGAGACTTATGGAGCGTTATTTTATATAAATATTTTTTACAGTATTCCGTAACAATTAATAATAAACTTACATATACAACATACAACCTACTCTCTACATATTGCACTAACTCACAAGCACAGTGGTATGAATTAACACATATATAAACAATGCGGCTCTGGACCCCATCCCCTAAGCCTGCAGGTAAAACATTATTACCTGTACTCTTGGCTACCCATGCCCCTGCACACTAGGACCTTACAGGTAAAATCAGATGAGTACATACAAAAATTATTAACCAACTTGTAGCATTACCTTACCCAAAATCACACCCCTTCCCCAGTTCCCCTACTTATACAAACACCAAACCATGACGTCTTCCTCCAGCTCCCGCATACACATACACACTTCTGCTCCTGTCCTTTCCTGGCTACTCTTCAGAGTAATACGAGTCTTTTTTCAGAACAAAACCCGTAAACTGACATTATATATGGATTATTTTTATGCACATATTCTTTACAATAATCTGCGTAATACCATGTACTTCAAAATGCGCCTCATCTGAAATTATAGCCTTTCTCCATTCATCTGTCAACCATCCCTTATGATCTACTGCCCACCACAGCTGTCAATAATTATTTCTTAACAGGCTTTCTGGAAGTTCTGCCAGCTTCAAGAAGCCTTCGTCGAAAAGTTGAAGAATCAACATTTCTGCCAGCTGAAGCCAAATCTCTGTAGATCTTTTCTGGTTTTCTTGGGATACTTCACACTATTTCTTATGATAACGTTGCCTTTGTGAGATGTTGTCTTGTGTTTTCCTGAACATCTTCCTTGAGGCAACGCTCCACAACAACCAGGGTCGTCAGCTTATTCAGAAAACGACCAACAGTTGACTTTTTTAAGCTTAAATTTTTGGTGATCTGTCTGATACTCAAAGCAGCATGCTTTCTAAAAGCTACAATACTTGCACACTTCCTAGGTGTAAGATCCTTCAAGAATTTCAGCAGTGAATGAACGTGGCGAAGCCACATTCACTCACGGAGCACGCTTGCAGGAATAGCTTTACAGAGCAACAGCTGTTGTAACACTGATGAGAGAGTAACACTGCAGCTGGATGCCAGAAGCCGGTAGCAAACTCTTCTGAAAAGAAAAGAACCCAAACTACGTTAATTAAACCGGAGACTGGAGTTTACCTGGAGGGTATTCCATGAATCAACGCCCCCGCGGCCCGGTCCATGACCAGGCCTTCCGGTGGATCAGGGCCTGATCAACCAGGCTGTTACTCCTGGCTGCAAGCAGTCCAACATATGAACCACAGGTTGTTGAATTAGACACATGTGCAACTCTTGGGTATCTTTATTGAGGAAACGTTTCGCCACACAATGGCTTCATCAGTCCATACAAATCAGAAACTTGAAGAACAGGAGGAGAATGAGGTAATCAGTCCCTCAGCCTTGAGTCGATGTGGTCAGTCCATCAATCTTGAATAGAATACGGCATATGAGCGGGGAAGCAGCTTATAAACCGTAGACAGGTGGGGGCAGCAGTCGTAGGTGGTGTCACATTGTTCAATGTGGAAGTAGGTCGTGCCCAAGGGTTAGGCAAGTGAAGAATTCCCAAGTATTAAGATCCCAAGAAGTTGCAGTGTCTGACAGGATTGTAGATGAATGGTTCAGAGAACCATTCATCTACCATGGGAATTCTTCACTTGCCTAACCCTTGGGCACGACCTACTTCCACATTGAACAATGTGACACCACCTACGACTGCTGCCCCCACCTGTCTACGGTTTATAAGCTGCTTCCCCGCTCATTTGCCGTATTCTATTCAAGATTGATGGACTGACCACATCGACTCAAGGCTGAGGGACTGATTACCTCATTCTCCTCCTGTTCAAGTTTCTCCTTTGTATGGGCTGATGAAGCCACTGTGTGGCGAAACGTTTCCTCAATGAAGATACCCAAGAGTTGCACATGTGTCTAATTCAACAACATGTCGGTTCTCTGAACCATTCATCTACAATATGAACCACAGCCCGGCTGATCCGGCACCGACTGTAAGTATCTATCCATCTCCCTCTTGAAGGCAGCCAGGGACCTTTTGATAATTCCCCTTATGGTTGGTGGAAGGCTGTTGAACAGTCTTGGGCCCCGGACACTTATGGTGTTTTCTCTTAGTGTACCATTGGCGCCCCTACTTTTCAATGGGGTATTTTGCATTGCCTGCCAAGAATTTTACTTTCGTAGACAGTGATTTCTGTGTGCAGATTCGGGACCATCCCTTCTAGGATTTTCCAAGTGTAGATTATGATATATCTCTCTCGCCTGCGTTCCAGCGAGTACAAGTCAAGTGCTTCCAAGCGTTCCCAGTAGTTGAGGTGTTTGATAGAACTTATACATGCAGTAAAGGTTCTCTGTACACTCTCTAGATCTGCAATTTCGCCTGCTTTGAACGGAGATGTTAATGTGCAGCAGTATTCCAGCCTATAGAGAACAAGTGATCTGAAAAGGATCATCATTGGCTTGGTTTCTCTTGTTTTGAACGTTCTCATTATCCATCCTATCATTTTCTTTGCAGTTGTGATAGTGGCACTATTGTGATCCTTGAAAGAGAGATCCTCAGACATTACAACTCCCAGGTCCCTCACATTATTTTTCCACTCTGTTGAATGATCAGAGTTTGTAGTATACTCGGTTCTAGTTACAATCTCCTCCAGTTTTCCATAGCGGAGTAGTTGGAATCTGTCTTCATTGAATATCATATTTTTCTCCGTTGCCCATTTCAAAACTTGGCTTTTATCTTCATGAAGATTTGCCGTGTCCTTAATAGATAACAGTCTCATGCAGATCCTAGTATCGTCTACAGAGGATGACATGGAGCTGTGGATTACATCTCTGTCTGTGTCTAATATAAGAATGAGGAACAGGATGGGGACGAGTACTGCGCCTTGTGGAACGGCTTTTCACAAAATTTACTTCAGTCCCAATTAATTTGCACACTACTGTAGTAATCCTGCTCTGTTATTTTCCCCAGAACTTTATTTTCTTGCTTGTTTACTCCTTGTTTGTAATTTAATGCCTGTTTTATTGTCTTAATCCTTATTCTGCACTACTGCCAATGTGTATTATTAGTCAAGAAAAAGGACAGATGTTTCCTGACACAAATCCAGTTTACAGTAAACCGGTCCAGATCACAGTAAACAGGTCCAGATCATAATAAACTGGTCCAGAATCACAGTAAATGGTCCAGATCACAATATACTGGTCCTGATATCACAATATATTGGTCCTGATATCAATATACCAGTTATGATAGCAGTCCAGATCACAATATACCTGTACTCCTAACACTGCTGAGGTACTCTACTCAGTTACCTGGAGGGTTTCTGGATAAAGGGGCTTACTTGTGTTGTAGTAGTTATCTAAGCTACGTTCTTGAGATATTGAATGTTGAGATTTCTTAGACCAGTGTCTACAAGAGAATATTACCACACCAGTTTACTTGGGACACTCAGTTTACAAAGCAAGGTATTAAGGTCCCGTAATAAATTGTGCACTGGGATTATCATGAGCACTCTATTCCTGGCGTCAACGAGCATCCAAATGGCACTGGGTCTTAAGTGTTACTAACCCAAATAAGATTCAAAAGATCCTTGACCTATACTGACACCTTTGTTGCCAAAGAAGGATATACAGTGTTGGGGCAACAACACTTCTTCTTATACTAATTACGCCTTTATTTCTAGTCTAAACTGTCTAAACTACAGTCTTAAACTGCGAGCGAAATTTACCATTAGATTACACCTTGAGTAAATTACAATCAAGGTTTAAGGCAAAGGTATGACAGAGTCTCTGCCCATAAAACTTGTGGTATGCTAGAGCCAAAGGCCACAAGAAACTGTAGTATGCCAGACTCACAGGCCACAAGAACTTGTAAGTCAGAGCCACAGACCACAAGAATTTGTGATATGCCAGAGCCACAGACCACAAGAACTTGTATGTCAGAGCCACAGACCACAAGAACTTGTGGTATGCCAGAGCCACAGACCACAAAAACTTGTGGTATGCCAGAGACACAGACCACGAGAAATTGTGGTATGCCAGAGCCACAGGCCACAATAACTTGTGGTATGCCAGAGCCACGGATCACAATAACTTGTGATATGCCAGAACCACAGGCCACAATAACTTGTGGTATGACAGAGCCACAGACCACAAGAACTTGTGGTATGCCAGAGCCACAGACCACACAAGAACTTGTGGTATGCCAGAGCCACAGAGCAAAAGAACTTGTGGTATGTCAGAGCCACAGGCCACAAGAACTTGTGATATGCCAGAGCCACAGGCCACAATAACTTGTGGTAAGGCAGCCCAGGTCACAAAACTGATCCAGCCCTGGGGGCCCCAAGAACTTTATGCCAGGCCACAGGGGACAGAACATGTACCAGAGCCTGAGCACAAGAACTTGAGCCCGGGCCCAGGTCAAAGAACAGTATGCCAGAGCCCGGGGGCCCCAAAAACTTGTATGCCAGAACCACGCCACAAGAACTTGTGAAAAGCCAAGGGTACAGCCCAAAAATTTTTAATGCCGAACCACAGCCACAAGAACTTTTGATATGCCAAGCTACAGCCACAAGAACTTTTGATATGCCAAGCACAGACCCCAAGAACTTGGAATGCCCGAGCTCAGCCACAAGAACTTGGATATGCCAGAGTACAGACCACAAGAAATTTTGAATGCCAGAGCTCAGCCAAAAACTTGGTATGCCCAAACCAAGACCACACAAGAATTGTGATATGCCAAGCCAGACCACAAAAACGTTTATAGCCAGAGCTACAGACCACAAGAACTTTGATATGCCAGGCTAAGACCACAAAAACTTTGATACCAGAGTAAACCCCAAAAACTTGTGGATGCCCGAGCCACGACCACACAAAAACTTGTGATAGCCAGAGCTAAGCCAAGAAAATTGGATATCCAGAGCTTCAACCACAAGAACTTTTTTTATGCCAGAGCTACAGACCACAAGAACTTGTGATATGCCAGAGCTACAGACCACAAGAACTTGTGATATGCCAGAGCTACAGACCACAAGAACTTGTGATATGCCAGAGCTACAGACCACAAGAACTTGTGATATGCCAGAGCTACAGACCACAAGAACTTGTGATATGCCAGAGCTACAGACCACAAGAACTTGTGATATGCCAGAGCCACAGACCACAAGAACTTGTGGTTGGGAAGCCAGGAGACTCGCCTCGCCTCTTCCCACATCACCTTCCACCCACTAGTCAGCAATTCTGGCTCTTCCAACTCTGTCAAGAATGGGGAACCTAGCTTTCCCACAGTGACTTAGTGATCGATAATCTAGTGATTGATACCCAGGTTCATGATGCCCTAGTGAATGATGCCCTAGTGAATGATGCCCTAGTGAATATTCCAGCTAATGATAACCTACTGAATGATACCATTTAAAAATGAAAGCTTCATGAATGAGAATCTATTGATTGATAATCTGGTGAAAGACAAACTATTGAATGTTGTGGTAGTTTTCCCGTGTAAATATTAGCAGTCTTTTTATTAGCAGTAGTACTAATATGTTCCCAGCAGTAGGACGAGTAGTAGTGCTAGTAGCTGAAGTTACTATTATTAGTACTAGTAACTGGTTACCAGTAGTACCACTAGCAGCTTGTTACCAGTAGCAATAATAATAGTAATAATAGTGGCTGGTTACCAGTAGTAGTACTAGTAGCTAAAGTTACCAGTAGTAGTACTAGTAGCTAAAGTTACCAGTAGTAGTACCAGTAACAATACTAGCAACTGAAGTTGCCATTAATAGTGTCAGTAGTACTAGTAGTTGAAGTTATCGGTAGTTGTACCATTAGTAATATTAGTAGCTAGTAACCATCAGTGAATATATTTGATTTTGACTTAGCAGGAAGTGGTACAATAAAGGAGACAGCTGTGAGGAAGGAGATACAGTGTAAGAACTGGTGAAACAATATCCAGCGACGCTTGACGAGAGGTATTGGATTCTGGACAATGTCTGAGGCAATTGTTGAATCCCAGACTACACAGCGTCTCCAGGAGACCAGAGTGGCAGATCAAGATGGACCACACCACTGACCTGACCCCAGACATGGGCCACACCACTGAACTAACCCCAGACATGGACCACACCACTGACCTGACCCCAGACATGGGCCACACCACTGACCTGACCCCAGACATGGGCCACACCACTGACCTGACCCCAGACATGGGCCACACCACTGACCTAACCCCAGACATGGACCACACCACTGACCTGACCCCAGACATGGGCCACACCACTGACCTAACCCCAGACATGGACCACACCACTGACCTAACCCCAGACATGGGCCACACCACTGACCTGACCCCAGACATGGGCCACACCACTGACCTGACCCCAGACATGGACCACACCACTGACCTAACCCCAGACATGGACCACACCACTGACCTAACCCAGACATGGACCACACCACTGACCTAACCCCAGACATGGACCACACCACTGACCTGACCCCAGACATGGGCCACACCACTGACCTAACCCCAGACATGGACCACACCACTGACCTAACCCCAGACATGGACCACACCACTGACCTAACCCCAGACATGGACCACACCACTGACCTAACCCCAGACATGGGCCACACCACTGACCTGACCCCAGACATGGGCCACACCACTGACCTAACCCCAGACATGGACCACACCACTGACCTGACCCCAGACATGGGCCACACCACTGACCTGACCCCAGACAAGGGCCACACCACTGACCTGACCCCAGACATGGACCACACCACTGACCTGACCCCAGACATGGGCCACACCACTGACCTGACCCCAGACATGGGCCACACCACTGACCTGACCCCAGACATGGACCACACCACTGACCTGACCCCAGACATGGGCCACACCACTGACCTGACCCCAGACATGGACCACACCACTGACCTGACCCCAGATTTGAACCACACCACTGACCAGACCCCAGACATGGACCACACCACTGACCAGACCCCAGACATGGACCACAAACCACTGACCTGACCCCAAACATGGACCACAAACCACTGACCTGACCCCAAACATGGACCACACCACTGACCTGACCCCAGATATGGACCACACCACTGACCTGACCCCAGACATGGACCACACCACTGACCAGACCCCAGACATGGACCACAAACCACTGATCTGACCCCAGACATGGACCACAAACCACTGACCTGACCCCAGACATGGACCACACCACTGACCTGACCCAAGACATGGACCACACCACTGACCAGACCCCAGACATGGACCACACCACTGACCAGACCCCAGATATGGACCACACCACTGACCAGACCCCAGACATGGACCACAAACCACTGACCTGACCCCAGACAAGGACCACACCACTGACCTGACCCCAGACATGGACCACACCACTGACCTGACCCCAGGCATGGACCATACCACTGACCAGACCCCAGACATGGACCACAAACCACTGACCTTACCCCAGACATGGACCACACCACTGAACTGACCCCAGACATGGACCACACCACTGACCTGACACCAGACATGGACCACACCACTGACCTGACCCCAGACATGGACCACACCACTGACCTGACCCCAGACATGGACCACACCACTGACCTGACCCCAGACATGGACCACACCACTGACCTGACCCCAGACATGGAACACTCCACTGACCTGACCCCAGACATGGACCACACCACTGACCCCAGACGTGGACCACACACCACTGACCTGACCCTAGACATGGACCACACCACTGACCTGACCCCAGACATGGACCACACCACTGGCCTGACCCCAGACATGGACCACACCACTGGCCTGACCCCAGACATGGACCACACCACTGACTTGACCCTAGACATGGACCACACACCACTGACCTGACCCCAGACATGGACCACACCACTGGCCTGACCCCAGACATAGACCACACCACTGACCTGACCCCAGACATGGACCGCACCACTGACCAGACCCCAGACATGGACCACATACCACTGACCTGACCCCAGACATAGACCACACCACTGGCCTGACCGCAGACATAGACCACACCACTGACCTGACCCCAGACATGGACCAAACCACTGACCTGGCCCCAGACGTGGACCACACCACTGACCAGGCCCCAGACATGGACCACACCACTGACCAGACCCCAGACATGGACCACAAACCACTGACCAGACCCCAGACATGGACCACACCACTGACCAGACCCCAGACATGGACCTAACCACTGACCAGACCCCAGACATAGACCACACCACTGACCAGACCCCAGACATGGACCACACCACTGACCTGGCCCAAAACATGGATGACACTATCAATTTAGTAATAAGGGTACAGACTCTTAAGTTTTTATTGTATTTCATTTTATCTTTCCAGCCCCAAGTCATTATCTTATTATCTTACAAGTATAGCTACAATAACTAGAACTGAGTGCCTAATGCCTCTATAATTAACTTTAGACAAAATGATTGGAACAATATGACAGGAAATCTTGAGTCTAGTGACTTTCTTGGTACGGTTCAGGATTGCTTTTTAGAACAGGTTGTGACAGAACCAACTAGAGGAAACAATCTGCTCGACTTGGTTCTTGCCAACAAAGATTCACTAATTAATAATCTTGAGGTTAATGATGAGCTTGGGGAAAGTGATCACAAATCACTTAGTTTCAATATATCATGGAATTACCCAGATAACTGCAATCAAATCTCTGTCCCAGATTTTCGCTTGGCCGACTTCATGGGACTGAAAAATTACCTGGGTGGGCTAAATTGGGATGTCCTGACTATGGGTCAGGTAGGTGATCTTGGTTGCAAATATGACGTTTTTCAGAGCATAGTTCGAGCTGCCCAGACAACTTTTGTTCCGAGTAGGGAAATTAGATCTAACAAAAATGATCCTAAATGGATGAACAATAGATTAAAACATCTCATTGGTCGAAAGAGAGGCATATATAGGCGTATCAAAAGAGGGGATGGGCAGTTAAGAAATCAATATATTCAATTAAAAAGAGAAATAAAGAAAGGAATAAGAAAAGCAAAAAGGGATTATGAGGTTAAAGTCACAAGGGATTCAAAGACTAACCCAAAAAGGTTCTTTCAGGTATACAGAAGTAAGATTAGGGGCAAGATTGGCCCACTTAAGAGAAACTTGGTCAATCCTGACGTGAAAGGAATGTGGAGATTCTAAATACCTACTTCTCCAGTTTTCACCCGGGAAAATACTAGCGAATTCCTAAAATAATAGATTATGTGAACAGGAAAAAAAACTTGTAGATTCGGTAACTTGACATGTCCTCAGACAAATAGAGAAACTGAAACCTAACAAATCCAGTGGTCACCTCAGGTGACCACTGACCTGGACTTCAGTAAGGCTTTCGATAGAGTTCCACATCAGAGGCTATTGGGGAAAACAAAGGCCACAAAAAGGGAAAATTTTTTTTCCTGGTAAAGCAGGGCTGAAAAAATGGGAGCAGAGAGTTTGAAAAAAGGGGAAAATCAGAATGGGGGCGGGTCAAAAGGGGTGTTCCTCGGGGGGTCGTGTTGGGCCCTTTTTGTCACAATTTACAAAAAGAATAGATGAGGGAATAAATAGCGACATAAGCAAATTTGCTGATGACACCAAAAAGGCCGCCAATTCATTCTAATGGGGACACAGGCACTCCAGGATGATTTAAATGACTGATCAATGGTCGGAGAAGTCAGATGCGTTTAATTTTTGACAAATGAAAAGTTCTAAATTTTGGACAGTTAAATAACCAGCCACATATAAACAAATAATTAGATTTTTAAATACTAGGGTTTCAAAAGGTTTGGAGTTTGGTTACAGTAATCAAAAACCCAAAGACAACATGCTTTGTGTTTGCATAAAGCAAACGAATTTTTGGGTTTCATATTGAAGTATAAAAATTGAAGTCCTCAGTTGTTCTTCATCTAAAACCCCTTGGTTAGGCCTATTTAGACTTTTTCTGCTTAGTTCGGGGCCCCTTTACAGAATGGATAAAAATGCCAAAAACGTACAGAGGAGGAGACAAAGATGATCCCATGATCAGAAATTTCCCTAGAGGATAACGAGGGCCCTGAATCTGACTCCCGAAAGGCGCAAAATTAGGGGGGAAAAGATCGGGTGTAAAAAGGGAAAAACGGAATAAAAAAGGGGGTTAAATTGCGTGTTAAAAAATTTCCACCCAAAGACAAGACTCGCAGCAATTTTTTAAATTTGGAAAAATTCAGATTCGGAAGGTTGGAAAGCACGGGTTTTGGTAATAGAGTTTTGGATATGAAAAACTCCCGAGTACAGTTTTTGACGCCAAAACGTTGTTATTTTTAAAAATAATTAGAAAATCTGAGGGGTGTGGGTGGTGGATTGGATCGACTAGCTTGTGTTTTGGGGTCGGGTGCGTGCCCCTTCCTTCGTCAAGTGCATATAACTGACATCTTCATCAAGTGTCATATAGCAAAATTACCTGCCCTCGTGTAACCTACGTTTTTTTTTTGGTTAATGATAAAATAAGGGGAAAACAAGTACTCCTCGTGTCACAACTCCTTTAAAAAACATCACAGAAGTCGGCCGCTAAGTCTTTTAACCTCTCTCCTCTCTCTCTTCTCTCTCCCCTCCCCTCTCCCCTCTCTCTCTCTTCTCTTTTCCCTCCCCTATCCAAAACCCTTTCCTCCTCTCTTTTCTCCCAAAACCCTTCCTTACCTCTTTCTTCTCCCAAAACCCTTTCCACCCTCTCTTTTCTTTCTGCCCAAAAAAAAAAACCTTCCCAAATTTCCCCCCTGCTGTCTACCCCACTCTCTTCCTTACCTTTCTCTGCCTGTCTACCCACCCTCTTCCTTACCTTTCTCTGCCTGTTCCCCACTTTCTTCCTTACCTTTCTCTCCCTGTCTCCCCCCTTTCTTCCCTTTTACCTCCCCTACTACTCTTTCCTTACCTCTTCTAACATAAATCAGACGTCGGGGCACCTTAAAAACCACACCAAGCTGATTGCCATTTGGCTGGTAAGGGATAACAAAAATTTGTAACGTACTGTGCCCCCCACAATTTGTAAAAAACCATCACCCTTTCAAGGCATTTAGACGAGGTTGTAATTTTTGGCTATGCTTTGCTGCCCCCGTAATGAAAACCACTACGTCTGCACTTTTTAAAAGGGGTCCTGGGATTTCAGAAGATTTAGCCGGGATTTACATCCCCACTGGTTATAACACGGTAATAGCCCTAGTAATAGCATGGTATACAACACTGTATACAGTAAAGAGGCGGAAAACACACACACACACACACACACACACACACACACACCCCCACACACACACACACCACACACAAAATACACAACACACACAAAAAAAACACAACACAGATAAGGTCCTTCATTGTTATCCTACACTGACTGCAAAAAAATTCTTCACACTAGAAAGACAAGATGCAATAATTTATGAACGACTTTGTCCCTCCCCCCTAAAGCTTGTCACGCCCTACTGACTGCTACTCCCCCACACTAAATATTTTCAATGCCCTACTGACTCTCTAACCCACAAAAATGCTTGTCACTGACCTACTGACTGCTACTACCCACACTAAATGCTTGTCACTGACCTACTGACTGCTACTACCCACACTAAATGCTTGTCACTGACCTACTGACTGCTACTACCCACACTAAATGCTTGTCACTGACCACTGACGCACTACCCCAACAAAATGCTGTCACTGACCTACTGACTGCACTACCCCCAAACGATACTTGTCAATGACCACTGACTGCTCTACCCACACTAAATGCTTTCACGACCTACGACTGCTACTCCCACACTAAATATTTTGTAAATGCCCTACGACTGCACTCCCCACCTAAATACTTGTCAATGACCACTGACTGCAAACCCCCACAAAAAACTTGTCCTGACCTACTAAATGCTACTACCCAACAAATATTGTCAATGACCTACTGATGCTCTCCCCAACTGAATGCTTGTCACTGACCTGCAACTGCTACGCCCACACGAAACTTGTCACTGACCTGAAGCCCTTTTTTGTTTCCATTCTGTCACGACCTACTGACTGCTATTCCCCACATTTAATGTTGTCACTGACATACTGACTGTATCCCCCACACTGAAGATTGTCACTGACCTGCTAACTTTTACTCCCCCACACAAGTACTTGCCCTGGCACTGACTGCTACTACCCACCTAAATACTTGTACGCCTACGACGCTACTTCCCCACTAAAGTTTGTCACTGACCTACTGACTGCTATTCCCCACACTAAATGCTTCCCACTACCTACTATGCTATTTCCCGCACTAAATACTTGTCCTGACCTACGATTAACTTCCCACACTAAATCTTCCACTGACCTACTGACTGCTACACCCACACAAATGCTTGTCACGACCTACTGACTGCACTTCCCACACTAAATGCTTGCCATGACCTACTGACTGTACTACCCGCACTAAAACTTGTCAATGACCTACTGACTGCTACTCCCAACGAGTTGTCAATGACCCTGATCTACAAACCCACACGAAATTTATCACTGCCTACGACTGCTTCTACCCCACGAATACTTATCACTGGCCCACACTGCTATCCCCACATTGAATGCTTGTAACTGACCTCTGACAGCTTCCCCACACGAATATTGCCCTTTCCTACTGACAGCTATACCCACACGAATATTGCCCCGACCTACGACACACTCCCCACAGAATATTGCCCCACGACCTACTGACTGCTACAAACCCACACTGAATATTGTCCCCTTGACCTACGATGCTACTACCCATACAAATATTGTCACTGACCTACGACGCTACTACCCACACTGAATACTTTTCCTGACCACTGACTGCTACTACCCAACTGAAACTTGTCATGACCTACTGCGCTACTACCCACACTGAATACTTACACTGCCCAAAATGAAGACTCCCCCCACAGAATCTTGCCTGCCCACGACGCTACTCCCCACCTGAATACTTGCACTGACCACTGACTGCTACTACCCACATGAAACTTATCACTGACCTACTGACAGTACTACCCACACTAAATACTTGTCACTACCTACTGATGCTACACCCACAGAATACTTGTCACTGACCTACTGCCCGCTACACCCACCTAAATACTTTTCACTGACCTACTGACTGTACACCCACACTAAATACTTGTCACGACCACTGACTGCTACTACCCACACTAAATGCTTGTCACTGACCTACTGACTGCTACTACCCACACTAAATGCTTGTCACTGACCTACTGACTGCTACTACCCACACTAAATGCTTGTCACTGACCTACTGACTGCTACCCGCACAAATACTTGTCAAGCCCTCTGACGCTACCCCCCACCTGAATGCTTGTCGACCTACTGACAGCTACACCCACACTGAATATTATCACTACCTATGACAGCTACTACCCACACGAATACTTGTCACTGACCTCTGCTGCTATACCCACACTGAATACTTGCAATACCTACTGACAGCTACTCCCACACTAATATTGTCACGCCCTTACTGACGCTATACCCACACTAAATACTTTCATGCCCTACGACTCCCTACTACCCACACGAATCTGCACTACCTCTGACTGAACTACCCACACTAAACACTTTTTACTGACCTATTAACCTACTACCCACACTGAAACTTGTCACTGACCTACGACTGCTACTACCCACACTAAATACTTTCACTGACCACTGACTCTACACCCACACAAAATACTTGTCACTGCCTACTGAGCACTCCCCCACAAAAAAATATTTTGTTCGACCTAGACTGCACAACCCACACTAAATACTTGTCATGCCACTACGCTACACCCACACTAAATACTTGTTATGACCTACTGACTGCTAAAACCCACACTAAATACTTGTCACTGCCTACTGACTCTACACGCACACTAATACTTGTTACTGACCTACGCGACTACCCACACTAAATACTTTTCATGCCCTACTGACTGCACTACCCACACTAAATACTTGTTACTGACCTACTGACGCTATTTTAACCCAAAAAAACTTTTTTACTCCTCTGACTGCTACAACGCAACTAAATACTTGTTACTGCCCATGACTGCTACTACCCACCTAAATCTTGTTACTGACCTACTGACCGCACTACCCACACAAATACTGTTACTGACCTACTGACTCTACTACCCACACAAATACTTGTTACTGACCTACTGCTGCTTCCCAAAAAAAAAATTTTATTTTCACTGACCTACTGACTGTACTACGCCACAAAAATACTTTTTTGACCACTGACGCACTACCCACACAAAACTTGCCCCCACCACTGACTGCTACTCCCCCACAAAAATACTGTCACTGACATACTGCTGCTACTAGCACCAAATACTTGTCACTGACCTACTGACTGCTACTACCCACACTAAATACTTGTCACTGACCTACTGACTGCTACTACCCACACTAAATACTTGTTACTGACCTACTGACTGCTACTACCCACACTAAATACTTGTTACTGACCTACTGACTGCTACTACGCACACTAAATACTTGTTACTGACCTACTGACTGCTACTTCATTACTTCATTAAAAAAGTTTTTAATATGTAATATTTTTTATTTGTTTTTACGAGGCTTGGTCATAAACCCCGGCCGGGGGGGGCCTGCCCCCAGAACCCCCTTTCAGGAATACTCCGGGAAACGCGGGTGTTGAACCCATGTTACTGAAAAAATCTCAGGCCTTTCGGTAATTCCTGGTTTTCAGGGCAGGGAGCGGAGGTCCAATAAACAGTAAAATTTATTTGGTATTTTCAATCTTTTTACACACTTTTAACATTTTTACAATGGTTGTGGACAAGCATTATTAAATTTTCAATACATTTCTACTTCTAATATAGGCAAACCTTTTAAAAGTTTTAATAAACCCCAGGACAAAACCCAAAATTAAATTGGCTGATATTTTATTTTGGGGTCCCCCCGTAAACCCGACTCTCTTTTCTTCCCCAGTACCCTATCCAGTATGCCTTCCCCCGTCATCCCTGCTTTGGTCCCCTTTTTTCACAATTAACCCCCTCTTGTGGAACGTGTAAAAGGCCTTTTTACAGTCCCAAAAAAATGCAATCTTCTCACCTCTCTTCTCTTTCTTACTGCTGTCACCATTTATGAAAACCCCGTAGGTTTGTACACAGGATTTCCCGTCCCTGAAAACATGTTGGCTGTTTTTGATAATCATTTCTTTCTAGGGGTTTCCCCCACTCTTCTGATAACTTTTCCATGACTTTGCACACTATGCATGTCAGTAACTGGTCATATTTAGGGTTCTTTTTTGTCTCCTTTTTTTAAAATTGGGACTAATTTTCTGTCTTTTCCCTACTCAGGTAATCTCCCTGTTTTGATAGTGTGTTGAATATTTTTGTTAGGGGTACACATAGCGCCTCTGCCCCTTCCAGGTCCCTGGGGAGTGTTATCCGGCCCCCTCCGGTTTAGATTTTAGCTCATCAGCGCCTCTTCACTTCTTCCTCGGTTGTGTGCACTTGTCCAGCACTTGGTGGGGTCCCCCCTCCCTCTTTTAGAGTCCCCCTGTCCCCTCTTGAACACTTTTTTGATCTCATGTTGATTCCCCCACATACTTTTTGGCGTTTTTGTCATCTCTCCTCCCCTTCCTACCCATACCCGGGCCCCATGTTTTTTTTCCTCCGTGGGCTGTACAAGAGTTCGTCAAATTTTGGCTTTCGCGCTATGTCATTTTCCTATTTTGTTGGCCTCCTTTTTTTTCCTTAATATTTATTTTGGCTCTACGACTGCTCCCTTATTCTCCTGGGTCCTTAGCCTTCTATACTTTTCAATCCCTAGCACACTTGGTTTTGGCCTCCCCGCACCTTTGGGGGGAATCACGGGCCATCCCCGGCTTTTTTTTATTACTATTTCCCTTGGTCAAACCTCTCCTCGCTTCCTTTCATAATGTTCACGTTTCCATCACCGTTTACTGACTTCCCTGCCCCTTCTTGTCCCCCTGAAACCCCGTTCACGAATTCTTCATTCCTGCGTAGTCCCTTCTTGTAGTTTGGGTTTTTTTCGTCCTTCTCTTTCCGCCCCCCCCCCCCCCCCCTACTTTTAAATCTTGCACCAATCTTAAAACCCCGCTGCTGGCCCCAAGGGTCTTTCATATGTGATGTCCTCAAATCTGCACACTCAAAGGGGAAACTAGGTTCAGTCCCCGCTGGTTCTCGTCTCTCTCCCCCGGGAAATGTCCCTTTTCAGTTGGGACATGATTTTTTCCAGTACCACCCCCATCATCTTACCCCCCTGTTTTTTTGGGGCCCGTGACAGTGAGGTTCCATGGGCACCTAGGACCCCGGGTGTTTCGGCATTTGTGAACGACATGACGGAAGGGAAAAATCCGAAAGGGCCCCTTTTTCAGATGATGTGAAGCGATGAAAAAATTCATTCAGACGAGGATGGCAGAACTCAAAGGGACTGACAGCTGCAGGCCCGTCCACAAATGGCTCCTGGGTTTCAACCTCACCAAGTGCAAAGTCAGAAAATTGGGGGGAAAGGCAAAGAAACACACACGGAAAACAGTCTAAGGGGGCCCGAACTACAAACCTCACTCAAAGGAAAAAAAATCTTGGAGTAGTAAACCCAGGCACATCTCCTGAAGCCACATCAACCAAATAACTGCTGCAGCAATGGGCACCCACAAACCCCAGAACAGCATTCCCGCATCTTAAAAAGGAATCGTTCAGGGCCATCACAAACCCGGGACGCAGTCCAAAATTGGAGTATGCGGCACCAGTCTGGAACCCACAAACCCAGCCAAGCAGTAAAAAACTAGAAAAAAAGGGAAAAGGTTTGCAACAGATTAGTCTCAGAGGTAAAAGGGAATGTCCCACGAGGAGAGGTTTTTGGGAAAAAGACCTGACGACCGGGGACAGGAGAGAAGGCTGGGCGTGATAACGACATCAAAATATGAGAGGAAATTTACAAGGTGGACAAGACGGATGTTCCCCGAGAGGACACAGCAAAAAAGGGGGCATATTCGAAGTTGAAAACACGATGAACCAGGAATGTTGGAAGAAATTTTTTTCAGCCAAGAGTAGTT
Source organism: Cherax quadricarinatus (assembly GCF_026875155.1). Classification (NCBI taxonomy): domain Eukaryota; kingdom Metazoa; phylum Arthropoda; class Malacostraca; order Decapoda; family Parastacidae; genus Cherax; species Cherax quadricarinatus. The sequence goes on from NC_069413.1 coordinate 32,241,841, forward strand.
AAGAAGGGAAAGTTTGGGAAGCGATGTAGTGGAGGAGGATCCATACTACCTTTAAGAGAGGTATGAAAAGCTCAGGTTCAGGGAGAGTGACTAGTACGACCCTGAAAAGGGGGGGCCAGGGGCTTGGACCGACCCCTGCAACCTCAACTAGGTGAGCACACACGCACCACCACACACACACAACACACACACACCCCACACACACCACACACACACACACACACAACACAAACATCACACACACACAACACAAAATGGTGACAGCATAAGACAAAAGAGAGAGGGGGGTGGTTGATTTTCTTTTACTGCAAGAAGGCGTTTTTACACAGTTCCACAAAGAGGGTGCAAAAACTGGGGACCAGCAGGGGAAAAGGGAAGGCACTCAAAAGGGTCAGGGAAAAATTTCAGGGGAAAACAGCAGCGAGTCAGTACTGGCGAGGTGTAAGTGGGACCTGTGACCAGCGGGGTCCCCAGGGGTCATCCAGGACCAGTGCTGTTTTGGTATTTGGGGAAAGACATGACAAGGAAAAAACTCTGAGGGTTCCGTTTGCAGTGACTGAAGTTGATGAAAAATTCACTCGATCGAAACCCGGGAGAACTAAAAGGATCTGGACGGGGCAGACCTGGGCCAGCAATTGGCTCCTGGAGTCAATCCCACCCCGGGCAAAGTCATGAAGATTGGGGAAGGGCAAAAAAAGGCCGCAGACGGAGTACAGTCTAGGGGCAAGACTACAAAAATCACCCCAAAGGAAAAAAAATTTGGGGGGTATAACACCAGGACTCTCCTGAAGGCACACAAACCAAAAAACTGCGCAAATGGGGGCCCCAGCAAACCCCAAACAGCATTCCCACATCTTAATAAGGAATCATTCAGGGGCCCTGTACACCCGGGCTTAGGCCCATATTGGAGTTGCGGGGGCCAGTTTGGGAACCCCCCCCTAGCCAAACCTAAAAAACAGAGAAAGTGCGAAGGTTTTTCAACAAGCTAGTCCCAAGCTAAGAGGTATGTCCTACGAGGGAGGTTAAGGGAAATCAACCCCGCGACACTGGAGGACAGGAGAGATGGGGGGGCATGATAACAATACAAAAATACGAAGGAATTACAAGGGGGAAAAGACAGGATGTTCCCCAGATTGGGCACAGAACAAGGGGGCACATTGGGGAAATGAAGACACAGATGAACACAGGGGTATTAGGAAATTTTCTTTACCACAGAGAGTCATAAGTGGAAAGTTTGGGAACGATGTAGTGGAGGGAGGATCCTACATAGCTTTAAGCAAGGATGTAAACTCACGGCTCAGGGAGAGTGACCTAGTAGCGAAACGTGAAGAGGCGGGGCCAGGGGGGCCGGGCCGACCCCCCCAAACCCAACTAGGTGAGTAAACTGGTGATACACACACACCACACCCTTGCCACACTCACACCACACTACACACACACACACACACAACACACACACACACACACACACCACACACACACACACACACACAAACACCCTACACACCCCAACCACCAACCCTCAAACACACCCCCCCACACACACACACCCTACACACACACACCCACACACACACCTACACCCCAAAACCCCACCACACACACACACACACACCACACACACACACACATACCCACTAACACCCATACACACACACAAACACACACACCACCCACGCACACACATACACCACACAACACACAACACACCAACACCCACAACACACCAACACAATACCACACATACACACACGCACATACACACAAAAACCCCACACACAGTGGGGCGACGTGGAGGCACAACGCCCGAGAACCTTAGTGTTTTTAAGGCGTGTAGTACGCTAAAAGTAATCAGTGGGGATGCAAACCCGTGAACAAATACGATGATAACTAAAGTAATTTTAAAAAAGTCGAGAGAAGCCTGAAATCATTAAAAATTTTAAAATGCCAAACCGTTAGTAAATGGAAACCCCGTCAACAAAGGCAAATTTTTCTAGGCAACGTTTCGCTCCCAGGAGCTTTGTCAAGCTGATAAAAAATATATGGACACAGAGGGTATAAAAAGGGCCCGAGGAGGTAAAAATACTATGGTAGTAGTAGAGTTGTAGAGTGGTGGGATTAGTAGTAGTGACAAAAGTTCATTATAGTAATACAAATAACCCACAGCACTAACAGTGGAGAACCACCAAAGACTTCTAAACAAAACCAGACAAAAACCAAACGCACTAAGAAGGGAAAAACTTCTGACTTGTTACCAACAACCCTAAACCCGCACACATGTAAGGTTTACCCAAGACCCATAACACAATATTTCCCCTCAGACCAATCACATCGGTAAGGCAGTGCTCCACAAAAACTAGCCGGAGTTCTTCCAAAAAAACTTTTGCTTCTGTAATATTCAACTTCAAAAAAAAAAACTCGTGGGCCAAAAAACATGCCCAAATAAAATCCGGAAGTACCAAAAAATTTGGATAAAATAGTTTAAAAAAAAAATAACTTTGGGGCCTCGGGGTATTCAAGGTTTTTTAAAGGAAAAGGGAAAGGATGTAAAAGAAAGAAGAGGCCTCCCTTTAAAAAGACAAAAATAATTAAAAAACCAATACGATTCGTAAACAAAGGAGGGGGGTTTAGGAAATAGAAATATTGAATTACCCTAAAAATTTTTAAAAACAAAAAAGGGGGAAAAAAATAAAAACCTTAATAAATTGAAAAGAAACCTGTTTTTTTTCTTTCCCCCTCGTCGGAACAACTTAGACAGCCCCCCGAGGAGTCTTGATGCGGTTTTTACCAAGCCCAGATCCTTTTTAGGAGAATTAAAGACAAGGGGAAGAAAAAAAGAATGAACTAAAATTTTTTTTTATCCAACCCACAGGTTTGGGAAAAAATAAAAAAGCCCCTGCCAATCACTTGCCCCAGGTAAACTTTAATTTTTTTTAAGAATCGGGCCCCTGCCACTGTTTTTTTCTGTGGAAGGGAAAGGATGGGGGGGGAAAATTAAAAACAAAAGAAACCCCAAATAGAGAAACACAAAGGGGAAGAAACAGGCCTTATCTTGGCTTTATTGAACATAAAATCTTCAAAGACTTCGAAACAAAAAAAATGTATAGTCCTTGTGGCTTAGCGCTTCTTTTTTTTAAATAATAATGCAACAACAAAATAAAATGATAGTACACTAAAAACTGGTTTTCTACAGGGGGGTGATGTTTGCATATGCAGAAAAATTTAACTACAGGCCACATTTTTTAAACCACATGTAACTGCACCCCTAAATATGATAAAAAAAGAAGAAAATCACACACCATGTTTGGCGCCCATGACAACCCAAACTGTTGTTGTTGTAAGGCCCCCGAGAGGTGGTGGCAGTTTACCCTGTTGCTGCTCCCCACAGGAGCAGTATACTACAATCTCCCCTTCTAAAATATCAGAGACAGTAATCCCCAAACTGTTAGGGGGGGCCGTACCGTCCCGACCTTCCGAAAAAGCCCTTGAGGCCTCTTCACCGGTTCAATATTTTCCGCGGGGTTGGGGGACTAACTGCGGGGAGCAAAAAAACCTCTTATTTCTGTGGGGGGGGGGTTTCTCAAAGGGGCTTTCCAGGGGAAAAGAAGCAACTTTTTTTATGGGTGTATCTTGAGTTTCCCAATAAGGGGGATTTCAACGGGGGCTAAATTTTTTATAGATCAAAAACTTTCCCCCAATTTTGGAAAGCAAATAGGGGCCCCGTAATGTGGATTACTTGCAGGAGCTCTACCTTTTCCCCCTAAAGGATCCGTCTTGTCATCTCGGTGCTCTTGGGGGAGAAGGGTCCGGAGGGACATAACCAATGGGCACGGGGCTCCTGTAAGGAACGACGTGAATAGTTGAGGAGTTTTTTTGGGGTTCATTGTAGTGTCAAAACAATGATCAAATAGAGTGAAGAGGTCAGGTAGGACGTTTCCTGTTCAACAGGTACATTGCGCGAAATAAATTCCATTGTAACTCCCTTTCCCAATAGTACCTTTGAACCGCTCCACTTGCCTTCCCTTGAGGGTTGTAGTTGTTGTTCTGCGCAGGCAATCCCTTTTGCTAGCCAAAAATTTCCTGAATTTCGTTACTCTGAACGGGGATCCCTGTCAAAGGGATATAAGGGGCATACCAAAAAAAGAGAACAACGTGAAAGACAACAAAAACAGTTAGCAGATAATTTGCAGGGGAACAAAAAGGGGAAACCCTTGAATATCATTACTAGTTAAGGAAATTTATTCTGATTTATGCTTGGTAGGGGCCCTTTGAAATCTATATTCAGCTCTCAAAAAGGGCTGGGTATTTTAGGGAATGAGTCTTCTCTGGCGATGAAAGTTTGGCTTGCACTCTGCACATATCTGCTGCTCTGATCACTTGTCGCCATCTTCCATGAGTAGGGAATTTTTCTTTATTTGAAAAAAGGTACAGGGGTGTAACTCCTGGGTGCCAAACCCTTTGGGAGTGAAGTGATTGCAAATCATGACATTGCCCCACATGGGACCTAGAGAATGCATCGGGTGAGTGTTCTCTTGACCCTCGGTACAAAATATCAAAGTCAAAACACGATAGTTCCATCCTCCAGCGTAAAAATCTTGTTTTTCTTTTCCTTTTTTTGTGTTCTTGTCAACAATACATCACGGACCGTTGGTCAGCCCCTTATGGTAAAAATGCTACCAGTTAAATAATGCCTCCAGGGAACTGCTTTTTAGGCCGGGGTTTTCCTTTTCACAGCCATAACACTTCTCTGACCTTGAAAAGTTGTCGAAAAGAAGGCTGGGGGTCGCCCCTGCCTGAGTAAGACTGCAGCAAGGGCAATGTCAGATGCTCCGTTTCCACTTCGAATGGGGGGGACTCCAATGGTTTGAATCTGAGTTTTCAAGTCCTTTTTAAAGAGTAGGGAAACGGTTCTGCTTCCTTTGTCCAGGAAATGTGGTAGCACTCAAGGGGGCGGACTTTACTTAAATATTTTGTAGATCCATTGGAGTAATAGCAAAGAGCCCAAAATTTTGGGAGTGACTTTTTGTCTTGAGCTTTGGGAATTTCCCCGTAGAGGTTGTGTTTCAGAGTTGGGAATTTAAACCCTCCTTCCGCTAATAACCAAGGATGATAACCCTTTTAGTTAAAAAAAGGCACTTTCCCATTAAAACTGATATTTTCTTTTTGGGCGGCTTCCAAAAACTTATAAAGGTTTGCATCATTTTCCCCCTGGGCTTGCCACAAATGGTAACATTATTGATACGCATAATTTCCCCAGAGTTGCTTTTCCCGTGGGGAAATCCATAATTCGTTGGAAGCGGGACCCCCATTGGTGACCCCAAAAGGGACTCTGGAAATGATACGGCCACACTAGCCTAAAAAGCGGTGTAGGGTTTATCTTCATTCCTTATGGGGGACTTGATGTGGGCCACCTGTTTTATCGGGAGTTTACCGGGGAAAGTTCGGGGGTAAACCCCCCGCGGCCCGGCTGTGCCCAAAGGCCCCTGGGGGATCAGAGCCTAACAACCAGGTGTTATGCTGGCTGCACGCAAACCAATTACGGCCACAGCCCGGCTGTCGGACCGACTTTGGGTGTTTGTCCGGCCGCTTGAAGAGCCAGGGGTTGTTGTAATCCCCCTTAGTATGCGGGAGGAGCTGAACAGTCCGGGCCCCTGACACTTATTGTATGGCTCTTAACTGCTAGTGAACCCCTGCTTTTTTGGGGGGGGATTTTTGATCGTCTGCCAAGTCTTTTGCTTTCGTAGTGAGTGATTTTCGTGTGCAAGTTCGTATAGTCCCTTAGGATTTTCCAGGTGTATATAATCTTGTTTCTCCCTCCGCTTTTCCGGGAATACAGGTTCAGGAACCTCAAGTGTCCAGTATGAGGTGTTTTAATCTCCGTTATGCGTCCGTAAAGGTTCTCTGTACATTTTCAGGTCAGCAATTTCCCTGCCTTAAAAGGTGCTGTTAGTGTGCAGAAAATTTTCCCCGCCTAGATAGAACAAGTAAACTAAAGGTGTATCAGGGGCTTGGCCCCCCTATTTTTGAAGGTTCTCATTACCCATCCTGTCATTTTTCTGCAGATGCGATCGATACAAGTTTGGCCCCTTGAGGTGGATCCTCCGACATGACCCCCCCAGGTTTTTGACGTTGGTTTTCGCTTATTCTGTGGCCAGAATTTTTTTTTGTACTCTGAAAAGATTTAATTTCCTCGGTTTCCCATATCTGGAAATTAAATTTCTCATCTTTGAACTATTTTGTTTTCTGCCCCCCATGAAAATTTGGTTATGTCCCGCCTGGGCCCTTGCAGGTCTGCAATGGAAGACACTTCATGCAGTTGGGGTGTCTCTGAAAAGGGAAGACCGGTGCTTGGCTGACATCCTTGTCTATTCAGATATGAGGAGGGAACAAGATGGGAGGATACTGTGCCTTGTGGAACAGAGCTTTTTACCGTCCTGCCCGGACTTTACTCTGTTGATCTATCTCTGTGTTTTGTTTGTGGGAAATTATGATCCATCGACCGACTTTTTTCCTGTTATTCCTTTTTCACGCATTTTTTTTGCGCTATTACCCCCTGGTCACACTTGTCGAAGGCTTTTGCAAAGTCTTATATATTACATCTGATTTTTTTGTCTTCTAGTGCATCTAGGACCTTGTCGTAGTGATCCCAAAAGTTGAGACAGACAGGGACGACCTTTCTAAACCCAGTTGCCTGGGTTGTGTAAGATGGGTTTTGTGGTGGGATCTTGCTTTTTGGATCTTTCAAAGATTTTTAGATAAGGGATGTTAGTGCATCGGGCTGTAGTTCTTTGCGTTGCTTTACCCCCCCTTTGTGGAGTGAGGCTATGTGTTGTTTTTAGAACTGGGGACGACCCCGTGTCCATGCTCCTCCCATAGGATGGAAAGGCTCGTGATAGGGAGTTCTTGCAGATCTGATGAACACGGGGGTTCCTGGTCTACCCTGGGGGAGAGTGCAGGGGTGTCATTTATCGCCCGTTCGAAGTCATTTGGCACAGGGGTAAAATAGATAGGCTTGTGTTTTCCCCAAATTTTGTGGCCTCTCTAAAAAAATTCATTTTTATCTTCGCTTCATTGGTTAGTGGCTTGCTAAAAACTGGTCATATTGGGAATGAGTAGCTCACTCTTTTCCCTTTCTGTCATCTGTGTAGGACCCCCTCTTGTTTAAGTAAGGGCCCCAAAAATGGACTTGTTTCGACTTTTATTTGGCATAGGGAAAAAATACTTTGGGTTTTTTTTTCGTTTCATTTTTTGGCTTTTAGTTCTTCCCCCGATTCCCGACTCCTAAAGATTCCTTTGTTAAATTCATGTTTGCTATTTCTGACCAGTGTCTCCCCACGCATTTAGATAGATTGACCTCTTTTAGCCGCTCTGTTATTCTTTTCCGTCGCCCGTAAAGAGAGCGCTGTTCTTTCTATTTTACACACTCCTCCTTTTTCTTAGAGGGAATTTAAATCTTGGCATACTCGAGTGCCCCCAAGTTAATCTGTTCAGGGATAAGTTGGGGTCTGTGTTGCTTAGATATTTCCCCGTTATATCGGTTAGGGCTTGGTTTTACTTGGTCCCATTTATGTTTTTGTTATTGAAGTTGAATTTGGTGAATGCTCCCTCGTGACTAATTCATTTTGTCGGTCTGGGGGTCGGCGCATACATTTCTGAAAACCCCAATTAGTTGTGATCGAGTATATTTTTTTGATATGGGAAATTTTTATCAGATCATCATTGTTTGTGAAAATGAGGGCTAGTGTATTCTCCCGTCTAGTAGGGTCTATTATTTGCTGGTTTAAATTGAATTTGTGCAGAGTTTAAAAGCTCAGTGAGTGTGAGTTTTTATCAGAGCTGCCCCCTGGTTTTTATGCAACAAAAATTATTGCTATTTCCTCCCCTTTTAGGTGCCTTAAGTTTAAAAAACCCCCCGGAGCAAGTGTTGGGTGAGGACTGGAAGATTTTTCCCGACATGGTCAATTTTTAAAGTGTTCCTGGAATTGCTGGGGTGTTCATCCCGGGGGCTTGTAGACTACCCAATATAGGGTTTTGGTTTCGACCTTCTGCTAAAACTTCCACTCATCATTTGAGGCACTGAGCTTTTTGTGCAAACAAGGACTCGCAATGTACAGGGGCCCAAACCCCCCCCCCCTTTTTCCTGTTCACTCTGTCACATCTTATAGGTTTTTAACCTGGGATCCAATTTTGTTTTCTAAGTGATCCTTTATGTGGGTCCATGAAAGCCCCCGAACTTGCCTTTTCCTCTGCAAGAGTCCACGGATGAAAGGTTTTTGGGTTTTTTGTTATGGCTTTAAAGGCCCCGTATATTTGCAAAGAAGAATGTCATGGGCTGGTGGGGATTGTTTTACGGGGGGGATTTTTTTTCCGGCATTGTATCTGTATCTGTTTGGTTTTGGGGTGGAGGCATCGCTGTGGTTCCACTCCCGGAAAGGGTGGGGTTTGGGGACAATTTTGCCAATTCCTGCCAGTTTTTTTTCCTTCCCGGCACTAAAAAACCCTCCCTCTTGAGTGGCTGTGGCTACCCGATTTTCCCGGCCTGGAGTTTTGATTTTTTGTCCCCTTTTAAAGGGGTGCCTGGCAATTTAAGTTTTGCCAGTCTTTCCCCGTACTGAAGAGGTACACATTTTAGGGGAAAAAGCTTCGAAGGGATTTTTCATTTTCCTGTTTTCAATGGGCATGGCATTTCTAGGGGGGGTATAGTTGCAGTCCCCTTGTTTTTTTCCAATTTCCCATGTCTGCAGTACCAAGTGATAGTATTGCACAGGCTTGGTTTCCGGTTTGCCCTTTGGGGTTTTTGGATGTATTCCCGTTGGTGCTGTTTTTCCGTCTTATTCCTTTTTCCCTAGCACCAACAATGGGGCTCCCACCAGTTTTTTGGGAATATATCCTCACTTTGCTGTGGATCCCCTTTTTTCTATTCCTGTTGTATTTCTTGTTTGCAATATTGGGGTTTTTCTTATCTTTGCTACACTTGTTTCCCACTACGGTCCTTCCCCCTTAGGTTTTAATTTTTGGCATTTCCTTTGGGATAATTTCCCCACTCCCGGGGAAAATCTCCCGTTCACCATTACTGTCTCCCAGGACAGCACCCAGCTTCACCATACTGTCTCCCCGGACAGCTCTCCAAATTCACCATTACTGTCTCCCGGACGCATCTCCAGCTTCCCATTAGTCCCCAGGACAGCACCTCAGCTTCACCTTCTGTTTCCCCGGACACACCTCCAGCTTCACCCTTTCGTCTCCCCCAGGACAGCACCCCAGCTTCACAATTACTTCTCCCAGGAAGCACTTTCAGTCCCACATTACTGCTACCAGGGAAACACCTCAAACCTTAAAGTTTCTGACTAATGGCCGTTTCAAGGGAGTCCATTTCCCCCGACTTTTTTTTGTTCCCATCTGTTGTAGAAAACTTCCAGGTGTCTATAAAAACGCTTTGGTTACCCTTTTTAAAACCCCTTTGATTTTAAAACCACAGTTTATCTCCTTTGGGCAACCCAAAAACACTTTCCCCGTTTTAATATCTTTTAGCTAGTTCTTGGTATCTGCACAAGGGGCGTGAACCCCAAAATTTCCCAAAAAAAACAAATTTTTCCATGTGGAAGCCGTTTGTTCGAAATGTTTTTAAAGGGTTTATTTTCTGTAAATTTTACTAGCAACCTCTTGAAAACTTTAAATAAAACCCCTTTTAAAATAAAGTCTAGCTTCTTTATTTTTATTTTAACGTTTCTTTAATCAGGGCAGCTTACCGGAGTACGCTTCCTGGAGTTTGTTTTTTATTTATTTTTTGGTTTAAAGGCCCTACACTCCTCCATTTTCGTTGCTTTATTTTCCCAACGAACCGTTGAAAAAGGCCCCCAAGGTTCGACCAGTCGAGGGTTCGGTCCGTCGAGGGGTTTGGAGCCGTTGATCTGATCAGTGGGTCACTTTTTTAAAAATACTGGGCGGGGGATTTGGGCTAAAAAACATAAGGTCTACTGGGGAAATTTTTCCCAGTAATATGTTATTTGATTGATACAAAAATATAAATTTCGTGTTGAAAAAACGGTGACTGCTGGCAACTCCTACAGTGACGAACGGTCGAGCCTCAACCCTTGTTTATCAATCGCTGTATCTAGCTTTTCTAGTTTTTCTTTTTGGCCTCCCCCCCACAATAAATGCTATATTATCACTATAGTTGACTGGTGGAAATTTTGGAGGAAGGACGCTTTTTCTGTAGTAATAATTGCTTCTCGTTGTGTATATTGCGACCGCTGGTAACTACAAGTTATATGAAATTCACAGTAACGTCTGGTATTTCAAGAAAAAGAAACTAATGAAAGTCACTCCACTCCACTAAGTACCATTATAATACTGGCTAGTTGCTACTACAGCACTGTATTCTGCTATTCACTGGTATCACTAGATTATATGCGAGTACACTAGCAGGCCAGGAAGATTATTAAAAACAGCTAGATCAATTGTGCTAAACACATAGTACTGAGCAATTTTGTTCACTGTATCATCAATTCGAGGTAGAGGGTACCCATCAAGAAGCGTAAATTTGTTGATTGTCTCAGAGTAATCGATTTGTTGACTGTCTCAGAGTAATCGATTTGTTGATTGTCTCAGAGTAATCGTTTCCTATAATCATCCTTAACAACAACAACCTGTGCACGCCAAGGGGAATTAATCGGTTCTATAATACCCTCCTTCAGCAGCCTCTGAGTTTCTTTCTCAATGAACATCCGATCCTCATAAGAATAGCGGCGTGACTTAGCTGATATAGGATGGCAATCCGGGGTAAGATTTGCAAACAGCTTTGGTGGGTCTACCCTTAAAGTGCTAAGTCCACAGACAACAAGAGGAGGTAGTTCACCTCCATATGTTAAGGTGACACTACCATGCAGCTTCTGAAAGTCCTGACCAAGGATAACATCAGAACACAGTTGTGGCAGAATAGCTAAATGTACATCTTGATAATCCTTTCCATTAACTTGAATTTTCCCTTACAAAACCCCAAAGGGTCTGATAGAGAGAGATTTGATGCAGGGAAACGGTACCTATGAGTGATGTACAGTCAAGGAGTGGCGTTTAACAAAGTCAAGGTGATGAAACCTCTGAGCTGCCATATCAAAAGACCCTCTTCTGTTCCTTTGATGAATACTTTCACAACTGCCTTTGACATAAAATTTTGGAGTAGCTGCAGAAGTCACTGTTGCTGGGTCGCATGATCACTGGAATGTGTGGGGGGCACTAGCTTTTGTTGATGCTTAGCACGACATATTTTAGCAAAGTGACCTTTTTTTTGGCATTTATGGCCTTTTGCTTCCGAGCGGGACACTTTGGACGTGGTTGTCTTGAAAAACCCAAAAAGGAACACCCCGTCCTGCTGCTGCTGTCACTGAGCGGGTTCCGTCTGTCTAAAAACTATTGGATCACACGACAAGGTCCTAAATGCACTAAAGATAAAAAGAATGCAGATGTAAAATATACAGATTTGCAAAAGCCCCACAAGTGTGACCATGGGGCCCCTAATAGCGCCCGAAATGGTGCTAAAAAGGGGTAAAAAGGAAAAAATCGGTCGAAAGGATCTATTTTTTCCTCACAACAGAACACAGGGTATCTCAACAGAGTAAAGTCCGAGGCAGCACGGTGAAAAGCTTGTTCCCAAGGGACAGTACTCGCTCCCCTCTTGTTCCCCCATCCTCATATCGACATAGACAAGGGTTCAGCCACAGCACCCTGTCTTCCTTTGCAGATGACACCCCAATCTGCATGACAGTGCTTCCATTGCAGACACTGCAAGGGGCCCCTCGGACATCAACCCAAAACTTTCAGTGGGGCTGCAGAAAACTATGAATTCAACGTGAGAAATTTCAATTACTCAGATATGGGAAACAGAGGAAATTAAATCTTATCAGAGTACAAAACAAATTTGGCCCAAAATAGAGCGAACACCAAAGTCAAAGACCTGGGAGTGATAAAGTGGAGGATCTCACCTTCAAGGACCATAACATTGTATCAATTGCATCTCTAAAAAATGCGGGGATAAGAAACCCTTCCAAAACTAGGGAGGCCAAGCCCATATGCCACCTTAGGTCCTTTTTTAATCTAGGCGGAATTTTGCTGCCACATAACAGCACCTTTCAAGCAGGTGAAATTGCTGACCTAAAAAATGTACGGGAAAACCCTTTCATGGGGCATAACGGAGATAAAACACCTCATTAGGGGAGCGCTTGAGGTCCTAACCTGTTTTCCCAAAAACGCAGGCGGGGGATACATGTTTATATACACCTGGAAAACCCCTAGAGGGACTAGTACCGAACGCACACGAAAATCATCCACGAAAGCAAAAGACTTGAGACGTGCAACATCCCCCCAATGAAAAGCAAGGATGCCTAGCACGTTTTAAAAGACCATACAATAAGTGTCGGGGCCCCCAACTGTTCAACTCCTCCCGATACATAAGGGGGATTACCAAAGACCCCCGGGGAGCTTAAGCTGGCACTGGACAAGCACCTAAAGTCGGTTCCTTTACCCCCCGGGGTGTGGCTCGTAGTTTTGGGGGTTTGCGGGTTTGCAGCCAGCGCAACAGCCCCTGGGTTTATCAGGCTCTTTTGGGGCCACCAGGAGGGCCTGGTCACGACCCGGCCCCCGGGGGGGGTTGACCCCGGAACTTCCCAGGTAAACTCCAGGGGGAACTTCATTAAAAACTTGGTCGGATTGCAGCACTTACCACTCGGAAGGCTGGGGGTATGTATATTCAGAATTCTTTGGGCTAATCTAGAGCTCTTGCCTGGTCAAAAGGGAGTGCTAAGTCGAGGTTTTTTTCTTAATAAACCTGCCTTATTATTGGTGATTTCGGCCATGATAAAACATCCCCGATGGACTCTTCACAAACTGAGCGCTGTCACTGCTTGGAAGTGACAGTCCTTACCTAAATTTTCAGTGCTTAAAGGGATTCCTCTAAAGGGTTCTCGTCTGCTGGCGGGGAGTTGCAAGGCGAAGCGGCAAAGATTTCATTTGTAGGTTTAATATACTGAGACTTGAGGGTTTTGATAGCATCTTCATAGGTATTACACTCAGAAATAGCCTCATATATCTTAGGTGACACAAAATTGATGAGCAGACTTAGTTTATCTAGATCTTTTTTAGGAAGGGCTCCCAAGAAGTTTTCGAAAGTCTTAAACCAGTGCTTCCATTTCTGAGCAGCCGTTGATAAGTTGGGGTCACAGTCTAGCCTCTCAGGTTTCAGTAAACGCCCCATGTTGTGATATAGTCTAGCTCAGGATCACCACCAGGTAGCCCAGGATTCTATGTTCAATAAATTGTTGTGATAGAAACACAGGCCTTATCTCTAGGCTTTATTGAACATAGAATCTTCATAGTACTTCTGCAACAACAAAATATAATGACTAGTACATCTAATAACTGCTTCTACAGGGATGGTGATGTCTTGCATATGTCAAGAGAAAAGTTATAACTACAGGCCACATATTTAAACTCACCATGTAATCTACATCACTAATATATTGATATAAAAGAAGAGAATCATACACCATGTGTTGGCGCCCATGACACACACCAAACTGTTGTTGTTGTTAAGGGCCCCGAGAGGTGGTGCAGTATTATCCTGTTGCTGCTTTCCACAGGAGCAGTATCACTACACTAAGAACTACAGACTGATAGCACTAACACCCCATATCATAAAATTTTTTGAAAGGGTTCTAAGAAACAACATCACCACTCATCTAGATACCCATCCGATACACAACTCAGGGCAACGTGGGTTTAGAGTAGGTCGCCCCTGCCTGTCCCAACTACTGGGCCACCATGGCAATGTCCTGGATACTCTAGAATACAAAATGCAAATAAACTGTACACAGTCTTTGTGAAAGTCTTGGACAAGTGTGACCACGGTGTGATTGCGCACAAAATGCATGATAAAGGAATAACAGGAAAAGTTGGTAGATGGATTTGTAACTTCCCAACAAATAGAAAAAAAGGAATAGGAAAACGAAAAGTCGAGACGGTTACAGGGGGAAAGCTCTGTTCCACAAGTCACAGTACTCGCTCCCATCCTGTTCCACATCCTCATATTTGACATAGAATGTAGGCCACAGCTCCGAGTCTTCCTTTTTGCGGAACTCCGAATTGCCATGATAAGTCAAGACTCCAAGGGGACATCAACCCAAACCTTCAAATGGGCCATAAAAAAATATGAAGTTAATAAAGAAAAATTTAAAACATGAAGGGGGAAATTTTTAAAAATTAAACTGTTCAGGGTTTTTTTAAAACAAATTCAAAAACCCCCTAGAGGGGGAAAAACTGATGTGAAGGCCTGGAATGATAATGTTAGGGATCAATTTTTCAAGGATGGATGGATAATGAGAACTTTCAAACTAAGCGCCAAGCCATGATGACTCTTAAAATCACTTGTTTTTTTAGGTGAATACGTTGTCACTAACTGTCCTTTCAAGGCAGGCAAAATTGTTGACTTGGAAGTGTACAGAAAACTTTCACAGCAACATAAGTACGATAAAGCCCCTAATTTTACGGGGAATGGTTAAAAGTCCCTTAATTTGTATTCCCGGGGAATGCAGGCGAAAAAGATACATGATAATATACACGGGAAAAATCCTAGAATGTTCCCAAAAATTTTTGACCACGAAAATCATCCCTGTGAAAGCAAGGACTGGGCAGGAGAGAACTTTTCCCCAAAAAAAGCAGAGGTACCAAGATTGTTCAGCTGCTCCCGCAAATAAGAGGGATTACCAATAGTTCGGGCGTTTTCATGGCGTGACAAGCACCAAAGTCAGTCCCATCACCCGGGCGTACTGCGGCCCAGCAGTAACAAACTGGGTGATCAACCCTATCCCTACGGGGCCTGGCTCAAAACGGGCCGCGGGGGCATTGACCCCCAAAAACCCTCGGGAAAAACTCAGGTATTGGCAATGCTTAGAGGTAGAACGGATTTTAAACTGAGAGCTAGTATACAAGGAAAAAAAGGGGCAAAGCCAAGGGCATTTTAAGACAAAAATAAGCACCCACTACAAAAAATTTCTGGGGAAGACGTAAACAAAACTGATCTCTGTCATCAGGCACGAAGATATTAAAAATCAAACATTTCAAGAAATGGTCAAAGTGAGAAAGTTTTGCCGGGGCCCTTAATATGCTGAAAGTCTGCAGCTGAAGACGCGATACGAGGATCTTCGAATATCCTCTAAAGGGGGTTCAATATGGGGGAAAAATAATTCTCACTGAACTTTGAGCACATCCTCACCTCAGTCAAACCCAAAAAAAAAAAAAAAAAAATTGAATGCTAGTTTTAGGTTAACTTATGTTACACCAGGGCTCAGTCTCGAGTTTAATTAGTTTAATATTTTTTTATGCACCCTACCCATCCTGGGGCGGTGGTCAAAAGTTTACAGAGGAACATAATGGGTCCAGGGAGGGGTTTCAAAGTTTGATACCCCTGAGCAATTACAAAGGTAATGAACTCAAAATTTAAAAAGGGTAATGAATCCAGGTCGTTTGGCACAACATGCAAGTTACAAAGGTATTTCAGATTACAGAGGTACGTAATGGGCCCCGAGACTGGGCCCCCAAATTTTATAGCGAACTAAGATAAAGATAAAGACTCAAAAGTTACAAAATAATAAAATCCTTAAGTATCGTTATTTTACGTTTATACATGGCACGATCATGAACAAATTATAGAGTAAAAACAATTCACATTTCCACCCCGGTCCAACTTTTTAAGAGTTATTGGTGCAAATATTGATTGACACCACACACACATAACACACACCACACACACACCACACAACACACACACACACGCCACGCCGGTAATGCTTTTTTCAGGGAAAAAATCGGGTTTTTCCCTCCGAAGGTCTGTAATATACCATGTCTCGCAGAAAACAGCATTTCCCTGCATTTTGCCCTACCAGGTATAATGAAACATCCTCTTTTACGGAAAAGAGAAGCGACAGGTTTGGGCACATGGAATATGTTTAACGAAGCTAAAGCTTTTTGCACTTTGGAGAAGACCCATAACGAAAGACGTATTAAATTTCTGCCTACCTTTAGAGATAAATAGAAAATTATGCATGCCGTGGGGCCCCAAAAGTAATGTAAATATGCTGAAAAAACTTTATCATCACTAATGCGGGGCAAAGAACACCCACCTCTCAACTATACTTGCCCAGCTTTTTTTTTCAGGGAAGGGTATAAGTAACCCTATAGGGGGTCGCGCTAGTCAAAATTCCATTTGCCAAGTCCAGGACTTTTGGAAGGAAAGGTGTTTGTTGGAGGAATCCTTTGCGAACTGAAAATTAAAAGTAAAATGACTCTTTTTCCCCTGCTGGCGGGCTGCTGTGTGTAATCAAATGCGAGTGCGTAAAGAGCTGCGGGAGCAGTTTTAAATGCATCTGGGTTCAGCCTCTGGGGACGTACCCAATATACGTGTCTAATTCACTCTTATCGATACGAAAAATCACTATACAACGAGTTAATGATCGTTATTAATATGTGCGTACAATCCTCGCTCCCCCCAAAAAACAAAAATTATAGGCGCGAAAAATTTTCCCTGCAGAAGGAATCTCATACAGAATAGTGTTTGCCTCACCAGCACGGTGTCGTCCTGTGTCAAAATTTGATCCTAGAAGAAAAATTTTCATTTCGATGTTCGATATGCCATTATTATGTATACCCCAAAAGAAATTTATGAAAGTTGTGGTATCAAATTGCAAGTTTTGTGTTGTTCTTATGGAATAAGTTCTTCTTTTCTTCGGTCAATAAAAAAGGGAAAAATTAAAGCCGTTGAGAAACTTTGAGTTTGATATATAATGATTGTTCCTTTTTTTCATCATAAAAACGAATACCTTATTGAAAAAAAAAATGACTAGCACAAATCTTTTACTATATTTCCCCCCATGTTTTTGAAACACGGTTTTATGGGGTAAAGAACATACCACCTCTTTTTAATCCGATGTGAGGTATGGAAATTGCATGGCCGTCATTTTTTTAAAAGGGATGGATGCCAAAAACCGGGAATATGATTGGGTAAAATACATTTGGGTTAAAATTCGCTGCTATATTAAGGGCATGCTGAGGACCTTTGAAGAATGAGACACTTGTGAAAATTTTTGAGAATTTTATGAGGAAACGTTTCGCCAACCAGTGGCTTCTTCAGTCCAAACAAAGAATAAAGGCTGAGGAAAAATTATGGTAGGTGGTACATGCGCCGAATTTAAAGGTTACGTACTCCTCGCTGCCACACCCCCACCCAGAAAGCCAGGATTAGGTGCCCCCCCCAGTGGTACCGTACCCCCATGGCACAAAATAATGGGGACCCCCTTTCCTCCCACCACCAACTCTTGTAGAGCCGCTTTTCTGTGACAAAAACCCAAACCCCCAAAAACTCAAAGTAAGACAGCAGTCTCAGGCAGCATAGGTCCAAGATACGGGGGAGGGTTTAGCCCGAAACCCCTCACAAAAAAAAAAAAAAAAAAAACCCAATCGGGGGGTCATAAAAGAGCGTAAAAAAGGGTTACCAAATAATAAAAACATAACCTAAATAAATAAAAAATTACTCTAGATAAAGAGCCCGCCAAAAAAATTTTTCTTTGCGGAAATATTTTATTCTGATGAGTAGGGTTGCAGTTTAGGGGTCCAGGCAGAGCCTTTTTTTTTTTTTTGGTTCTTCATGGCTTGGAGATATACTGAGGATTGTGATCACTGTAGATGTGACCCCCGCGATGTCGGGCCCCAAAAACACGAAATGCTCCAAAGCCATACCAGCGGGGGCTTTTTTTCAATGGTGGGAAAAGCCCTCTGAGTGGCTGGAATTTGGGCGAAATTTAGCTACAGGCGCAATCCTTTTTTCCGATTTGTAATAGTACCCCCCAACCCCAGACTCAAAAGCATCAACTGTTATGAAAAGGTTTGGAGAAGTCTGGAGACAAAAAGAATGGGGGCATCACAATAATTTTTTTTCTTTTTTAAAAGCAGTGTTACGTGTGGGGTCCAATTAAAAAGGGAACTTTGGGGACGGGTAAGAGGGTAGAGGGGCTAAAATACTGGAAATTTTACAGAATCTTCTGAAAAAACCTATCATGCCTAGAAACGTTGAAGAAAATTTTCCTATCATGGGGAAAATGGATAATCTTTAATAGCGAATTTTTTAAAATTTTGGGTGCAACTTACCACACCTACTTCATGGCCTAAAAAAGTGACAGTGGCCGGGCCCAAAAGGGAAAAGTTTTAAAAAATTAACTGTTAAAGGGGAAACTCTGAAAGGTCTAAAAAAAGACCTTAAAGTCAAAGTAGTGTTTGATCCCAAGTATCAGACACCACAAACAATACATCAGGTACGCGCCGTGCCTTCAAGTCCCTTTTAAAACCCGATGGATAAGTTTTGGAAAGAAGAGGGGGGGTTTTTTATTCCGAAGGGGGAACGTGTATTGATAATGACCTCCTGGAATTCGAAGGCAGGATTTCCCTTTCCCTTATCCGTTTAAAAGGGACCTGATAAACTTTAAAGGGGATTAAAATTGGACACAAAAGTACCTTTCCCACAAAGTCAATTTTGTCACCAGACGAGGAAGAGGGAAGCAGTAATTAACCTCATTCACCTTACGGAAATCCCTAACATACGAAACCCTCCTTTACCTTCTTTCCCAAAGGATGCACGGTGAAGCCCATGGACTAGATGACTCCCCCACTAAACCCCGCTTTTTAACAAAAATTTACTTCCCGCTGAAGTAACCTTTGCTTTTAGGATTAGCTTGTAGGGGGGGAGTTTAATTGGTTAGATTTCCCACATCTACATCTGATAACCAAAGTACATTTTTTCGGGACATCCAAAAGTTTAGGATATGATGAGAAGCTCGTTAAATTTTTTGCTTGGTTTTAGTAATCCCTCCATTAAAGGGCTAGGATCCTTGAGGCGAAATTTTAAGTTTAATTAATTTCAGAGTAAAGTGCAAAAAATCAGAGTCGTCCTTAAGGTAAGGGGGCAGAGTCATTAGGGATTTATGGTGTAGAAAAGACTTTAATTGATTGTTGGGAAATTTTAGTTTTTGAGGCTTTCAAGGGAAACTGCCACAAAATTAATCAGATAATCTACTTTCAATCTCATAGGTCCCCCTAAACTACTTTCAAAGGTTGGCCAGGTATGATTCCTACACCAACACTTGTCTCCTGGGGAAGGAGCGGAATTTGCACTTCTTTACCTCTGTTTCATCTTTCTTTGAGCTGTCTTTAGGTTAGCCTGGCTAACTGGCGTGCCACCTGCAACCTTGAAGGCGGGTTGTAGAGTGTTTAGCAACGTCTTCTCCCAACCCTCCTTCTTTTAGAACCGAAGAGGACCCCGTACATTGTGCCCAAAAATCAGCTCAAAAGGACTATCCCCGTGACTCTTGCACCCTCCTCGACTGAGAAAAGCAAAAAGTGTGATCATCCCATCTGTAGGAAAATGCATGCAAAAAGTTCTCATCTAGTTTTTAAGTCTGAAGGAAACTTTCCAAGGGGCCTTGGGATGTGGTGTAGGGAGTGGATAATTGTGGATTATCCTAACCTATTTTAAAACTTCCAAAAAGCTTGGCGTAAAGTTTGTACCCTTTACACTTGAATTTTAGGAAAGCCAAAACAAGAATGAATTGGTTAAAACTTTGAGAATATTTATATTAATATGCGCATGGGAATTGTTCAATATCTGGTTACTTTATCCATAATCGTAAATAAATATTGATTTCCAGACTTTGACCTAGGGTGGACCTAACAATTTATAAATTTAAAACGCAAAAAGGGTTTTCCATCGAGGTATGGTTTTGGGGAGGTGCAGGTTTAAAGGAATGTCCGGTTCCTACTTGCTGCATTTCGGAAAAAATAATATGATTCTTCACATCTTTCTTTAATTTTGGCCAAAAAAAATTCTTTTGTGATTCTAAACAAGGTTTTTGAATTCCTAATGACCTAATGAAGTTTTGGAGCTATTTTAATTTGAGGTCAAACTTGGGTTTGGGAACCACTAACTGTCATACAACTGCGGCCCTCTATCCCTTACCAGTCCAGTGAGATCAAAAAATCGTTTTTTTTAAATTCTACTTGGGCCGGAGACCCCAAAAAAAATTTACCCATGGCGCCCCGAAAAAAGGGAATTTTAAAAGAAGGCCTTTCTTGTTCCCCCCCGGAAGGACAGTCCCTCGGGGATGGAAAAAGACATTGGCAAACCTGCAACCTGGGAATAGAAGGCTTTATCGGGGTTGTTACTTTATTTACGAGGCTCCGGCCGGTGTGCCCCTTTTAAAAAAAGTGGTTATTCCCCAGATCGGAGGTCCAAGGATAGGTAAATTTTCCCCCAGAAAACCCTTGGGTGTTGCCCGAGTTATGGCCAACACCGAGAAGAAATTTCTCTTATAAGTTCAGGACAGCCCCTAACATAGTAATTTATTACCCATAATAAAATGGATCTTCCATGGGGAATCCTTTTGAAACCCACAGTCAAGTACCCAGTGTAATATTTTCACTGTACATAAATTTTATGCAAAAGGGGCAAATATAGCTCCCCCAAAGCTTTAAAAAAAAGAGGGAATTAAAAAAAAAAAACCAAAAACCCCAAAAAAAAAAAATTTTTTTAAAAAAAGGGGGGAAAAAAAAAAAAAGACTTCAAAAAAAGGGGTATTTTTTCTTTTAAAAAGGGGAAAATTTCTAGGGGATTAAGGTTTTAAAAAGGGGGGGGTTTTGGGGCCTTTTGGGCGGGAATAAACTCTTTTTTAAAAGGAAAAGGCCACTTTTTTACTCCCGGGGACTTGAAAAGGTTTTCCCTGGTGGGGTTTGGGGGTTGGGCGAATGCCCCTTTTTTTGTTTCAGAGGAAAAAGGGGAACGGGCTCCCTACTTTTCTGCGGAGTTTCCCTGGTGGCCTTTTTTCTGGTTTTCTCTCTGATTCCCCGTTGGAAAAAAGGGGCCGGTGAAAAATTTGTTTCTCAGCCCAAGGGCCTAAGGGAAGGGAAGGATTTGTTTATTTTTTTCCCCCCGGGGTTTGCCACCCTCCCCAAGGTTGCGTTCCCCGCTCATTTTTAGGGGTTTAAAAGAAGGACCCCACCCCGAAAACCCGGTTATTTCGAGGAAAAGGCCCAACGGTTAAAGGAAAGAGAAAGTTTCCCCCCCCTCGAATTTTTAACGGGGGTTTAGCCAACCAGGAAAACCCAAGAAGTTTGTACATCGAGGAAAAATGGGCCCCCCAAAAATTAAATTTTATTGGGTAAACTGTCCCCCCCAAAGGGGAAAAACCATTTTCTTTTTTTCCCCGGGGAAAATTTGGTTTTGGTTTTTAAAAAAAACCCGGTGAAAGGCGTTATTTTTAAAATTTTTTAAAGGGGGGAATTTCCCCCCCGGGGGCCCTCTTGTAAAAACGTTTTGGCTTTAAAACACGAACCGGCACCCCAAAAAGCTGTTAACCAAAGTCCCGGCTTTCCGGCCCCCAAAACTCAGCCCGTTTTTTAAAATTTTGAAAAAACTGGGCGGCCCCCAAAGGGGGGGAAAAACACTTTTGCTTTATTTTCAGTGGAAAAAGCTTTTCTTTTCCCCCAAATTTTCCCCTTGCCAAGCTGCCCCCGTTTGAAAAAATTTTTTTTTTGCCCGTCAAAAGTCCAAAACGGTTCACCCCTTGGGAAAATCAAAAATTTTTCCAGGTTCATTTTGGGGGAAATATTTTTTTGCCCCACCCTAGGGGAGGAACCAAGTGCCATCTTTCAAAGGTCCAGCCTGGATTCGAGTTTGGGGAAAAGGGGGTTTGTTTTTGCCCATGGGGAACGGGGCAATTTTAAAGCTTGGGGGAAATTTTAAAATTATAAAGAATGCCCAAAACTCATCCCTTTTCTAATTTCCTATCCCCCAAATTCTCCCCGAAACTTTTTCCCCTTTTGTTGCCAAAGATTGAAAATGCATCAAGCAAACCGCTGTTCCCAGCAAAGGGTGCAAATAAGCCAAATTTTTTTAAAGAATGCCCTCCCCCGCAGAAGATTGCCCTACCCCGGGCCCCGAAAAGCTGTGCACTTTTTAAGTTTTCACAAAACAAGGTGGAAAAACCCGTTGCCCCAAAAAAAAAGAAAGGTCGGAAAATAATGCATGAACAGCAATGCCAAAACCTTAGGACCCAATTTTGTTTTTCAAGTATATCCGACACCACCCCTTACTCCAGGTTCCCAAATTTTTCCCCATTAAAGGGGAAAATTAAAAAGCCCCAAAAAGTTTCAAACCTTAAAATTTAGAAAAGCAATATGTACACTTTTGTACAGTGATAAGTATAGTGCACTCCACGGTAAGCAAGGCAGAAATAGAAGCCACAAGATAGCAGACCGTGCTTCAACCAGCTCTAGAATGGGAATGACAAGGGCAGACAGGAGAGTGGTACCCACATAACCTCTGCGATTGCCAAAACCATCTTATTGGCTAGAACCTGGTCACTAGTTGAACGACGGGGCCCCATCATCAACTCTTAGCAACCTGGTTCGCTGGTTGGGGGAGATAGCCTGTAAATGAGGGTGTGTACATGCGCCGAATAAAGGTTACGTACTCTTTGCATGCCACAGACGCACTGGCTTTTTTTGGGTTATCGTGGGTGGCTAACCTCCGAGGTTAAAAATGAGAACAAAATCTTATCTATCTTATCTCTTACCACATACTACTACTACTTATCTTTCTCTGCTATTCTTTGTATTGATGAAAATTAGACACATGTGCAACATCTGGGTATCTTTATTGTAGACATTTCGCCATCCAGTGGCTTTATCAATACAAATTTTAGGACATAACTTGAAGACAGTAGAACTATATACAGAAGATGAGCTAATCAGTCCCTCAGCCTTGGAGTTAGTGTTGAGAGCATCGTGGTGGTGGAGATTCTGGAGCAAAGGCAAGGTGACTGGCGTTTATATAGGCGTCAGTGGATAGGGACGTGTAGCAGACGAGGACAGAGTCACTTGTAGGCGGGATTTCCCAGTTATTAGTCGCCCCGGACTAATAACTCTTGTGTTCGCCTCAGCACGAATAAATATACTGAACTCTCTACTAGAAGATTTTTATAAAGTTTCCTATTTGTCATCTCCGAGAAATTGCTTTGAAAACCATCCCTTAATTTGATGGAAATTTACGTAGATAGAATACAAATGTCATACATTTAATGAATTTACTTATCCAGACTATAAGTAGCATTCAGGCTCCTCCACTTATTCTCACCACTATAATTTTACTCCCACAATTATTATATCTAAAACTTTCATTAAATTTTCTAATATTATCTCTTCATATTAACATTGCTGCTTAAATATGCAGACTTTTATATCTGAAAATAATAATAATAATAATTGCTTAAAAACTTGTCTGTAGGTAAATTAATTATATCAGAATTCAGATAATGTAACTTAAACTACAAAATTATACAGTAGTTTTATGTTACAGTTTTAGTCTGCCCAAAGTGACTGACAAAACGACACGATTATGAAGACTAAAAGAAAAATTTGCTTATCTATCGAGGAGACAAGTGAGTTAGAAGCAACACCAGCTGTCAGTAAGCTAACAAAAGTGCTCCTCTGCTAGGAGCATCTTACAGTACAATACAGATGGTAACGTTACAGCTCTTGTGGTCATAAGAAGTAAGTAAGAAAGAGGATGAGCCCTGGCAGTGAGCATCACCCCTGGGTCCAGCCAGGGGGAAGCTACAACTGTAGCAGCAAGTACTGGACAAGTTCATCCCAGCAGCGTGTACACCATCCCGCCCACGTGCGCCGCCCATTGCTTTGTTGTTATCCTGCTGACTGAGACGTGGGCGGCGTGCGTGGGCATACACACGACCATCACCGCCCACCCACCCACTGACGGAATGTGGGCGCGTGCACCAGCTGTTACTACACTGCTACACACCACCACACACCACCACACACCACTACACACCACCACACACCACCACACACCACAACACACCACAACACACCACCACACACCACCACACACCACCACACACCACACGCCACCACACACTACAACCACCACACACTACACACCACCACACACTACACAACACCCACACACTACACAAACACCACAGATCACCACACACCACCACACACTACACCCACCACACGCTACACCCCACCACACACTACGCACCACCACCCATGCTACACACACCACCACACACTACACACCACCACACGCTACACCCCACCACACACTACGCACCACCACCCATGCTACACACCACCACACACTACACACCACCACACGCTACACCCCACCACACACTACGCACCACCACCCATGCTACACACCACCACACACTACACACCACCGCACACTACACACCACACACACTACACATCACCACACACACTACACACCACCACAGAGACACTACACATCACCACACACACTACACACTACCCCAATGGAAATAAGTCACTCTGTCTGACTTTTTTGGGTTATCCCAGGTTCTCTACACATATGCTGCTATGTATGATAATTCTATGTAACTGTATTTGTGTATACCTGAATAAACTTACTTACTTACTTACTTACTTACCACACATACTACACACCACCACACGCAACACCACCACACACTACGCACCACCACACACTAAGCACCACCACACACTATGCACCACCACACGCAACACCACCACACACTACGCACCACCACACACTAAGCACCACCACACACTATGCACCACCACACGCAACACCACCACACACTACGCACCACACGCTACATACCACCACACACTACGCACCACCACACACTAAGCACCACCACACACTATGCACCACCACACACTACCACACACCACACACTATCACACACCATACATTACAACACACCACCACACACTACACACCACCACACACTACACACCACCAAACATTACACACCACCACATGCTACACACCACCACACACTACGCACCACCACACATGCTACACACCACC
The DNA here is from genome assembly GCF_026875155.1 of Cherax quadricarinatus. Classification (NCBI taxonomy): domain Eukaryota; kingdom Metazoa; phylum Arthropoda; class Malacostraca; order Decapoda; family Parastacidae; genus Cherax; species Cherax quadricarinatus. Next base: position 32,266,817 of record NC_069413.1, read on the forward strand.
ACCACTACGCATCACCGCACACTAACACCACCACACACACTACACACCACAACAGAGACACTACACATCACCACACACACTAACACACCACCACACATACTACACACCACCACACACAACACCACCACACACTACACACCACACGCTACACACCACACACACTACGCACCACCACACACTACACACCACCACACACTACACAACCACCACACACTACACACCACCACACACTACACACCACCACACACTACAAAAACATCACACACACTACAAACCACCACACATGCTACACACCACCACACACAACACCACCACACACCACCACACACTACAACACACACGCTACACACCACCACACACTACCTACCACCCACACACTACACACCACCACACACTACACACCACCGCACACTACACATCAACACACACTACACACCACCACAGAGACAATACACATCCACACACACACAACACACCACCAAACATACTACACACCACCACACACAACACCACCACACACTACACCACCACACACCACACACTACACACCATCACACACCACTACACACCACCACACACTACACACCATCACACACTACCACACACCACCACACACAACACACCACCACACACTACGACACACCATCATACACTACCACACACCACCACACACTACCACACACCACCACACACTACACACCCCCACACACTACACACCACCACACACTACACACCATCACACACTACACACCACCACACACACCACAACACCATCATACACTTCCACACACCACCACACACCACACACCACCACACACTACACACCACCACACACTCACCACCACACCACCACACACAACCACACACTGCTCACATCACACACACACTAGAAGGCCTGGTCACAGACCGGGCCGCGGGGGCGTTGACCCCCGAAACTCTCCACGGTAAAGTCCAGTAAACACCACCACACGCTACACACCACCACCACGCTACACACCACCACACGCTACACACCACCACACACTACGCACCACCACACATGCTACACACCACCACACACTGCACACCACACGCTACACACACACCACACACTACGCACCACCACACACTACACACCACCACACACTACACACCACCACACACTACATATCACCACACACACTACACACTACCACACATACCACACTCAACACCACCACACACTACTCACCACCACACACTACACGCTACACACACCACACACTACGCACCACCACACACACCACACACCACACACTACCACACACCATACACTACCACACACCACCACACACTACACACCACCACACATCACACACACCACCCACACTACACATCACCACACACACTACACACCACCACAGAGACACTACACATCACCACACACACTACACACTACCACACATACTAGACACCACCACACGCAACACCACCACACACACCACCACACACTAACACACCACACGCTACAACACCACCACACACTACGCACCACCACACACTACCACACACCACACACTATCACACACCATACACTACCACACACCACCACACACTACACACCACCACACACTACACACCACTACACACTACACACCACCACACACTACACACCCCACATGCTACACACCACCACACACTACGCACCACCACACATGCTACACACACCACCACACTCTACGCATCACCGCACACTACACACCAACCACACACACACTAAACATCACCACAACACACTACACACCACCACACACACTACAAACCACCACACATGCTACACACCCACCAACACTACACACCACCACTCACACACACCACTGCACAATACACATCTCCACACACACTACACACCACCATACATACTACACACCACCACACACAACACCACCACCCACCACCACACACTACACACCACACGCTACACACCACCACACACTACGCACAACCACACACTACGCACCACCACACACTACACACCACCACACACTACCACACATCATACACTACCACACACCACCACAACACACACACCACCACACAGTACACACCACCACACACCCCCACACACCCTACACACCACCACACACTACGCACCACCACACATGCTACACACCACCACACACTACACACCACCACACACTACACATCACCACACACACTACACACCACCACAGAGACACTACACATCACCACACACACTACACCACCACACACACACTACACACCACAACACATACTACACACCACCACACACACACCACCACACACACCACCACACACTACACACACACGCTACACACCACCACGCACTTCGCACCACTACAACACTAGCACCACACGAGCAACTACACACCACACACTACAACACACCATTACACTACCCAACACCACCACACTACAACCACCACTCAACACCACACACCACACACCACCACACCATCACACACACACCCTGCACACCACCACACCCGCACACCACCACACACTATGCACCACCAACATGCTACACACACCACACACTAACAACAGGGCACACTACACACCCACACACTACACATCCCACACACTACACATCACCACACACACTACACAAACCACCACAGAGACACTACACATCACAAACACACTACACACCACTAACACACCAACACTACAAAACCACCACAACAACACACCACCAAACATGCTACACACCACCACACACACCACAAAACTACACACCACCACACACTACCACAACACCACTGTTACCCCCAAAAAAGCGATTCTAAAGCTTTGGAATCTCCAGTGAATACTAAAAGGACGCCCTTCTAGCATCCACCTGTTACTGGTTTTCGTAAACAAGTAAATCCCAAACCTGCCAATATCCATTAAAATTTAGTAATATTCAAAAGTTTCTTCAGATTACAACTGTAGGCTACTAAAAGAGAAATTAAAATTAATAAATTTTTTAATCATTAAGTTGTTTAGAGGTATATTATCAAATTAAATTAAACAGCAATCAAAATAAAATCAATCTCTCGAGTTCAATATTATTGTGCTGAAAGCACATATCACATTTATAATTCTTAAGTACCGTCTGGTACATTAACATTTAATAAGATATTACAAATATGTACAAGTAAGTGTGTATGCGTGTAGTGCTCTAAGTAGTTCACTATGTCTCACGACTCGACTAGACTTAAACAAGTGACTGACAAAGTCCTCAATAAACTAACTTCTTGACCGATGGCAACCAGAACAGTCTGCTTGAACAATGAAAGAATGCTAAGCCCAATAGCCATATATAACAAGCGACTGCGACACAATCAGGATCAAGAGATAATATAACGACACTAAGTAGGGACCATCAGCAGATCCTCCACAAAGTTACAAAACTCCCATACTATGAATCTAAGTTCAGCATAGGAAAAACCCTGACTGTGACAATACACAGAAACCAGTACAAAATTAGGTCAGAAGCTATAGCTAAGGACCTGAGATGTTCAGAGTGTCTAAGCGACACAACCTAAGTACAACGTCGAAAATCACTAAGTCTATACAATGTTCTGTGAACAGAGTTCTACAGAACTAACAAGAATAATGAGACAGACAATCTGTCCAACCACCAAGCGAGTCTCGACCAGACTGCATACTTCACGAGAGGTGAGGACACCCCCCCTCGATCACGTGATAGCCCCGTGGACAGCACAGCTCAGAAGCCGGCAGTATAACGAGCGACAAGCGATAATTACAGTAGTTTGACAATCAAGACTTGAACTGAGCACATATTATGTACATCCTAACAACATAAGTCAAATAACAATATAACAGTCAAATAATAATATAAAGTCATACATTTACGATTTAGCTATTATCGCAAATATAAGCAATATAAAATTATATGAAAAAGATAATATACATTATATATATACATAATAATCATTGTAACCCATTCAGGGGTTGCAACAACCACACACACTACACAGCACCACACACTACACACCACCACACACTACACATCACTCACACTATACACCACCACAGAGACGCTACACATTACCACACACCACACACAATACCACCACACACCACCAACTCCACCACACAACACCACACACAATACCACCACACACCACCACACAACACCACACACTACACATCACCACACACTACACATCACCACACACTACACATCACCACACACACTACACACACCATACACTACACATCACACACACTACACACCACCACAGAGACACTACACATCACCACACACACTACACATCACCATTACACACTACACACCACACATACTACACTCCACACACACAACACCACCACACACCACCACACATTACACACCACACGCTACACACCACCACACATTACACACCACACGCTACACACCACCACACACTACGCACCACCACACACTACACATCATACACACTACACACACCACAGAGGACACTACACATCACCACGCACACTACACATCACCATACACACTCACACCACCAACATACTACACACCCCACACACAACACCCACACACTACACACCAGCACACAAATACCAATATACACACCACCACACTACACACCCCCACACACCACACACCCCCACCCCACACCACCAAACACAACACACACCACCCCACCCCCCATACACTAAACACCCACATGCTACACACCCCCACACCCCCTATGCACCACCACACATGCTACACACCACCACACACCACCAACAGTACACACACGCACACACCCCCCGCATACGCACCACACACCCCGACACACCACCACAGAGACACTACACATCACCAACACCTGCACATACCACACATACTACACACCCCACACAAAACACCACACACCACCCACACAAAACCACCCCACACCACCCACGTTACACCACCACACCTACACCACCCACACATACGCACCCCCACACACTACGCACCACACACCTACGCACCACCACAAAATAGCACCCCCACACATAACACACTACACACTTCACACCACACACACTAACATCACCACACGCACTCCCACATAAACCCCACACAAATACACACTACCACACATCTACACACCACCACACTACCACTACACAACATGCTAACCACCACACACTCACACTTCCCCACCTACACACCATCCACCCCACTACACCACCCCACACTACAAACCCCCACAGAGACACTCACAAACACCACAAACTACCCCACCACACAGAGACACTACACATCGCCACAACACTTTCCCCCACCCCAAAATACACACACCACCACCAACACAACACCCACCCACCACACCCACCACCCCAACACAAAACCATACACACCAACTCCACACCAACCATACCCCCAACCACACACCCACCCCCACCACCCACACCCCACAAACACCACACCCACCCCACAAACACACCACACTCCCACACAACCCCACAACACCACCACCAACCCCAACTAAAAACCACCATCCCACAACCACCCAAAACACACACAAACCACCAACACCCCAAACACCAAACACCACACACCACCCCCCAACACACCACACCCACCAAATCCACACAAAACACACAACCAACCCCCAACTACACCCACCACACAAAACCACACACAACACCACCACCCACCACAAAACACCACCCCACAAACACCACACTCCACCCAACAACCACAACACCCCCACACACAACACCCAAAATCCCAAAACACCACACACCCACACACACACCAACACCCACTCCAAACACACACCACCCACACCCCCCACACTCCACCACACACAACACACCACCAACACCCCACACCCACCACACATCACCACACTCCACCCCAAAAAACCACACACCATCACACACAACACCCCCACACCCCCCCACCCCCCCAAAACCCCCCCACACCCCACACCCCCCCCTCCCCAAAAACCCCCCCCCACACACCCCCCACACCCACCCCAAAACACCCACACCACAACAAACACCACACACACCACCCACTAACCACTACACCCACCCAAAAAAACACCCCCTCACTCCCCACAAAAAACCACACAACACCACTTCCCCCACAAAGACTAAACCCCCACACAAAACCACACATACCACCCCACACCCCAACCACCCAAACAAACATCCAACACAACACCCAACCACCACCCCACTCCAACACACACCCCACACCCCAAAACACCAACACCATTTCCCTCCCTTTCCCCACACACAACACCACACAAAACCCACACACCACCCCATCACCACACAAACCCAACACCCCACACAACACCACCACACCCCTCACATCCCCCACACACAGTTTGGGAGCATTAGTGGAGGCAGGATCCCTACATAGTTTAAGCAGAGGTTGATAAAATCACGGCTCAGGGAGGGATAGTAGCGATCAGTGAAGAGGCGGGGCCCCGGAGCTCGGACTGACCCCCCAACCTCAACTGGGAGTTTAAAAACAAAAACCCCACCCCCCCCCACAAAACACCCCCACACACCACCACACTCACCACCACACTAACACCACGTACAACACCACCACACACCATCACAATCCACTACACACACTACACATCACCACACAAACACACCACCACACACCAACACTCCACCACACACACTACACACACACAACACCACCACACACCATCACACTCCACCACACACACTACCACACACCACACACAACACCACCACACTCCACCACACACACTACACACCACACACAACACCACCACACACAACACCACCACACACAACACCACACACCATCACACTCCACTAACACACTACACACCACCACACACAACACCACCACACTCCACCACACACTACACACACACACAACACCACCACACACAACACCACCACACACAACACCACCACACACAACACCTCCACACACAACACCACGCACCATCACACTCACTACACACACTACACACCACACACAACACCACACACACAACACCACCACACACAACACCACCCACACATCACACTCACTACACATACTACACACCACCACACACAACTCCACCACACTCCACCACACACACTACACACCACACAACACCACCACACACAGCACCACACACACCATCACACTCCACTACACACACTACACACCACACACACAACACCACCACACTCCACCACACACACTACACACCACACACAACCACCACCACACACAAACACCACACACAACACACCACACATAACACCACCACACGCCATCACACTCCACTGCACACACTACACGCCACCACACACAACACCACCACACACAACACCACCACACATAAACACCACCACACGCCATCACACTCCACTGCACACACTACACGCCACCACACACAACACCACCACACACAACACCACCACACAACACCACCACACACAACACCACCACACACAACACCACCAAACATAAACCACCACCACACGCCATCACACTCACTGCACACACTACACACCACCACACACAACACCACCACACACACAACACCACACACAACACCACCACACACAACACCACCACACACACTACACACCACAGACAACACCACCACACACACTACACACCACCACACACACACACACCACACACCACCACACTCCACCCAACACACACTACACACCACCACAACAACAACACCACACAACCACCCACAACACACACACCACCTGGTTGTCTTCAAGAGGGTGCTATTATTAAAGTTTGCTATTACACCATGGTGTAACAGCACACAAATAGGGTTAAATGAATAACTGTGAAAATTGGGTCAAAAAAGTCTTTGACTTTATAACCAGTAGAACAAAAAAGAGTGTTAGTAAACAGATTTAAATCAGATGATACCCACGTTTGAAAAACTCTGTTTCATAAGGTACAGTACTTAGGCTGAATTTTTGCTGCAACCCAACAGCACCTTTTTCCCAAGGAAGGTGAAATTCTATAAAATTTTAAAAAACCCCAAAAAAAAAAAAAAAAAAAAAAAAAAAAAAATTTTTAAAAAAAAACAAAAATAAAAAATTCAAAAAAAACATAAAAAAAAATTGGGGGCCCCCCCCCCCGGGGATGCAACCCCCCCAAAGTGTAGGGGCCCAGCTGTTCAAATCCTCCCTCTTTTTCCCAACCCCCCTTCTCCCCCCCCTTCTCCTTTGGTCGTACGTTGGTTTGCGTGCAGCCGCAGAAAACACCGGTTGATAGGCCCCGATCCACCAGGGGGCCCTGGTCACAGACGGGCTGCGGGGGCGTTGCCCCGGAACTCTTCCAGGTAAACTCCAGGTAAATCGCTGCCATCTTGTTCTCATCCTTAAATCTGACAAAAAGATGTAACCCAGAGCACAGTGCCCCCCCACTCTTGACCACAAAAGTAGATATGAGTGTCCCCCCTGCCAAAAAACCTCTGCTTAAAAAAACCATCGGTACTAAAAACCCATCTGTACTAAAAACCCACCTGTAGTAACACCTAAAAATAATATTTTTATTTATACAAGGTATACGGGCCCTAGCTGAATCAATGACACATACATATAGAAATCTCCCTTTTTAGCAGAGTATTTCGGGCAAATTAGGTGTTTTTTTTCAGGATGCGACCCACACCCGTCGACTAGCACCAAGGTATCCCTTTACTGATGGGAAGCAAAGGGCAACCGGGGTAAGGAAACACGTCCCCATGTTTCCACCCCCTTCGCGGGAAAACGTACCCCGGGCCCTCACCAAGTGAAGCGAGAGTTTTGCCCTACGCCACAGGGCACCCCCTACCATCTGTATAACAACCTCTACTAACGGCCCCCTCTGCTAAAGAACATCTGCACTTCCGCCTGTACTAACTACCACTTACTAAAAATCACCTACACAAAAACCATCTGTCTAACAACCCCCTGTATAACAACCCCCCCTGTGTAAACCTCTGTCTAACCCTCTGTTTTGTAACCATCTGTATAACAACCATCGCACTAAAAAACCCCCTATACTAACCATCTGTACTAACAACCCCCTGCATACCCCCTGTCTAACAATCACCTGCACAAATAAAAATATGTCTAGCAACCACCTGTCTAAAACCATCGTCTAACAACCCCCTGTACTAACAACCACCTGTACTAACAACCACCTGTACTAAAAACCCTCTGTAGTAACCATCTGTCTAAAAAAACCATCTGCCTAAAAAACCCCCTAACTAACAACCATCTGTAAAAAACCACCTGCACTACCCCCTGTACTAACAATCCCTGCAAAATAACCATATGTACTAGCAACCCCCTGTCTAACAACCATCTGACTAACCACCCCTTTCTAACAACCATCTGTACTAACAAATGTGTATGAAAACCACCCTTTATAACAACTCTGTATAACAAAAACCTGCACTACCACCCGTATAATTTCCCAAATAGCTATACCTGCACTAACAACCACCCGTATAACAATTTTTGTACTAACAACCATCTGTACTAACATCCCCTGCACTAACAACCCCCCTGCATAACAACCACCTGCACTAACAACCACTTGACTAACAAACCCCTTTCACTAACAACCACTTGCACTAAAGCCATCTGTCTAACCCGCCACTGTACTAAAAAATCACTTTTAATTAACAACCCTTGCACTACCACCTACACTAACAAACCCTGTAAAAACCCCTGCCTAACAACCCCCTGTAATAACCCCTCTTTCATACCCAAAAATACTAACACCCACGCCAACCGAGTACGAACCACAGCTCGGGTTTGGGCAGGTATTTACTTTAGGTGCCTGTCCAGTGCCTTTTGAAGACAGCCCGGGGTCTTTGATAATCCCCAGTGTGAGTGGGAGGCAGTTGAGCAGTTGGGCCCCCTGACCTTTTGTGTTTTTTTTCGTGCTAGTGACACCCTGTTTTCATTGTGGGGATGTTGCATCGTCTTCGAATCTTTTGCTATGTAGGGAGTGATTTTGTGTGCAAGTTTGGTCTGTCCCCTCTGGATTTTCCAAATGTATTAATCATGTATCTTCCGCCTGGTTCTAGGGGAGTACAGGTTGAGGAATTCCAGGTTCCCCGTAGTTGAGGTGTTTTATCGCAGTTTTGATGCCCGTGAAGGTTCTCCGACATTTTTCTGTCCCGCAATTTCACCTGCCTTGAAAGGGGTGTTTGTGGCGCAATAGTCCAGCCTAGAAGAACAAATGGGGCCTGAAAGGGGGTTATCTGGTTGGCATCCCTGGTTTTGAAGGGTTTCATTTCCAACCCGTCATTTTTTGCAGATGCAATAACCCCTTACTACCACTGTACGAAAAAAACCTGTATAACAACCACCTGTACTAACAAAAAAACCCGTACTAACAACCCCCTGTATAAAACCATTGTACTATAACTTTACTAACAACCATCTTTATTAAAAACCCCGCACTAACAAACCCCTTTTACTAACCTCTTTACTAAAAACCATCGTATAACTTCCTCAAAATAAAAACCACCCTGTACTAATAACCCCCTGCATAACAACCCCCTATACTAAAACCCTCTGTACTAACAACCACCCGCATACCACCTGACTAACAATCACTGCACAAATAACCATATGTCTAGAACCACCCGTACTAACAACCATCTGTACTAACAACCAATGTCTAACAACCAACTGTACTAACAACCCCTTACTAACAACCATCTGTGTAACCATCTGTTCTAACAAACCCTCTGCATAACAACCCCCTTACTAACAACCATCTGTATAAAACCACCTGCACAACTGTACTAAAAAATCCCCTGCACAAAAAACCATATGTATAGCAAACCCCCTGTACTAACAACCATCTGTACTAACCACCTTACTAACAACCCTCTGTATAAAACCATGTGTACTACAACCCCCTTTAACAACATCTGACTAAAACCACCTGCACTACCCCCTGTCTAATTTCCAACTTGCTATCACCTGCATAACAACCACCTGTACTAACAATTACTTGTACTAACAGCCTCTGTATAAACCCCTGCACTAACAAACCCCCTGCACTAACAACCCCCTGCATAACAACCCCTTGCACTAACAACCCCTTTCACTAACAACCACTTTCACTAACAGGCCCTTGTACTAACAGCCACCCGTATAACAAACACTTGTAATTTTAAAAACCTCTGCACTACACCCACACTAACAACCCCCTGTAATAACACCTGCACTAAAACCACCGTAATAACATCTACACTCCCCAAAGTACAAAAAAACCCCACGCAAAAAACCCAGTCGAACCACAGCTCGGTTGGTCAGGTATTTCTTTAGGTGCCCGTCCAGTGCCTTCTTGAAGACAGCAGGGGTCTTTGATAATCCCCAGTGTGTTGCTGGGGGGCAGTTGAGCAGTCTTGGGCCCCTGCATTATTGTGTTCTCTCTTATCGTGCTATGAACCCCCGCTTTTTTTGTGGGGATGTTGCATGTCTGTCGAAACTTTTGATCGTAGGGAGTGATTTTGTGTGCAAGTTTGGTAAGTCCCCCTAGGATTTTCCAAGTGTATATAATCATGTATTCTCCCCCCTGGTTTAGGGAGTACAGGGTTTAGGAATTCCCGCGTTCCCAAAATAGTTGAGGTGTTTTTTCGCAGTTATGAGTGCCGGGGAAGGTTCTCGTACTTTTTCGTCGCAATTTCACTGCCTTGAAAAGGGGCTGTTAGTGCGCAGCAAAAGTCCGCCTAGATAGAAAAAAAGTGCTGAAGAGTGTTATCGGGGTTGGCATCCCTGGGTTTTTAAAGGGTTTCATTATCCCCCTGTCATTTTTTTAGCAGATGCAATAACCACCTGTACTACCACCTGACGAACAACCCCCCTGTACTAACAACCCCTGTATAACAAACACCTGTACTAACAACCACCCGTACTAAAAACCCTTTCTATCAACTTTACTAACAACCATTTTATAAAAAAACCCCCTGCACTAAAAACCGCTTGTATAACCATCCCTTTCTAACAACCTCGACTAACTTCCTGATAACAACCACCTGTACTAATAACCCCCGAGTAAAACCACGTACTAACCACCCACATAAAAAACACCTGCCCCAAAAACCATTTTCACTAAAAACTACCCGTGCTAACCCCTGCCTAACAACCCGCTTTCCCAACAAAACCCCCTGCATAACAACCCCTTTAAATAAAAGCTATCTGTACTAAAACCAGCTGCACTACCCTTCCCCCAAACTGTACCAGAGGTGTAATAGTTGGGGGTTAAGGCCCCCCTCAGGTGGGTGGGGCTGGTGGCGGGGGCGGGGGCGGCGGCGACGGGCGGCAGTCACGGGCGGCAGTGGCGGCGGCGGGCACCACCTCCAGGCCCCTGGGAAAACAAATACCTCCATTTTCCTTTTCCCCGCCATCTTCTCCTGTCCGGAGTGATTGTAACTGGCACTAAAGTGGAGACGCCGAGGCAAACACAAAAGCCAGCCTCAGGGGAAAGGAAAAACATTTCGGGAGGTTGAAAGCGTCCCCCTCAGGCAGACATGGCAAATCTCCGTCCTTGTTGATATCTAGTGGAAATAGAAGTCTTGACGAAGGATCACTGGCTATTCACTTTCACCAATTGCGATCAGGTGAATGGTGGGCCCAGCTTATTGGATGATACGATGTGTTGGTTGTGATTGTGGTCGCGATATTGGCTTTCTTGTTAGATGGGAGACGCGTCCTGGGCCGTAGCTTACACCGCGAGACTTCACACCACACACACACACACACACACACACACACACACACACACACACACACACATACACACGCGCGCGCGCGCGCAACTTTTTTTATGAGGCAATGTTGAGTGTGAAGGCGACTTGTTGAGACTGATGCAATGATTGCTGGCAGCGGCTCATCCACTGGTGTGTGTAATTATATTACTACCAAGCACCTGAGAGCCGCGTCGTTCACTTTCCTTCTCTACAATATATGTTTTAACACTGTTTCTCCACTAACTCATTATCACTATAACTTGTCCAATTATCAAAACTTTACGGCCTAGTCCCTGAACCCATTATATACCTCCGTAATCTTTCGACTACCTGGTCACAGACCGGGCCGCGGGGGCGTTGACCCCCGGAACTCTCTCCAGGTAAACTCTCTCCAGGTAAACTACCGCCCACGGGATGGGTAGGGAGTGCATACTAGATATTAAATTTAACTCAGCCTCACAAACACATGAGTTCCAGTCCCTGGACCCATTATGTACCTTTGTAATCTTTTGACTACCGCCCATGTGGAGAAATTTTCTCCAGGAGGGGGGTATCAGCCCCCTTCAGCCCCCTTCAGCCCCCTTCAGCCCCCTTCAGCCCCTTTCAGCCCTGAGGGGCCCAGCCCTCTCAGCCCTGAGGGGCCCAGCCCTCTCAGAAGGGGCAAGCATCTTGTTTACTGCTACAGTGAGTAATTGATCCCAGATGCAGTACCAGTATACGACCTGTGGTCAAGCGACCGCCGCTTCTTGCAGTCCAGTGTTGCAAAGTGTATTTTAATAAGAGACAGTACATCTCTTACCTTAGCAGGACAATTAAGGTAAATCCTGCTCCCACTTTATTACCATAGTAAAGATAGTGGACATTGTTGTCTATGCTTAAGACAGCAAGAATCAAACATTCTGCTTTGCTTCATCGAGGAAGTGGCAAGGAAGCAAAAGTACTAGGTCAGCTTTTCCTTTGTGCTGGGGGCAGTGATGGCGTGGGGCGTTGTGGCATCTTCAGATTACTTTTGACTCTACTGAGGGTGACACTGACGCCAGGATAACCAACAAAGAAAGATCTGTGCGTTAGTGTGAACAAAGTGTCTCATAAAACACAATAAACACTTAAGAGAAGTGTGATCAGCTTCTTTAGTGATAAGATTGTGAACAATAAAGACAAATCTTGTGGAACATAGTGTACCAGTGTGCGTATTCCTAGATTATGGAAGACGTGGACATCCAAGGACACTTCAGCTTCTATCAAGTCACCGATATAAGATTTCGTTCGGATTTTTAACCCCGGAGGGTTAGCCACCCAGGATAACCCAAGAAAGTCAGTGCATCATCGAGGACTGTCTAACTTATTTCCATTGGGGTCCTTAATCTTGTCCCCCAGGATGCGACCCACACCAGTCGACTAACACCCAGGTACCTATTTGCTGCTAGGTGAACAGGACAACAGGTGTAAGGAAACGTGTCGAATGTTTCCACCCGCCGGGAATCGAACCCGGGCCCTCCGTGTGTGAAGCGGGAGCTTTAGCCACCAGGCCACCGGGCCTGTGAAGAACACCATAGCTCATGCTGCAAGAGCAAGGTAGGTTACGAATATCTTGTAGTACGGGGGACTGCGCAGTTCTTGAGTCACAAGGAGTTTGTAATCAACCTATAGTCGGCAGTTAGGTGCGGACTTTTGAGTCCACACAAGTAAGTTTGTCAGCTATCAGTGAACGAAATATGCTGACATAACACCCCCTAGGGGTAAATTATTGTTTACATAATATGATCTATTCCAGCCCGTTGAGAGATGATCATGACAACAATTCAAGACCTCATCTGCAGGGGCAGCTGTGTAGATGATTTGCTGTCTTTTATCAGCTAAGTGTTCCCTATATTTAAATTTAAAATTAAGCTTAACTGGTAATCCCATTTCTCAACATTTTGGTCGTGCTCGAACTGGATAAAGGCCACACTGTGGTCCAAATACGTTGTACTACAGAAAACAAATAACCTACGAGCCAAGGTCCTTCGAAAAAAGCTGTAAATTAGTGTTTTAAAATTTAAATCAGTATAAATGAGTCCCTCCAGACTCAATCACATAGAATGGGTAGCCAAAAGAAAATGGGCGTTCACCCAGCATTCACCCAAAGAAAACGGGAGCTGAGTGACTCGCCCAACAAGAAAACGGGGGATGGCACCCGGCATCCACTGCTCCAAGCTCGAAGAAGCGCTGACTAAGACGACAACAACCCAACTGAGGTTGGGTTTGTCTGAGTGTATATACACATAGTGCTTATAATGTTTATAGATAGAGATTAAGAGACAAGATTGTGTTAAAGTTTGTTTTTTATAGATATACCTATTATATTAAAGGAACTATATATATAAATTTAAGCTTTCATATATATATATATATATATTAACAGTGACATTTATAGTGTATAGTGAATGAAGTGTATAACATCGTTTTTAATGATTAATCATCGTTGTCAGGCTGACACAGCAAACTCAAGCTGTAAACACCAGCCACATGTACTGTGTACCCTTCATGGTCATTGACCCTGAGGTTAAGCTTAGTGGGTCAGTAGTGTCTGACTGATTATTGCTGACTTAAGCATAACAAAAACTTAGCTATTTATAGCAGTACACTGTTTTTTAAACACTCTAAGTGTGGTGCTAGAATTTTCGGTATACCATTAAAATGGCTTGTTTGAAAACTCAGTTTCAGTCTTTACAGACTAAGATTACACAATTAGAAAATCTAATTTCAGTCTGTATAGGATTAACTCAAGATACAAACAGAGATTTTGATGATCTTGAGGTCAAATTTGAATTACTTACACAACGTCTGGAAATAATTAATTCAGACTATACACATTATGAAAAGAATTTTCTTGAATCAGACCCATCTGAGGATGAAATTAAAAATGTTTTGGATACTTTTAGTAATCAACAATTAAGGTGGACAGGAGTACAGGCTATCTGCCGCAAAACTCTGTCACAGAGACCTACTGTAACTAGTGGTCAAACACCTGTTACACCTGTAACAACAACAAGTGTCCCATTACCAAGCTTACCTACATTGTCATTACCTATTTTCCAAGGTCATAATTACGAAGAATTCATTAGTGGTTTTCAGTCCATAGTAAATTCACGAACTGACATAGATGAGATTGCTAAGTTCAATTATATTAAATGTCTTGTGAAGGGAGAACCCTATGAACTAATTAAGTCATATCCGGTGGTTAAAGGTAATTATCAAATAGCCTTACGTGTCTTAGCAGACAATTACTTTGATGCTGACAAGGCCAGAGTTAGACATGCAGTCTTAATATCAAGCTTGAAGCCACCCAAACATTGTTTTTCAGACTTACAAACATTTAGAATCACATCAGACGATAGTCTCAGATCTCTAGGTGCTAAATATGACCTAAGGCAATATGATTGGTTTATCAGTGGTATTGTACAAGATAAGTTGTCACCACAAACTATTGAACGATTAAATATTATGTTCAATAAACGATATTTCACTTGTGAGGAAATTAGCAATGGTTTACAAACAATAGTTTCATGCATCAAACAAAATGTTGAGAAATGAGATTACCAGTTAAGCTTAATTTTAAATTTAAATATAGGGAACACTTAGCTGATAAAAGACAGCAAATCGTCTACACAGCCGCCCCTGCAGACGAGGTCTTGAATTGTTGTCATGATCATCTCTCAATGGGCTGGAATAGATCATATTATGTAAACAATAATTTACCCCTAGGGGGTGTTATGTCAGCATATTTCATTCACTGATAGCTGACAAACTTACTTGTGTGGACTCAAAAGTCCGCACCAAACTGCCAACTATAGGTTGATTACAAACTCCTTGCGACTCAAGAACTGCACAGTCCCCCGTACTACAAGAAATTCGTAACCTACCTTGCTCTTGTAGCGTGAGCTATGGTGTTCTTCACACCTTCGACAGATATTGGTGACTTGATAGAAGCTGAAGTGTCCTTGGATGTCCACGTCTTCCATAATCTAGGAATACGCACACTGGTACACTATGTTCCACAAGATTTGTCTTTATTGTTCACAATCTTATCACTAAAGAAGCTGATCACACTTCTCTTAAGTGTTTATTGTGTTTTATGAGACACTTTGTTCACACTAGTGCACAGATCGTTCTTTGTTGGTTATCCTGACATCAGTGTCACTCTCAGTAGAGTCAAAAGTAATCTGAAGACACCACAACGCCCCACGCCATCACTGCCCCCAGCACAAAGGAAAAGCTGACCTAGTACTTTTGCTTCCTTGCCACTTCCTCAATGAAGCAAAGCAGAATGTTTGTTTCTTGCTGCCTTAAGCATAGACAACAATGTCCACTATCTTTACTATGGTAATAAAGTGGGAGCAGGATTTACCTTAATTGTCCTGCTAAGGTAAGAGATGTACTGTCTCTTATTAAAATACACTTTGCAACACTGGACTGCAAGAAGCGGCGGTCGCTTGACCACAGGTCGTATACTGGCACTGCATCTGGGATCAATTACTCACTGTAGCAGTAAACAAGATGCTTGCCCCTTCTGAGAGGGCTGGGCCCCTCAGGGCTGAAAGGGCTGAAAGGGGCTGAAGGGGGCTGAAGGGGGCTGATACCCCCCTCCTAGAGAAAATTTCTCCACAGCCCACAGGATGGGTATGGGGTGCATAATAAAGATATTAAACTAACTCACAAGCACAATTTAATTTAGCCTAATCCAACTATATATATTTTAGATAAGTTTACAATAATTTGATAAACAAACACAATGAAATATATTTTTTTCGTTAGGTTCAGAATGCTTTTTTGTGAAATTATTGCATACACAAGTTTTTGCTTCCCTTATTCGGCAAGATGAGGAGAGTATACCTGTATTGCATAATTCCAGCCCCTTGTGCCTCGATGAATGTGACTGGAATAGTGCAGAGTTCAGCGTAAGTCCATATCACTACAAACTGGCATAGTACCGAATATGTGGAAAATGACAAATGTGATACCTATTTTCAAAGCAGGTGACAGGTCCTTAGCCTCGAACTATAGACCAGTAAGCCTAACCTCCATAGTGGGAAAATTTATGGAATCCATAACTGCCGAGACAATTCGTAGCCATCTTGAAAAGTACAAATTGATCAATGAATCTCAGCATGGTTTTACAAAAGGGCGTTCCTGCCTTACGAATTTATTTCCTTTTTTCACTAGAGTATTTGAGGAGGTAGATCATAGTAATGAATATGATATTGTGTATCATATTCATTGAGGAAAATTAAGGAGGAGAAATGTTTCCTTGGGTAGAGGTGTGGTTAGCAGATAGGCAGCAGAGAGTTTGCATAAATGGGGAGAAATCAAAGTGGGGAAGCGTCACGAGCAGCATTCCACAGGCAGTGGCGGCTCATAGCTAAAATTAGTGAAGGTGCTACTTCAGAAAATTTTTAGTTATTGTTTTAATATTGTGTAAAATGAAACAAGCATATAAAAATGAGAGACAACTGTGAAAACTTAAGCTGTTGAAGTTCACTTACAGTCAAAGAAATTTCTTGGGGATGCAAGGAGGCCATGATCAAATTATTTAAATTTTCTGTAAAATAAAAGAACCGAAAAAAACTATGAATTAAATAAAATAGCTGGAAGCATGATAATCATCTGATTCTACACTTTATCACATTCAAGAATATGGCACATGGTTTTTAAGCATAACACACATCACTGAGTCAAAAATAAACACTACCTTACTTGCACGACAGGGTCGGCGCTGCATCAGCTACAATGCTCTCTCTACCTAGCATGCAGCATTTTATCTTGGACATGTGCGCATGTGCACAACAGCCAAACACCGAGTCACTGGAACTGTGAAGCACTCAGTTCCATACAAAGATTTTTGTAATTTTTTTAGGTACTACGGGATGGCTACTGACATTAAGCTTAAGGATTATATAATGTACAAGCATAAAGAAAGAATTAATGAGAAAAGACTCATTATATTGAATGATATTGATAATATCGAGTGAAAATAGTGGGTGCTGCAGTTCCACAATGCTTATACATGAGCTGCCACTGTCCACAGGGGTTAGTGTTGGGCCCCTTGTTGTTCACAATCTGCATAAACGACATAGTAAATGAATAATATAATAATTTTGTAATAAAATATGATGCTGATTTGGTCCTTTCAAGAAATTTCGAGTGAGGGGGGTGTAGTAGAGCTGCAGAGTGATGCTGGGGAGAGATGTCATTTGTAATGTGTGAATGCTGGACTGAGTTTTGCAATGTGATCAGGCATTCTCAATGGCCAAATTGGGAGTTTTCAGCATGAATTTGTAATAGGAACCTGTGTTAACATCCCCTGCTGAAGATTAGGACAGAGAACTTGTGAGACCTCAAGAATTATGCATAAATGGTTGAAGATGAGGAAAACACCATCACTCACATAGGGAAGTGCACCATTAGTCCTTGCATTTAGATCTCTAGCTGGCTGGTGTGGGGTCTAGGTGTTAGGCAGGTACTGTGGTGTGATCCATCTACGGTAATTAAATGGTAAGTGTTAATACCAGTTATATTTTGTGCACCCAGCAAGCCTAATTATATACAGTCCACAACCTTAATTACTAGAGTAGCTGGTTTTAATATTATTATTAATTTAATGTCAGGTCTAGCTATTGGTGAGAGTGATAGGGAATGGGCATCGAGGGTTTAGTTAGTTTAATGTGTTTATTGAGTACCCCATACCCATCCTGTGGGTGGTAGTCAAAAGGAGACATCGAGGGAGTGACAGTTTGGCGACATGCTGTGACAGTCCCACTTACCTCACCCAAATTACTTATAGGTAATAATTCAAGTAATGTCCTGTAAACCTTCTGGAGGTAATTTACTCACATATAATAATAATTCACAATATCTAATGTAAAAAAATGTACCTATACACTTAGTAGACTATATAATCCAAATAATTTTTCTTATAATGTATGATGATATATTTAAGATAAGATAAGATTTTCTTCGGATTATTAACCCCGGTGGGTTAGCCACCCAGGATAACCCATATACATTCATCAAACATATATTTACATTACCAGGACTTGAGTCCTGGAGATAGGAAGTACAGTGTCTACACTCTGAAGGAGGGGTGTTAATGTTGCAGTTTTATAACTGTAGTGTAACCGTGCCTCTGGTCTCTGGCAAGATAGTGATGGAGTGAATGATGATAAAAGTTTTTCTTTTTTCGGGTCACTCTGCCTTGGTGGGAGACTAGTAAGTAAGTTTATTCAGGTATACATAAATACAGTTACATAGAACCTAGGATAACCCAAAAAAGTCAGACAGAGGGACTTATTTCCATTGGGGTCCTGATGTGTTAATAAAAAAATAATTATATATATATATATATATATATATATATATATATATATATATATATATATATATATATATATATATATATATTTTATATTATATATTATACATCTCGTGCCTAATAGGTAAAACTGGTCAATTAGCAAGAACTCATTTAAAATTAAGTCCTTTCTAAAATTTTCTCTTATACGTTTAAAGACATATTTTTTTCATTAATGTTAATGTAAAAATTTATAATTTTGCACCAAAAGAATCTTAGAAAACTTACCTAACCTTATTATAACAAGCGCAATTTATTTTAGCCTAACCCAACTGAATATATGTTAAATACATTTACAATAATTTAATACTAAACAAACACAATGAAATACTTTTTTCGTTAGGTTCAAAATGATTTTTGCGAAATTATTGCATACACAAATTTTCACTTATCCTATATGGCAAGATGAGCGTTGCTATTTAAGCCAAGATCGTAAGTTCTGCCTATTCGGCACGACACACACACACACACACACACACACACACACACACACACACACACACACACACACACACACACACACACACACACACACACATATTATATATATATATATATATATATATATATATATATATATATATATATATATTAGTAGTAGTAGTAGGTTGGTAGACAGCAACCGCCCAGGGAGGTACTACCATACTGACGAGTGCAAAATGGAAGCCTGTATTTGTTTTACATGATGGTGCGATTGCTGGTGTCTTTTCTGTCTCATAAACGTGCAATATTTCAGGTATAGAGGAGAAAAAAGAGCCATGAAGTTTGCTGTTCCTAGAATGTGACGTGAACCCACTGATCACTCAACCAACTGCTACTTCTGCCTGGTGGATCCTTCCCAACACTGAACCGGGAAAAATGCACCTGCTGTTTCTGATTCAGACCTTCCCTCTTCTATTGCACCAGTACCACACAGTGCTGATCTTCCTGCACCTACACCTCCAGAAGGAAGTCAACCGTCAGAAGAAGAAAACAGCAAATCAGAAAAATGAAGAGCACAGTGAACAAGACTATGATCTCACAGATGCAGCGGTTGGGAGGAATCCTCACTACCCAAACCAAACAGACATCAATGACCTTATCAGAGATCTTGGTTTGACAAAGTCAAATGCTGAGCTTTTTATTTCAAGGCTCAAGGAGTGGGACTTGGTGGATGAAAGTGTGCAGGTGACAAGCCAAAGAAAACGTCACCATTTCTCAAGCTTCTTCACTAATGAAGACAGGTTGTGCTACTGCAATGACGTATCAGGCCTGTTTGATGCAATTGGAATTGCATGCAATCCAAATGAGTGGAGACTCTTCATTGACAGTTCCTCCAGAAGCCTAAAAGCTGTACCTCTGCACAACGGGAACAAGTATCTATCTCTTCCCATGGCTCATTCAGTGCAGCTTAAGAAGGACTACAACAGTGTCAAACTTCTACTGGAAGCTTTGAGCTACGATAAGTATGGCTGGGAGGTTATTGGAGACTTCAAAATGGTGGCATTTTTTTATGGGACTCCAAGGAGGTTTTACCAAGTTTCCCTGTTATCTTTGTCATTGGGATAGTAGAGACAGAGCGGCACACTACCAGAGGAAGCACTGGCCTCAAAGGACTGAGTTCTCAGTAGGAAGACACTATATCAAACATAAACCATTGGTGGATCCTCAAAAGGTTCTGTTCCCTCTATTACACATCAAATTAGGGCTAATGAAGCAGTTTGTTACAGCTCCTGACAAAGAGTATCAAGTATCTTCAAGACTTCTTTCCCAAGCTATCAGAAGCAAAGGTGAAGGCTGGCATCTTCACTAGACCACGAGTCAGGAAAATCATGGAGTACTCAGTATTTTCAAAGAAGCTCACAGAGAAGGAAAAGGAAGCCTGGGAGAGTTTTGTTGCTGTAGCACATGGCTTTCTGGGCAACAACAAGGCTTACAATTATGGGCTGTAGGATGTCCCTTAAGGTCCATATCCTTGATGCTCATCTTGACAATTTCAAGGAGAATATGAGAGCACTTCTGTGGAAACTTATTTGGTACCTAAAGTTCCACAGGACAGATCCAGCATGGCCGTAATGGAATGGCTGAGCTGGGTGGCCCTTAAACCCTCCCAAATAAACACATTTTTTCTCCCTGGGTTGGCGATTGATGGTAGGCACTTATTTATTTATAGATTTACCCTTCAGGGAAGGAGCAGGTAGTTTTACTGTTAGTATATTAATATTAGGTTTACTAAGGCAACTGTAGATAATAATAATGTAGACCTAAGACCTTAACATAGGTAGTAATAGGCCGATAATGTAGGCAAACCCTAGGATAAGTTAGCTAGGGAGAACTGGCAGCCCTAGTTTGAACGAAGAGACGAGGGTCTGGAAGAGAGACCAGCTCGTTCTTCTTAAGACAGACACCAACTGGACAAGACGTGCCTTGATCAGCAGACGGCGCCCCCCCCACGTGTCTTTACATTTGAGACCTGGAGAAATCTGGTAGAGGCACCTCGATGTACCATAGATGACCTCCTCCGTCAGGCCCATACAGTAAGACAAGACCTCCACTTTATCTCGTAGATTTCTGGCCAGTGTCTGGGGAGAATTGTGAGTGAGTTTGATCTGTGGGCCTGTGTTGCAGCTGGCAGAGCATGCCCAGTAAGTACCAGTGTCTCAAGGCAGTCTGGAAGCTAGTGTCCGTGTCTGCATAGTTATACTAGGGGATACATACCCTCTTGGATATAGGAATTTCTGAGGTGCAGGCAGGTCACTAATAACTATTGAATATTGCAGGAATTAAGGCTCCTGGTTGCACATGGTTTCTGAGGGGAAGTCCAAAGGGGCTAAGGCTAAGCTTAGTGAAGTTGAAGATCAGGATATATGCTGCAACACCAAGTAAGTTAGTTCTTTATACGTGCATGCAGGCGAGTTTCTTGCAACATCAGTCATTTGTGAAAATCTGTCCTATAAGCCACTTGTGAGGCTGAGGTACCCACCTCAGAGCTCGGTGTCAACAGAGTTTGCCAGGGTAGGCGACTCACTTCGAGGCAGTCCACACAAATTTTCACAACTTCCACCAAGATATAATGGACTTTGAACACAAATATTAGGGATCTTATAATGAAAACATGATGAGAGACTACATTTGGGGGCTTAAACGGGAAAGTGATTTGTTGCATGTTCGCAAATCTAGAAAAACTGCTCATTTTTATCTTTGTAAATATGTTTCAGAAAGTTTAAAATAAGATCTGTGTAAATTTTATTTTATGTAAATTTTATTTATTTTATTATATGCTTTTGTTTTACATCCATAACTAGCAAATAATATTGAAATTTAGCCATTTTTTCTCAAAAAAAAATTCATCCTGTAAGCCACAAAACCAAAGTTTAAAAGGAATAATCGGCATTTTCTATTGTTTTGTAATGAAAAGAGTTGGAAAATAACACTTACTTGTCAGGAACAAAAATTGTATTACATAATCTATAATCTATGTAACTATTTATGTGTACTTGTACCTGAATAAAAACTTACTGACTTACAAGATGTGAGGCAGAGTTGGACACTGTGTGAGGTGTCAGTGGCCCTTACAACCCCCAACAAGACAAGGAAGATAGTGAAGACGGTCACAACAACAACATGGACTCTCATCCAAGTTTAGTGATTGTGAACACACATGATCAAAATGTAACTGATATTGTTAAAGGTGAGCCCACTGACTTGGTGATAAAGTAAAAATATTTTTTTTTATGATGCCGTAAATGCTTTCCCTGACAAGGGGTATTTATACACTAACAAAAAAGTATTTTATACATGTCAGTTATCTTAATTGTATACTGTACAGTACGTCACTTTATAGAAATAAAATTGTTTGTTTTGTTTTGAGGTTATACAAGTTTATTTACCTTGAGTGTAACCCAGAATAACCAAATAAAACTGTTGTCAAAATACTGGGCTTTATTCCATTGGGGTCCTTGAAGGGATTATCAGGTTGTTATGCATGATAATCAGTCACCTAAATTTGTGTAAGTTTACTTGTGTGTTCCTGTACCTAAATAATCTTGTGTGAGATTTAATAGGTGCTGTATAGCAGTACATGTATTAGTAAAGATGTTGGTAGATGGGAAACTTTTGGCATTTTCAGGCAGGTCATTATCTGCCAGCATTTTTACTAATATTGTTAACCCTTTGAATATCCGTCATGTAGAACTACGTCATTTGAGGCCAGAGTCCATCACGTACGTCTGTGTCATAAGCTCAGCTCACTCAGATAATCTGTGAGCTGTAAATTTTGTCGTAGGTATGAGAGAATGGGTCTGTGCGGTGAGTGTGCACAATATAAAAAAAAATCCTGCCTCACATGGTGCATGATAGGAAAAGCAAAACTCTGACATTATGTTTCAAAAAAAAAAAAATTTTTATTTCTTTGTGTAGTATATAAACTAAAGTTTACATGTAATAAAATATTGTTAAGCTCAGCAAAAGCCACTAGCATGTTTGAGCATTTTGGGTTTAAAATAGCAACTTTGAGGGGTTTTCTATAATTTTTATTGGTTATTTCTTGGTATTATTTGATAGCATGGAAGACATTTGACTGAAATAGAGATGATTTTAATGGCTTCAGAACCAAAAGTAGCTTGAAATCAGCTTCAAAGTAGCAGAAACATTCAGTTTTTGCCAATATTTCCAAGGACTGGTAAGGCCTCTCCTAAACTCCCCAATCTGTTTATGGGTTTTTGCCTAGGTCTGATTCAGTTATTGGGACACCATAACCCATGACAAATCATTCCTGGTTATATTTTATTATTCGAGAAGATTTGATAAGATAAGATAAGATTTCATTCGGATTTTTAACCTTGGAGGGTTAGCCACCCAGGATAACCCAAGAAAGTCAGTGCGTCATTCGACGACTGTCTAACTTATTTCCATTGGGGTCCTTAATCTTGTCCCCCAGGATGCGACCCACACCAGTCGACTACACCCAGGTACCTATTTGCTGCTAGGTGAACAGGACAACAGGTGTAAGGAAACGTGTCAAAATGTTTCTGCCAGGAATCGAACCGGGCCTTCCGTGTGTGAACGGGAGCTTTGGCCACCAGGCCACCGGGTAAATCTTTGATTTTTTGTGTGATGTATTCAAAAAGGAAAGCAAGTGTATTACGTATAGGACAGGCTTGGGGATGTGACTGTTGCACAGAGGAAATACTGTATTAGTGCCTGGAATGTTTACAGTGTTTGACTCACGAAATCATGACATGATAGCAAACAAACCATACCACAGGCAGGGTTACAACCTGTGATCAGAGTCATAAAACTCCAGACCGACATGTTAGCCACTGTCTGGAGTTTTATGGCTCTCTGATTGCGGGTTCTAACCCTGCCTGTGGTATGGTTGTTTTAAAGTGTTTATTCTGGACTCTGTTTTTAAACTTGAATTGTTTGAATTTTGCATAAAATTGGCCAAATACTGAATTCTGTGTATTTTATAAGCTGTAAGTTTTCCTTTAGATTTTATACTTTTGGTGTCATTACCTTCAGAAAAAGATTCTCTACCATTTCAGAAGTTTTTTTAAAGTGGAAACTGAGATCAACATTAATTTAGGGGTCTGTGTTAAATTTTGCACCAAGGCACACTGGTTGGGAAGGGAGGCCGACGCGGCTCAGAGCCGTGAGTACGCGTCCAGGACGAACGACGATTAGCGAGTCAACCGACCATTTGTGAGCCAATGTTTGGACGAAAATAACGCGACGATTCCCGAAAAGGACGACTATCAAGCCGGATGATAATCGAGGGACCACTGTACATGGTTTTTAAGCACAAACACACATCGCTGAGTCAGAAAGAAGCACTACCTTACACTTGCACAACAGGGTCAGCACTGTGTCAGCAACAGTGCTCTCTCTACCTAGCGTGCAGTGTCTTGGGCATGTTAGCATGCGCACATCAGCCAAATACTGAGTCGCTGGAACTGTGAAGCACATAGTTCCATATAAGGATTTTTGTAATTTTTTCATGTACTAGGGGATGGCTACTGACAGTAAGCTTAAGGACTATATAATGTACAAGTATAAAGAAAGAATTAAAGAAAAACAACTCATTATATTGAATGTTATCAATAATATCAAGTGAGAATAGGGGGTGCTGCAGTTCTGCAGTGCCTATGCACGAGTCACCATTGTACAGCAGCAAGTAATTTCCCTGCTGAATTGCAGGAAATTATTTCTTAGGTGGCTATGAGCCACATCAAGTGTTTAATGCTGACGAGAAGAGTGTTTTTTGGAAGAAAATGCCAACATGAACTTATATCAGTCAGCAAGAGAAAAGTGCACCGGGCTTCAAGACAGCAAAGGATCACTTCACCTTGCTCCTTTGCAGTAATGCATCAGGTGATTTCAGTTGTAAGCCCATGGTTATTTACCGCTCTAAGAATCCTTGTGCTTTGAAAGGTATAGATAAAAACACCTTACCAGTAATTTGGAGGTCAACCCAGTCAGCATGGATGACAGAGGAAATATTTATTTACTGGTTTAAGCATCACTTAAGCATCAAGCATTACATAAGTATGAAACCTGCACAGCAAGAACCTTGCATTCAAGGCTCTCTTCATTCTTGATAATTCCCGTACTCATCCACAACCTTTGCGGATGCGACCCCACATGTAAAAGTTGTATTTTTACCTCCAAATACAACATCTCTAATACAACCTCTGTATCGGGAATTATTAAGTCATTTAAGTGTAACTACACAAAAAAGTTATGAAAAAACTAGTTGCATCAATGGACTCCTGACTCCAACCTGGCAGTACCAAGCTTCTCGATTAAATTTAACATTGCAGATGCCATTAGCTGTGCTAGAAGTACATGGAATGAAGTGCCCCAGTCAACATTAAATGCAGGCTTGGGAAAGTTATGGCCTTCTGTAGTTAATTCTTTCACTAAGTAAGTAAGTAAGTAAGTAAGTTTATTCAGGTATACACAAATACAGTTACATAGAATTATCATACATAGCAGCATATGTGTAGAGAACCTAGGATAACCCAAAAAAGTCAGACAGAGTGACTTATTTCCAATGGGGTCCTTTTATTTCCATTGGGGTCCCTTGCTTGAAAGTCAGGTTCAGGAAATTGTTCAGCTGGCAAGATTACCAGGTGATGGTTTTGAAGATATGAATGATGTGAATAAGCTCTTAGAAGATGATGATGAAGACAGGAGTCCAGAGGAAATGTTGGCAGAGCTCGATGCACAGATACAAGGGAGCCACATAACAGAAGAAGATGAAGAAGAACCTGAAGAAAAACAGTTAACATTGCAGCAGTTAACGTGAGCAGTTCCATATTATTGGTAAAGTTGCAGACTTTTTTACTGAAGAGGACCCTGACAAATCTAGAAGCATTGCTTTGAAATGGGGTTTAAACCAGCTGATGATGCCTTACCATCAGCTGTATAATGTACTGCAGGGTAAAAGAGCCCAGAGATCCGTTACAGAATTTATGCACACTCCAGTACAACCATCGACTTTAGTACCAGAACCTCTACCACCCACTAATGCTGACAACCAACAACCATCCACCTCAGCCCAGTAGGGCCACACCATGCATATCCACTCTTTTCACAATCATCCACAAACACCATTACCCGCAATTTAAGGTAAGAAATACTATTATTCCTATTGCATTTGTAGTGTTAAGCAGTAATATATCATGATGCACTACAATTACATATTTGCTTTTATTTTTATAAGATCTGTTTGTCTAAAAAAGTTGTTTGGCTTTTTGGGGGCTCACAGGAATGTAACCCTATTTTTCTCATAGTTTGTCTAACACGGTTTTAACTAACACGGTGTTTTCAGGAACATAACTACAGTGTTAAACGATGGTCTACTGTAATGCGTTGTTAGCAGTGATGTTTAGAAGTTACAGTATGAAGGTCTCTTCTTAGCATAAATAAATAAATTTATTTAAGTACAGGTACACACAGATAATTACACAAATTATCATACTTAGTAACATATGTGTAAATTACTTAGGATAACCAAAAAATAGTCATACAAAGTTAACATGAATGTATAACATTCTTGTTATACTGTACTGTACTTGTTTTTGGTAATTTCCCATAAAAATTTATTATTTCCTATGTAAGGTACAGTAATACCCCGGTTTTCATCCTTAATCCGTTCCAGAACGCTGGACGAAATCCAAAATGGACGAAAACTGAAGTAATATTTCCCATATGAAATAATGTAAATCCAGTTAATCTGTTACAGACACCCAAAAATATTAACAAAAAATACATTGTATAGAGAATGTTACGCCGAGATGCAGTTATAATATACGTATATGTCTTTCATATTTGTTCATCTTTCTAATATTACATTGTGATTACTATCATTAAATGCTAAAACGAGAGTAATCATCTTTGTAACATTAAATATTCATTTTCATCTTTACCATTTTTCATTATATGTATATATATTTATTCTGGTGAGGAAATGGGTAATGACCAATTTATGTTTGTATGGCCTCACCTCTACACCACTCGCCTGACGCGAGCTGACATCAAGTGTGAGTGGGGTAGATTAAGCAGTATAGCACCTCTCTCGGTATAGAGAAGGTCTCCACGGCTTACTCCTGTTAACCTAAACGGTGAAGCATTTGGTCTAGAGCTTTATTCGCTAAAGTCACCAGAAATTGTGGAATTTTCATTATATAGAAGTTCTCGTGTGTAGAGACTTCAAGGTTTCTAAATCAACAAGCCTAATCTCCTTAGAACATAGAGGATGATGTAACTTTTTGTTCAACTGTATATTAAAGGTCCATTCAGCTAAGAATGAATGTCTTCTTAATTTATAAGTGGTGTATAAAGTCTGTTTATACATAATTAAGAAAACGGTACGACTAAATACCATACGTCTATAACGATATCTACTTTATATTAAAGATACACTTTACAAAGTTTTTTCAATCTTCTTATAACCTTATTACGATATAACTGGAGAATAATTCTCCTTAAAACTCCCCTAGACTAACATCACCTATGGTTTATAAAATTTATCGTAATAGAGAATAACTATAGTTTTACATACAGAAAACAAAGAGAAATAAATATAAATGATTAATTTTAATGGATAAATGAACATTTAAATCACTTTTACTTTTATTGAAGAGACTTGTTGGCATATGGAAGACAGTGAGGAGAGGAGAGGGAGGAGGTTATTGTTTGGAAGGGGAATCCCCTCTGTTATATCTTTGAAATTGGTCATCCTGTGTTATTTAAATATTGTAAGAGCATATGTTCATCACTTAATATTATAGCGCGAAAGTCCCCGTTTATAGCTAAAATAGAGACTTTCAGTGTTATATTATTATCTGTTAATATATGAAAAATACCATGGTATTATCACTATTATCGTTATTATCACTATTATTGTTATTATCACTATTTTGTAATTATCACTATTATTTTACTGTTACGTTAGGTAGGATTTCTGGTGTATATAGAGTTTAAGTCTCGGAACCATCCGGTGAATTGTTCAGTTGTTTATGTCCGGCTGGCTGACGTGGCTCAGCTGATCCAACCTGACGACACGTCAACAGACTGGCAAGTAGTCAGTCTGCTCCCTGCTCTAGCCCTGACAACTGATCGTATATTGGCTCTTACGGTGTAGTACAGTTGAATGGTTTTGAGAATTGGACTATAGAGCTGACTCAATTTGTTCCTCATTACTTTGAAAGACTCTTTTGATATTTATATTCTTGGTCAGTTCAGTAATCCATAGAGATACTTACGGCCAGATTCAAAGGTCTTGTTAAATCTTGTACCTTTTGTATTTTGAGTTTACAGTCTTGTTAAGAAAGAGACGTAAATATTAATGAGGACTTAGATACAGGAAGATAATTAAACTTCCTTATTAATATGACATTTTCATGATTTTGAACTAAATGTATATGGTAAATTTATTGTACAAAGTATTAAGTTAAATTAACTACAAAGAGAAGATAAAGTATTGTATTTAAATACTTTAATAAATTTGAATATTATTCTATGGAGTTTCCCAGTTGAAATTATTTCCCCTAGACTCTAAAAGACCTTTAAAGAACTCGGATCCAAAAATCTTGTTGCATAAGAAATAAATGGTAACAGGCCACATTTATTTATTTATTTATTTATTTATTTAGTAATTTTAGCATACATACAGAGGTACAAAAAAATACAGGTAAGAGCAGCATGCCAAAGCCACTTATATGCATAGCATTACGGGCTGGCTTAAAATTAACTTAAGATTAACTAAGCAATGATGAAATCAGTGATAAAACATTATTGTAAACAGATAACTATAAAGCACAAATGAGTATTACAAAGACAGGTCATATGGTTGCATGCATTGCTGTACATTCAGTCGAATGGAGTATTCTGTTAGGTAGTGTATTTAAAAAAATAACAAAGTTAGATTGGGTCCTAGGTTTAACATTTGTGTGATATAATTGTGAGTAACATATAGGATATACAATTTATAAGGTTCAGTTATTCAGTATTTATTTGGTTTTGAGTGAGTAAGTGATCTTTGAGAAGAGACTTGAATTTATAAACAGGTCCTTCAAGGACCATAACATTGTATCAATCGCATCTGCTAGAAAAATGACAGGATGGATAATGAGAACCTTCAAAACTAGGGAGGCCAAGCCCATGATGACACTCTTCAGGTCACTTGTTCTATCTAGGCTGGAATATTGCTGCACACTAACAGCACCTTTCAAGGCAGGTGAAATTGCCGACCTAGAAAATGTACAGAGAACTTTCATGGCGCGCATAACGGAGATAAAACACCTCAATTACTGGGAGCGCTTGAGGTTCCTAAACCTGTATTCCCTGGAACGCAGGAGGGAGAGATACATGATTATATACACCTGGAAAATCCTAGAGGGACTAGTACCGAACTTGCACACGAAAATCACTCACTACGAAAGCAAAAGACTTGGCAGACGATGCACCATCCCCCCAATGAAAAGCAGGGGTGTCACTAGCACGTTAAGAGACCATACAATAAGTGTCAGGGGCCCGAGACTGTTCAACTGCCTCCCAGCACACATAAGGGGGATTACCAACAGACCCCTGGCAATCTTCAAGCTGGCACTGGACAAGCACCTAAAGTCAGTTCCTGATCAGCCGGGCTGTGGCTCGTACGTTGGTTTGCGTGCAGCCAGCAGTAACAGCCTGGTTGATCAGGCTCTGATCCACCAGGAGGCCTGGTCACAGACCGGGCCGCGGGGGCGTTGACCCCCGGAACTCTCTCCAGGTAAACAGGTAATGAATTCCAGATTTTAGGGCCTTTTATGTGCATAGCGTGAGATGGACATGAGGAACATCAAAGAGTGATCTGTGCCTTGTGTTATGGTCATGTGTTCTGTTGAGGTTGGCAAGGAGATGTTTGAGGGGAGGGTTAATATCAGAGTTAAGTGTTCTATGTATGTTATAGGTGCAGTAATAAGTATGGATGTTTTGCATGGTGAGTAGGTTGAGTGTTTTGAATATTGGTGGAGTGTGCTGCCTGTAGTGAGAATTTGTTATCATTCTAACTGCAGCCTTTTGTTGGGTAATTAGTGGTCTGAGATGGTTAATTGTTCTGAAGTTCTTTAAAAAATTTCTTATTCGCAACAAATGGGGTAGCAGTCCGGGAGCTCTGTTGTTCTAAGACATTGATCAAAAGAACAATATTAAAGTTATATACTGGGAATTTATCTTTAGTTAATTTCAAAATATTGATCATGGAAGATCACATTAAAGAGTTATTTGAAGATTTAACATTGTCAAAGCTGGACTCCTTGAAACTTCAAACATGCTGGCAGATAGCTCGTAAATTGGGAGTGCCATACGATAGATATTACACAGCCAATACCGTAAGGGCAATAATTAGAAACAAATTGTTTCCAGGGGCCTCTAACCATCATGTAGCAGGAGATTCTGACTCTGAAAGTTTAGTTTCTCAAGTAAGCTACCAGTCGAGATTCGACGTATTAGAAGAACAATTTGAAAGAGTTGATCTTGAAATTGAATCACAGATTAGCGAAACAAAAAGTAAGGAAACAGTGACTAAATATGCCCCTAAGAAAGGACGATCCAATCTTACAGAGATGCGTCGCATACAGAATCCTTGCCCGACCTCCTATGATGCCTCCACGCCCATTAATAATAAATTTAGATCTAACTCTAGGAAAAGTTCAAAACCAGTAAGGCATAACAGTGAGTTGAACTGCACTTATTGTAATAAGAAAGGGCATTTAAGGAAACACTGTTATTGGCTAGAGAGGGATACCAGGAACGAGCGACTTCGTTTCCCAACTCAGGTAATATTTTCATCGACAACTAAAAAGAAACTGAACCCTAGTACCGACCAAGGTTCACCAGAATGAATCAGTAGTCATTATAGATGACTCAATGCTAGAACTGTTTCAGAAAAAGATATTCACTCAGCTATGAGTCCCTACTTTGCTAAAGTGAAAGTTGGAATAGACGAGACTCAATTACTTGAAATTAATTCCTTCCGTGATACTGGAAGTTATTTAACATTGTTGAAGCAGGACATACTTCCCGTAATGATATGACTCACACAAAGCTAGATGTCTTATTAGAAGCCTATGGAGGCGCCATTATAAGAGTGCCTCTTCACAGGATATACATCCAAACACCAACCTATACTGGCTTTGTGTCTGTAGGTATATCCAATGAAACTTTTCCTATTCAAGGCGTTGACTTACTCATCGGCAATGATCTAGACTATCCAGGTATAAGCCGAGAGCCTCTAGTTATTGATAATTCTACTGACATTAACTATGCCATAGAAGCTCGAAAAGAGTCTCCTACCTTATTTCCTCTCAATGTTATAACTAGAGCAATGTCTAGAGCACCTCAAAATCCTTTATCAACTGAAGTCCTAAGTGAAGGCGAAGATTTAGGTCTCGATTTATTGTTCAGCCGATCCTTAAAACCTGGATCTTCAAATCTGAAATATTCTATGATCGGCCCTTTTCAAGATTTTGATATTAAAATGCTATCGAAAGAAGATTTAATAAGGGATCAGTTCCTTGATCCATCCCTAGAGAAATTACGAGAGATAGCTATTACAGAAGACGACGCCCAAGACCTGGACAATTGTTACTATCTTGCTAATGGTATATTAATGAGAAAGGAAAAGTCTCTTTTGTCTTCCGACGATCATCTGGCTACCAGCAAACATCTAGTAGTGCTACCTAGCACCTTTAGAGAATTGGCCATTAGTTTCGCCCACCATAGTCCCATGGGAGGACATTTGGGAGTAAAGAAAACGCTGGGCAAAATAGCCAAGCATTTTCATTGGCCCAGAATGAAGGAGACTGTGGAAACTTATCTAAAAGGTTGTCAAGTCTGTCAAGTGACCGGCAAACCTTTGCACACACCTCCACCAGCTCCCCTCATTCCGATTCCTGTCAGTGGTGAGCCCTTCTCACGCCTGATAATAGATTGTGTTGGTCCGTTACCCAAGACTAAACAAGGGAATCAATATCTGTTTACAATTATGGATGTCGTTACTCGATATCCAGAGGCTAACCCTTTGAGAAAAATTAATTCTCGCATCATTGTTCGAGCTTTGCAAAAAATTTTCTCACAGGTGGGGATTCCCCGAATAATTCAATCCGATCAAGGTTCAAATTTTACCTCTAAGATGTTTCGCGATGCCTTATCTCGCCTCGGAATTAAGTCCGTATTTTCTGTTGCTTATCACCCTCAGTCGCAAGGAGCCCTCGAACGATTTCATCAAACATTAAAATCAATGATGAGAGCGTACTGCGAGCAGTTTTCCAGAGATTGGGATGAAGGAATACCATTCCTCTTGTTCGCATTAAGGGAAAGCGAACAAGAAAGCACTGGGTTCAGTCCATTTGAATTAATTTACGGACACCAAGTACGCGGCCCCCTCGCCGTACTAAAAGATTCATGGACCGGAAAATCCGAACCCTCGCTTAAAACAACTCCAACTCTAATGCAAAAGCGTTTGTCACAACTGAGGGAATTAGCCTCAGAAAACTTAGCTAAGGCCCAATCCAAGATGAAGCATTGTTATGACAAACACACACGCTCTCGTTTCTTCAAACCAGGTGACAATGTGATGGCACAGAAATTCTTACCTGGACATGCTCTGCAACCTAGATACGAAGGTCCTTTGGAAGTGATTGAGCGGCTCAATGAGGTAAATTATGTACTACAAACTCCAGGAAAGAGAAAAGCAAAACGTACTTATCACATAAACCAACTTAAGGCTTACCACCCTAGTATCGTACCAGTTACGACAGTTCTTCCTTTAGCTGAAACTGAAAATGTAAGTCTGCCCAGCAGCTCTAAAGTGATAGAAGTACGTTTAAAAAATTCAGAGACATTGCAATCTCTTGATACCTTTCTTATGGACCTTGATTTGAAGAAAGCCAAAGATATCAAAGACTTGATATTACGTTATGAGGTCTTATTCGATGACGTCCCTAGGTGTTGTACATTGGGAATTCACGACATAGATGTACAAGGAGCAAAGCCTTGCAAACGGTCACCTTATAGGGCAAACAAACAAGAAACATTAAACAAAGAAGTAGAATTTTTGTTGTCCCATGGACTCATAGAACGGAGTAAAAGTCCGTGGGCCTCGCCCTGTATATTAGTTCCCAAGCCTGATGGAACTTCTAGAATGTGCACTGATTATCGTAAGGTTAAAGCTCTCACGGTACCAGATGGTTTCCCACTACCCCGTATTGATGATCTAATAGAGTATCAGGAGCCGCCTATGTCACCCGCCTGGATTTATTAAGGGGCTATTACCAAGTACCGCTTACCCAGCGAGCCCAAGAAATATCCGCATTTACTATACAAGGAGGATTATTCAATTATTGTGTTATGCCCTTCGGGTTGTGTAACGCGGCCTCTACCTTTCAGCGCCTGATGAACCTGCTGACCAATGATTTAGAAGGAGTGGATGCATATCTAGATGATCTTGTTATATATAGCAATGAGTGGGAGCAACATTTAATTCGCCTGGAAACCTTATTTAAGAAGTTAGAAAAGTACAACTTCACCATAAATTTAGCCAAGTGTCAGTTTGGACAAGCCAAGATTAAATACCTCGGTTTTTGTATAGGTCAGGGTGAGGTACGTCCTGTTGATGTAAAAGTTAGAGCCATTGCCGAGTTTCCTATCCCTCAAGATAGAAAGTCTATACAGAGGTTCCTTGGAATGACTGGTTATTATCGACGTTTCTGTCCTAATTTTTCTCAGGTTGCATCTCCTCTTACTGAGTTAACCAGTAAGAAGATGAAGTTTTGCTGGACGAAAGATTGTGAGATAGCTTTTAATCAGTTGAAGCGGTTGCTTTCTTCGTCACCCGTATTGAAAAGGCCTGACTTTAATCAACCCTTCTATTTACACATCGATGCCAGCGGTTATGCTGTGGGGGCGGTGTTACTTCAGAAATCCCCCTCTACTGATATTTTGCATCCTGTATCTTATTTTTCTTCAAAGTTGAAACGTCACCAAAAGAATTACGCCACTGTAGAGAAAGAAGCTCTTGCCCTAGTAATATCTTTGGAACATTTTGACATTTATCTGGGAACCTCCCCCCATAAAATTATGGTATTTTCTGATCACAACCCTTTAATTTATATTCTATGAAATCAAAGAACACCCGAATCCTCAGGTGGGCTCTGAGGATCCAACCTTATCTGATTAGTATTCAACACTTAAGTGGGTCCCTTAACATAATTGCTGATGCTCTTTCTCGCCCCTGAAAAAAAAAAAATGTATACCTTAAAATGTAAAGTAAAGTAATGAGTACTCTCAGAGCCTAATTTGTATATATATTATATATTTTTGTTAATGATTTTCTTTTATATTGACAGTATGACTATGAAAACCGTTTCGTTGATGGGACGAAGTATTAAGTACACATGGATGACCCTGACAGTCATGTTCGAGACTCCTGTTCTTGAATTGTGATGGAAGCCACTCCAGATAGTTCTTCTGGCCATTGTTCCAAAAGCTCATCCTCTGGCAAATAACCATGCTGTTCGAGTTCTTGCTTCTCCATTCTTCCGTCGTACTACTTGCCTTATTTACCAAGAGGACGCTTACTATAAAGGAGATATTACCAAGGACGCTTGCAAACTCCCTACTGCAACCTATTGTCGTATGGGGGGGTGTTATATCTTTGAAATTGGTCATCCTGTGTTATTTAAATATTGTAAGAGCATATGTTCATCACTTAATATTATAGCGCGAAAGTCCCCGTTTATAGCTAAAATAGAGACTTTGGGTGTTATATTATTATCTGTTAATATATGAAAAATACCATGGTATTATCACTATTATCGTTATTATCACTATTATTGTTATTATCACTATTTTGCAATTATCACTATTATTTTACTATTACGTTAGGTAGGATTTCTGGTGTATATAGAGTTTAAGTCTCGGAACCATCCGGTGAATTGTTCAGTTGTTTATGTCCGGCTGGCTGACGTGGCTCAGCTGATCCAACCTGATGACATGTCAACAGACTGGCAAGTAGTCAGTCTGCTCCCTGCTCTAGCCCTGACAACTGATCGTATATTGGCTCTTACGGTGTACAGTTGAATGGTTTTGAGAATTGGACTATAGAGCTGACTCAGTTTGTTCCTCATTACTTTGAAAGACTCTTTTGATATTTATATTCTTGGTCAGTTCAGTAATCCATAGAGATACTTACGGCCAGATTCAAAGGTCTTGTTAAATCTTGTACCTTTTGTATTTTGAGTTTACAGTCTTGTTAAGAAAGAGATGTAAATATTAATGAGGACTTAGATACAGGAAGGATAATTAAACTTCCTTATTAATGTGACATTTTCATGATTTTGAACTAAATGTATATGGTAAATTTATTGTACAAAGTATTAAGTTAAATTAACTACAAAGAGAAGATAAAGTATTGTATTTAAATACTTTAATAAATTTGAGTATTATTTTATGGAGTTTCCCAGTTGAAATTATTTCCCCTAGACTCTAAAAGACCTTTAAAGAACTCGGATCCAAAAATCTTGTTGCATAAGAAATAAATGGTAACAGGCCACATTCTGAAGTTCTTTAAAAAATTTCTTATTCGCAACACCCTCCATAAGGACTTCAGGTATCAAAGCCCTATCTGGGGTTACTTCCCTTCTTTGTCTTTTACTGGCACTAGGATCAGCTTGAGAGTCACTGGACCATGCAGACATCGCTTGCAACAGCTTTGTTAGGGTGATATTTCTCCACCAACTCTTCCACATCCTAACCCTGGCCCAGAGCCATATTATTACCATCGACATACCATCTTCACTGAGTTTAATTGTTTCTAACAACTGCCTTTAGATGCCTTCATAAACAAAGGGAGAAGCAATGAATAATTCATGCCGAGAATTGTAAACACAAGCGTTATGTATGTATTAAGGGCGGTGACTGGGCCAGATGCAGATTCATACAGTTTTCTCTAATGCTTGACCAGAGAAAAGATAATGTTATCCCTCCACTGACCAGCACCCCTCAATAGCATATAAACATTGCATATTTACATGCTATGTAACGTGTTTCTTATATAATTTTGAAGAAAATATCATAGATGGATTAATGAAAATGTCTCTATTAATGTAAAATAAGACATTTGATGTGCCCAAGAGTGAGTCACGAACGTATGAGCAGCCCAGGCAGACAAATCTGGTATGGATAATGGGCGATATTCGAGTGGATGTATGAAACCTGGGATAAAATTTCGCCCAAAAAAAAATGGTCGAAATCCGAATTGTACGATTTCCGCACCAGACGAAATCCGGGGTCCACTGTAGTATAATCATTAGGGCCCTCTGTAATTGAAATTTTTCTCATGAAATATTTACTGATGATAAACAGCCATCATTACATTACTGTAAGTTAATGTTGCTCAAGAAATTACTGATAATAGAGTCATGAAATACATTTTATTATGTACATATATGCATTCAGCATTGTTATGATGGTTTTCTCTTAGGTATTCTGGAGGTGGAATGTGTTCCAGAGCCTACTTTAAGTACCAGTGGAATCCAGTGCTGGCACTGGGAGCTGGAGAATAAATATTACACAGCTTCTGTTCAGATAGCAGCTGTGTCACACCCACAACAATGTTTGCCATGGATCCACAAGCATGGTGAAGCTCTTCTGGTGTACTGTGATTCAACACAGGTTGGTGACAGTATTGCAGTTTTTAGCATGTACAAATGATGCATTAATAGAAATGCTTCATTCATTTTATTCATCTCTAGAAAATAATGAATATCAAATGTGCCTCTTTACTGATCTAAAAAAAAAAAAAAACAACTTTAGCACTGTAGACATCATGCTGCCATGTTCTCACATAAAGGCTTACTTTAATGACAGATACCAACATGTGACCATTAAAGACAATACTTCTTTGACTTCATCTATCAGCATAGGAGTGCCATAGGGCAGCATCCTAGACCTCTTATTTTTCATTTATTGTATGACCAACCTAATGCCCCCAAGAAACTTTCACCAAGTTAGTTTGCAGATGAAGCCACTTTTGTCACATCAAATTCAGATTCAATTGTCCTTCAGAAGTACTGTTAACCCTTTATCTGTGCACAGTTCACTAGTACACAGGAAACCAGCCTATGCACTAGTACACACAATTTTTATGCTTTCAAGTATGCCACATGCCACCATTTTAAGTACAGTATTAGCTCTACTGACACCCCCTGACACCTGGGAAAACTAAGAGGAGGCAGACCCATGCAGTTCAACACAGTTAACACTGCCTCAGTAGTACATGTCTTGCAACCACCAGTTGTTCTCCCAGAAAGCAGCATGTGCAACTGGCAGAAAGATGCCTTATTTGTTCCAAACTTATTACAGTTTCCTGATACTAGGATTTCCTACGTACACAGTTTCAGAAGACTATACAATATATCACTAATTATACTTTTTATTGAATTACTAAATACATACTTCCACTATTTTGAAAGCTGTGTATTATTCTCATATACTTGAAATCATAATTTAGTTTTAAGGCTGCCCAAAATGCTTTGCATATTGAAGGGCTTTCTATGAAGTAGTTATATATGTCAGTCACCCTAATTGTATAGTACAGTATGTACACTGTTCTCCACTTTATAGAAATAAAGTTTGTTTAAATAGGAATAAGAAAAACATTTACATCATTTATAGTGACTGTTGCAGTTGGGGATATATTAAAAAGTAGACTGAGGTTTTGGCTGGGTTTAAAGGCCATAAAAGTTTCGTAGGAGAGAGCATGGAATTTAAGGTATAGTAATACAGTGGACCCCCGCCTTATGATATTAATCCGTTCCTGAGAGCTCATCGTAAGCTGAAATTATCGTAAGGCGAATTAATTTTCCCCATAAGAAATACGTAATAGAAATCAAATTAATCCGCGCAAGACACCCCAAAGTATGAAAAAAAAAATTTTTACCACATGAAATATTAATTTTAATACACACAAACTGAAGAAGACATGCACAATTGCTATTCTTCTAAGAATAGAATACATGACACTTACCTTTATTGAAGATCTGGTGATGATTGATGGGATGGGAGGAGGGGAGAGTGTGGAAGTTGTTATTGTTTAGAAGGGGAATCCCCTTCCATTAGGACTTTAGGTAGCATGTCCTTTTCCGGGGTTACTTCCCTTCTTTTAATGCCACTAGGACCAGCTTGAGAGTCACTGGGCCTCTGTCGCCCAACAAATCTGTCCATAGAGCTCTGTACCTCCCGTTCCTTTAAGACTTTCCTAAAATGGGCCATAACATTGTCATTGTACAGGTTGCCAACACGGCTTGCAGTAGCTGTGTCAGGGTGATTTTCATCCACAAAGGTTTGCAGTTCAACATACTTTGCACATATTTCCTTAATCTTTGAAGTAGGTAACTTCCTCAGTTTCTCTCTCCCCTCCTCTGAAGCAGTTTCCTCAGGTCTGGCCTCTTGCTGTTGAAGATGATCTTGCAGCTCATCAGTGGTTAGTTCTTCATTGTCCTCCTCCACCAACTCTTCCACATCCTCTCCACTAACCTCCAACCCCAAGGACTTCCCCAGTGCCACAATGGATTCCACAACTGGCATACGCTTTTCAGGGTTAGCCTCAAACCCTGCAAAATCCCTTTCTTCTACACATTGTGGCCACAGTTTCTTCCAAGCAGAGTTCAAGGTCCTCTTAGTCACACTCTCCCAAGCCTTACCTATAAGGTTTACACAACTGAGGATACTAAAGTGATCTTTCCAAAACTCTCTTAGAGTCAATCGAGTGTCTGAGGTCACTTTAAAGCACTTTTGAAACATAGCATTTGTGTAGAGTTTTTTGAAGTTTGAAATGACCTGCTGGTCCATGGGCTGCAGGAGAGGAGTGGTATTAGGAGGCAAAAACTTGACCTTAATGAAGCTCGTGTCCCCAGAAAGTCGCTCTGCCAAGTCTGAAGAATGACCAGGAGCATTGTCTAATACCAGGAGGCACTTAAGGTCCAATTTCTTTTCTATTAGGTAATTTTTCACATTGGGGGCAAATGCATGGTGTAACCAGTCATAGAAAAAGTCCCTAGTGACCCATGCCTTACTGTTTGCCCTCCACAGCACACACAAATTAGCCTTGAGGACATTGTTTTGCCTGAATGCTCTGGGAGTTTCAGAGTGATACACCAATAAAGGCTTCACTTTGCAATCACCACTAGCATTAGCACACATCAAAAGAGTAAGCCTGTCTTTCATAGGCTTATGTCCTGGGAGTGCCTTTTCCTCTTGAGCAGTGTAGGTCCTGCTTGGGAATTTCTTCCAAAACAGGTATGTTTTGTTCATAATTAAACACTTGTTTAGGTTTCAGTTCTTCACTGTCTATGTACTCCTTGAATTCCTTCACATATTTTTCAGCTGATTTTTGGTCTGAACTGGCAGCCTCACCATGCCTTATCACACTATGTATGCCACTAGGATTCTTAAATCTCTCAAACCAACCTTTGCTGGCCTTAAATTCACTCACATCACCACTAGTTGCAGGCATTTTTCTAATTAAATCGTCATGCAACTTCCTAGCCTTTTCACATATGATCGCTTGAGAGATGCTATCTCCTGGTATCTGTTTTTCGTTTATCCACACCAGTAACAGTCTCTCAACATCTTCTATCACTTGTGATCTCTGTTTCGAAAACAAAGTTGCACCTTTTGCAAGAACAGCTTCCTTGATTGCCGTTTTGTTGGCCAAGATAGTATTGATGGTTGATTGAGGTCTGGTATACGACCTGGCCAGCTCCGAGACACGCACTCCACTTTCGTACTTAACAATTATCTCTTTCTTCATTTCTATAGTAATTTTCACCCTTTTTACCACAAGGTTGGCACTAGAAGCTTTCTTGGGGCCCATGGTGACTTATTTTGCAGCTACAAGCATTAAAAATACTGTGATAATATGAAATGTACAGAATCTATGCTTAGATGCGACCACACTGGCTGGCTTGTAAACACTGGCACGCACGGGGCAGCTGAGGCCATGTGTGGGACGCATCCCGGATGAATCATGTGAGGCGAGGCAAAATTTTTGCATTCAAATGCTTCGTATGGCGGATTTAATGTAACACGATGCGTTTGTAAGGCAGGGGACCATTGTATACAGTGGAACCTCGGCATGCAACCTTAATTAATTCCAGAAGGCTGTTCGAGTACCGCTCCATTTGAGTATCGAACAAGTTCTTCCCAACCAATTTTCTGTTTAGTTGGCTGTTATCACTAATCTTCATAGGCCCCATGGTGACTTATTTATATAAATAATAAAAAAAAATGCCTAAAAGTATGAAGGAACACAAAATAGTTTACAGTGAAGTTCTGGCAGGCCGTATTTGTTTGGTTGAGTGCTGAGCTTTGTTTGAGTAGGAAGCTGCTCGTATACCAAGGTTCCACTGTACAGTGAAATGTGTGTTGGGTTCGCTGATCATGTGTTATATGGCGTATTGAGTAATGAACAAACAAAAGGCTCATACTCATCTACTGCTCACTGCTCATATAACCATCTCTAAACACTTCTTTATTAACAAGCAGTATAATAAGGAGTTTAAGGTATGATAAAATACTTCCCTGTCACTATTATAAAAGATAAAATTGTAATGAAATATTTGATGGTGTCAGCTGACCCAGAGGAGTCTACTGCTCACTGAGCTCAGGTGGCAGTGCTCTCGCTTCACACACTGAGTGTCCGTGGTTCAATCCCTGGTACAGTGTGAACATTGGTCATGTTTCCTTACACCTACTGTCCCTGTTCACCTAGCAGTAAGTAGGCACCTGGGTGTTAGTCGACTGCTGTGGGTCGCATCCTGGGGGGACACAATTAAAGGATACCAATTAAAAGAAGACAAACAGTCCTTGATGATGCACTGACTTTCTTGGGTTGTCCTGGGTGGCTAATCATCCCCTGGTTAAAAATTGCAACAAATCTTCCATCAACTTTCAAGAGAATGAGGACTCTAAGGTTTGATAACATTCTTCCTTGTCACTATTATAAATAAGATTGTACAGAGAAAGGTGTAATTACATCCTTCTGTTAAATGTACGAAAGTTGTCACTGAGAAAACATGAACAAGCAGCGCTCAGCTTCTCCAGCTCCATACTTATATAACCATCTCCAAACATTTCTGTA
Source organism: Cherax quadricarinatus (assembly GCF_026875155.1). Lineage (NCBI taxonomy): Eukaryota > Metazoa > Arthropoda > Malacostraca > Decapoda > Parastacidae > Cherax > Cherax quadricarinatus. Next base: position 32,309,592 of record NC_069413.1, read on the forward strand.
TCAGCATGCAATAGAACAAGGAATTTGAGGGTACTTCATGTTAAAATTCTCCCTTGTCACTATTATAAACAATAAAATTGCAGTGAATGATGTTAGTATATCATTTATTCAACTGTATGAAAGACATCACTGTGATAAGACATAAACATATCTCTCTCAGCCATCTACAGCCATCTCCAAACACTTCAACATCACTAAGCAACCAAAAAACTCTTTCTTGTTACTTTTTAAGCATATTTTATGCCAATTAAACTGGATATTAAATTTGAGTCACTGGGAGTACAGTGGACCCTCACCTAACGCTATTAATCCGTTCCTGAGAGCTCAATGTTAGGCGAAATTATCGTTATCATTTTCCCCATAAGAAATAATGGAAATCAAATTAATCCATTCCTGACACCCCAAAGTATGAACAAAAAAAAATTTTTACCACATGAAATATTAATTTTAATACACACAAACTGAAGAAGACATGCACAGTTACATGACACTTACATTTATTGAAGTTCTGGTGATGATTGATGGGATGGGAGGAGGGGAGAGTGTTGATGGTGTTAGTGTTTAGAAGGGGAATTCCCTTCCATTAGGACTTGAGGTGGCAAGTCCTTTTCCCGGGTTACTTCCCTTCTTCTTTTAATGCCACTAGGACCAGCTTGAGAGTCACTGGACCCCTGTCGCACAACATATCTGTCCATAGAGGCCTGTACCTCCCGTTCCTTTATGATATTCCTAAAGTGGTTCACAACATTGTCAGTGTAATAGCCACCAGCACGGCTTGCAATAGCTGTGTAAGGGTGATTTTCATCAAAAAAGGTTTGCACTTTAAGCCACATTGCACACATTTCCTTAATCTTTGAAGTAGGCAACTTCCTCAATTTCTCTATCCCCTCCTCCGAAGCAGTTTCCTCAGGTCTGCCCTCTTGCTGTTCAAGATGATCTAGCAGCTCATCAGTGGTTAGTTCTTCATTGTCCTCCTCCACCAACTCTTCCACATCCTCCCCACTAACCTCCAACCCCAAGGACTTCCCCAATGTCACAATGGATTCCTCAACTGGCATAGGATTCCCAGGGTTAGCCTCAATTAGGAGGCAAAAACTTGGCCTTAATGAAGCTCATTTCTGCAGAAAGTCGCTCTGCCACGTCTGAAGGATGACCAGGAGCATTCTCTAATACCAGGAGGCACTTAAGGTCTAATTTCTTTTCAATTAGGTAATTTTTCACAGTGGGGGCAAATGCATGGTGTAACCAGTCATAGAAAAAGTCCCTAGTGACCCATGCCTTACTGTTTGCCCTCCACAGCACACACAAATTAGCCTTGAGGACATTGTTTTTCCTGAACACACTGGGAGTTTCAGAGTGATACATCAATAAAGGCTTCACTTTGCAATCACCACTAGCATTGGCACACATCAACAGAGTAAGCCTGTCTTTCATAGGCTTATGTCCTGGGAGTGCCTTTTCCTCCTGAGTAATGTACGTCCTTTTTGCCATTTTCTTCCAAAACAGGCCTGTTTCGTCACAATTAAACACTTGTTCAGGTTTCAGTCCTTCACTGTCTATGTACTCCTTGAATTCCTGCACATATTTTTCAGCCGCTTTGTGGTCCGAACTGGCAGCCTCACCATGCCTTATCACACTAAGTATGCCACTACAATTCTTAAATCTCTCAAACCAACCTTTGCTGGCCTTAAATTCACTCACATCATCACTAGTTGCAGGCATTTTTCTAATTAAATCGTCATGCAACTTCCTAGCCTTTTCACATATGATCGCTTGAGAGATGCTATCTCCTGCTATCTGTTTTTCGTTTATCCACACCAATAACAGTCTGTCAACATCTTCTATCACTTGCGATCTCTGTTTCGAAAACAAAGTTGCACCTTTGCAAGAACAGCTTCCTTGATTGCCGTTTTCTTGGCCACAATAGTAGCAATGATTGATTGGGGTTTTGTGTACAACCTGGCCAGCTCGGAGACACGCACTCCACTTTCATACTTAGCAATGATCTCTTTCTTCATATCCATAGTAATTCTCACTCTTTTTGCTGTAGGGTTGGCACTAGAAGCTTTCTTGGGGCCCATGGTGACTTATTTTGCAGGTGCAATCACTAAAAAGGCTGTGATAATATGAAATGTTCCGATTGTATGCTTGGAAGCGACCGCGGTGGCTGGCTTGTAAACACTGGCACCCAAGGAACAAGTGAGGCGGGGTCAGGCCGCACGTGGACGCGTCTCGAACGAACCACGTTGAGTGAGTTTTTTAGCGCTAGCCGAGGCAAAGTTTTTGCGTTAAAATGTATCGCTAAGCGGATTTAACATTATGCGATGCTTTCGTTAGGCGAGGTTCCACTGTATATAGGCCATCTGTTTTTTTCTGGGTTGAGTGCCATGCCCATTTTCTTTGGAAGGAGTAGACATTATACTTTATCAAACACCAGTGTTGAACACAAGCTTCCTATGGCCTTGTTTAGTAAGTTTAAGATTTGGGTGCATAGCATTTCTAGATCAACAAGCAATGGTATCTACAGTGCATTTTGTCAAAACCTTTATTGTTGTTGATAAAATAAGCACTTAAAATTTTTTTTAACACTTTTGGAGGTGCCATGAATGTAACTTTCTCCCTGTACAGTGGAACCTTAACTTACGAGTGTCCCAACGTACAAGTTTTTTGTGATACGAGCCATCCATGGGTCGAGTTTTTGCTCTGAGTTACGAGCCAACATTTGAGTTGCGATCCAGCAACCCCTGCTTCCCAATCAACACAAAACCTGGACACCTCGCTTGTTTATCTATGATTTCACGCTTTAATTCCATGGAAATCATCCTCTTTTTCTTCTCAGCATTGTCCTTTACACTTATTTTCTTAGGACCCATGCTTAGAAAAATGAAATTTGGTCAAATGACTGTCAAAAATGTGAGCAAAGCATGAGAGAACTGCTCCCACAGCGAGGTAAACAGTGCACTGAGTTGGAGGCATTCTTTATTATAATAATAATAATAATTATTATTATTATTATTATATTATTATTATTATTATTATTAATTTAGGTTACTAGAGCACAGATCCAATTCCCTAGATCATGAGCCCTTCACCAGCATCAAGGTTCCATGATGCTGGTGAGGGGCTCTTGATCTAGGGAATTGGATCTGTGCTTCAGTTACCTAAATTAATAAGAATAATAATGATGATATAATTATATTATAATTTATTATTATTGTTATAATGATAGAGCTTCAGTTCCCTAAATTAACCCTTAAACTGTTCAAAAATAGATCTACATTTTCTCGTGTAGCGCCCTGAACGTAGATCTACATTTTTTACATGCTTTCTTATGGAGAAAATCAAGGTCAGAGCACTACGCGCGCAAACGTAGATCTATATTTGGACAGTTTAAGGGTTAATAATAATAATAATACATAATACAGTGGAACCTTGACTTACGAGTGTTCCAACTTACGAGTTTGAGATACGAGCCATCCCTGGGTAAATTTTTGCTCTGAATTATGAGCCAGCATTTGAGTTACGCGCCAGCTCCCCCCTCCCTCTTTCCCCTCAACCCAAAACCCGGACACCTCACTTGTTTATCTATGATTTCTTTCTTTAATTCCATGGAAATCATTCTCTTTTTCTTCTCAGCAATAATAACAATATAATAATAATAATATAATATTATTACAGTCAAGTCACTCAGTAAGTCAGTCAAGTCACTCGATAAGTCAGTCAAGTCACTCAGTAAGTCAGTGAAATCACTCAGTAAGTCAGTCAAGTCAGTAATTCAGGTTCATAGTCAGTTAAGATCATTCAGTAAGTCATGAAGCCATTCCTAGTAGTCACGTCACTCAGTAAGTCAGTTCAAGTCATTCAGTAAGTCAGTCATGTCACATCATATCAGTAAGTCAGTCAAGTCATTCAGTAAGTTGGTCAAATCATTCAGTAAGTCAAATCATTCAGTAAGTCAGTCAAGTCACTCAGTAAGTTAAGTCATTCAAGTCACTCAGTCAGTCATTCAGTCAGTCAGTCACAAACTCATGTTAACCTCTTTTTCTGTGTACAAAGTAACACTTCAGTTACGGCTACAGGTTATCTCTTGTCTAATATCTTTGTTTATTCTAAGACTTAAGTGCTTATACCTCTTTGTGCCACTTACAGCAACACTAGTATGACTACTGGGTGTCATGATTGCTTGGCAGATACAAAATATAGTTAATTAAAATATCATAACACAATTGACAAACATAGCTGCCTTGTAGGAGAGAAAGACTGGGCAAGTATGAATTAGGAATGCTGGGATGGTGGGGGGTGGTGTCGGGGAGTTGTAGGGGATGGTGGGGGTGGTGTCGGGGAGTTGTAGGGGATGGTGGGGGGTGGTGTCGGGGAGTTGTAGGGGATGGTGTGGGGTGGTGTCGGGGAGTTGTAGGGGATGGTGGGGGGTGTCGGGGTCTGTAGGGAGGTGGGGTGGGCGGGAGTTGTAGGGGATGGTGGGGGGTGGTGTTGGGGAGTTGTAGGGGATGGTAGGGGTGGTGTCGGGAGTTGTAGGGGATGTTGGGGGGTGGTGTCGGGAAGTGGTAGGGGATGGCTCCCCGGCTTGTTACATAAAATTGTGCAGCAATTCTTCAGTAGCATTCTACTGTATTATTATAATAACGATAGAGCTTCAGTTCCCTAAATTAATAATAATAATATACTACTAATAATATTATTATAACGATAGCTTCAGTTCCCTAAGTTAATAATAATAATAATTATTATAATAATGATAGAGCTTCATTTCCCTAAATTAATAATAATAATAATAATAATAATAATAATAATGCATAATACGTATGCAATAATAATTCAGATTGCTTCTGCTAGTTGGCACAGCTGATCAGCAGTAAACATGTTTACATCCTTGTGGGGGCAGTTCTCTCGTGCTTGTTTACATTTTTTAGTCATTTAGCCAAATTTCTTTTTTCTAACCATGGGTCCTAGTGATCTACTGCAGTCAGCCTCAAAAGCATTTCTGTTTTCTCTTACAGTAAGAACATGGGAAGATACTAGAGTGAAATTGGGACAGAAATGGCGGGCACTTTTGCCTCTGCCACCATATTATGGCCTATTTTATTCATTCTAGAGTATATATCATGTTTCTATGCTTATTATATTGCTTATTATGCCATATTTAGATGAATTGTGATAGATAAATAAGCCATAGAGTTAATAGCATCATATTCAAGTATTTTTTCTCATCTCTCCAGAGTGCAGGAACGAATTAATGGCTTTTCAGTTAATTTAACCCTTTGACTGTTGCAGGCCCCTTTCTGAAACTGTCATTCTATGTCGCAAAATATTGAAAAAAAAATTATTTTTTCTCATGAAAATGTTAGGAATATTTTTCTGAGTGTTTTAAGCCTAATTTTTTTTTTTTACCATCAGTACTTGCCGAGATATAGAGCCACAAAGTTTGCAGAAAGTGACGTGCCTACGGCAACAGCGGCGACTGCCGCCGACCCGGTATTCTTTTATTTACTCTAATTCAAAAGTTTCTTGCATTTTTCAATATTCTTTTCCAAGTAACTTATGTGGCCTGTGAGACCAGTGTAAGGTGCATTGTTCAAATATACACTCATTGTTTGCAACACAATAACAGAACAAACTTTATCACTTAGTTTGTGTATACACTTTGTTTACACAAACAAACAAAACAATGTTTATTACTATTGTTCCATAATATATATACATATGCACAGTCACTGAACACGTTCCTAGAACTGCTGCAGCTTGTGGAACTCTTTGAAACATGGGTATATGCAGAGGGGCACTTGACACTCCTCACACATAAAACGAGCGTCTCTGCGTGTTTGTGGGCGTTTTGTGGTATATGTACATACATAACACCTCTTCTGAGAATAACAAAAAAAGGCACAATACCGTGACTGGAACGATACACAAATAACCCGCACATAAAAGAGAGAAGCTTGCGACAACGTTTCGGTCTGACTTGGACCACTGACAAAGTCACACTAACCAGAAGTGGAGCAGGACGGCTATATTTAGGCAGGAAGAGGTGGGGGTAGTAGTAGTAGTAGTAATACAAGAATGGTATATAATACCGACAAGGTGAAATTAAGAGACATGCGCAACACCTGGGCATCCCTATCGTAGACGTTTCGCCATCCAGCCAGCCACTGGATGGCGAAATATCCACAACAAAGACAACCAGATGCTGCACATGTGTCTTAATTTCATCAGTAGTTGTAGTAGTAGTAGTAGTAGAAGAGGTAGTAGTAGTGGTAGTGGTAGAAGTGGGAAATAAGGAGGACGAGCCAGTCAAATACAAAGGAAGGGGAGCACTGCAAGAGAGCTAGGTGCCCACTGAGGGAGAGCAAGCGCACAGAGGTGCGTGATAGGGGAAGTGGTGAAATAAATGAAGAAGGAACAGAAACACGAGACAGAAGAGAGAAAGACAACCCAGAGGAGAAAAGGAAAGAGGAAAGGGGAAGAGGGAGAAGAAGAAAAAGAAAAAGAGAAAATGAGGAGTCAGGTTAAGTCACGGGTGTTCTGAAGTTTGGAGCATTTTACAATGTAGTGGGAGAGGAAGGCATCTACAGAGACGAAGCCAGGGCTAAGATTCATACAAGGAAAGTTGTGTATTAGAGAGGATTCAACTAGACGGCGACTGTTCGAGTTGGAAGTAGGGAAGACAGTTTTAGCAGAAGACCAGTCAATAGGATGGTTATGATCTCTGACGTGACAGAAAATAGCATTGTTAGTGTTGGCAAGCCTAACACTATTTTTGTGCTCCCTAAGTCTGTCAGAAAGGGATCGACCAGTTTCTCCGAAGTATTGAAGAGGACAGGAGGAGCAACAAATAGAGTAGACACCAGGAACATCTGTAGAGGGAGGAGAGGTATGAACGAGATTAATGCGAAGAGTGTTAGTCTGGCGGAAGGTAAGCTTGATGTCTAAGGGACGGAGAGAATTGTTGAGATTAGAAAGACCAGAAATGTAGGGAAGGCAGAGGATAGAAGAGTTCCCAGGAGTAGAGAGTTTGGGAGAGAAGAAATTGCGTTTAGCACATGAGAGGGCAGAGTCTATGAAATGGGAAGGGTAGCCAAGACGGGAAAACGAATTATGAAGAGTGGAAATTTCTGCTGGAAGGAACTGAGGATCACAGATGCGGAGGGCACGGAGAAAGAGGGAGATAAGAACACTTTTCTTGACAGGGGAAGCATGATAGGAAAAGTAGTGAATGTACATGCCACTGTACATAGGTTTTCGGTAAACGGAAAAGGAAAAACCTGTATCTGAGCGGTGGACATGGACATCAAGGAAAGAAGCAAGGAATTAGATTCCCATTCAGCTTTAAACTTAATGGAAGGGGCAAGATTATTAAGAGCTACAAGGAATGGTTGGAAGAGACTGGAGTCATGAGGCCACAGAGCAAAGATGTCATCCACATAGCGGAGCCAGAGTGAAGGTTGCACATCGAGGGTAGGAAGAAGAACAGTCTCGAAGTATTCCATGTAAAGATTAGCAAGGACAGGAGAGAGAGGAGAGCCCATAGTGACACTGAAAGTTTGAGAATAATATTTCCCTTGGAAGGAAAAGGAGTTAGAGTCCACACAGAGGTGGATAAGATCAAGAAAGACATCAGTAGGTATAGGGAGATGAAGAAACCCTTCATTGGCCTTCTCTCTAAGGAAATCAAGGACATCATCAAGAGGGACATTGGTGAAGAGGGACTCAATGTCAAGACTAAGCATCTTACAGGTTGGGAAAGAGCGAACCCGTTCAATGAAGTCTTGAGAGTGACGGAGGTGGGCAGGAGAAAAAGTACCAAGAAAGGGAGTGAGGGTTTTGGCCAGCCAAGAAGCAAGAGAATAAGAGACAGAACCTCTAGAGGATATGATAGGACGAAGAGGAATATCAGGTTTATGAGTTTTGGGAAGGCCATAGAAATAGGGAAGAGAGGGACAGATGACACGAAACCGTTGAACAAGGTCAAAGTCAGGAGGACAGAGGTCGGAGAGAGTCCTTAGTTTTTTGTTGAAAGTTCTCTTTATGCGATCAAGAGGGTTGGAAATGAGAGGATTGTAGGTACGTGAGTCAGAGAGCAAGACATCAGCTTTACGGAGGTAATCCTCGCAATCAAGGATAACTACCGAATTACCTTTGTCAGAAGATAGTATGACAATGTTAGTGTTGGATTTAAGAGAAGAAAGGGCAAGTTGATAACAGTGTGGGAGGTGGTGATTCTTAGAAAACAGACTAACAAGAGCAGGAAGGAGAGCGCCACGAAAAGTGGACAAGTCAGGAAGATTACGGGAGCGAGATTGACGAAAGGAATCAAAAGAGCTAATCAGGGAAATACCAGCGCGAGGAGTAGGCGAAGTGGCAAAGGAAAGGCCAAAACCAAGAAGTTCAAGCTCATACTGGGAGAGTGAGACAGAAGACAAGTTAGTAACACAGTCAGTGAGGGAGAATTTAGACCAAGGGCTAGCTGAGATGAGACATTGAAGTTTATTCTGTAGTTTGGAAGAATGAATTTGTGTATTCAGGTGAGCAGTGTCAAAGGCAGTGGTAGAGAGAAGGTTACAGAGATCCTGTGGTAGAGCCACAAAGAGAGCACGTTGACGTTGACGGAAAGTAAAGAAGGCATCTTCAACCTGTGATTTAGTAGAAAGAATGAGCTGTTGAAGTAGGAGACGGGCATGATCAGGAAAGGGAGTGCCCAGTGGGTTGGTTTTCAGGAAGTGGGAGAAGGAAGGGGGCAGAACTTGTTCAGCAAGACAGTCTCGTAGGAAGTGAAGCTGATTCTTACGACGCCTGGTAGCATAAGAGCAGCCTCATAAGATCGAAAGAGAGGTTTAAAAGAGGGAAGAACATAAAAAAAGTTGGAGAGAATATGACGCTTAACTGCGGGACCTTGTTCAACGGTTTCGTGTCATTTGTCCCTCTCTTCCCTATTTCTATGGCCTTCCCAAAACTCACAAACCTGATATTCCTCTTCGTCCTATCATATCCTCTAGAGGTTCTGTCTCTTATTCTCTTGCTTCTTGGCTGGCCAAAACCCTCACTCCCTTTCTTGGTACTTTTTCTCCTGCCCACCTCCGTCACTCTCAAGACTTCATTGAACGGGTTCGCTCTCTCCCAACCTATAAGATGCTTAGTCTTGATGTTGAATCCCTCTTCACCAATGTCCCTCTTGATGATGTCCTTGATTTCCTTAGAGAGAAGGCCCATGAAGGGTTTCTTCATCTCCCTATACCTACTGATGTCTTTCTTGATCTTATCCACCTCTGTGTGGACTCTAACTCCTTTTCCTTCCAAGGGAAATATTTTTCTCAAACCTTTGGTGTCACTATGGGCTCTCCTCTCTCTCCTGTCCTTGCTAATCTTTACATGGAATACTTCGAGACTGTTCTTCCTACCCTCAATGTGCAACCTTCACACTGGCTCCGCAATGTGGATGACATCTTTGCTCTGTGGCCTCATGACTCCAGTCTCTTCCAACCTTTTCTTGTAGCTCTTAATAATCTTGCCCCTTCCATTAAGTTTAAAGCTAAATGGGAATCTAATTCCTTGCTTCCTTTCCTTGATGTCCATGTCCACCGCTCAGATACAGGTTTTTCCTTTTCCGTTTACCGAAAACCTATGCACAGTGGCATGTACATTCACTACTTTTATTATCATGCTTCCCTGTCAAGAAAAGTGTTCTTATCTCCTCTTTCTCCGTGCCCTCGCATCTGTGATCCTCAGTTCCTTCCAGCAGAAATTTCCACTCTTCATAATTCGTTTTCCCGTCTTGGCTACCCTTCCCATTCATAGACTCTGCCCTCTCACTGCTAAACGCAATTTCTTCTCTCCCAAACTCTCTACCCTGGGAACTCTTCTATCCTCTGCCTTTCCCCACATTTCCGGGCTTGCTAATCTCAACAGTTCTTTCCGTCCCTTAGACATCAAGCTTACCTTCCGCCAGACTAACACTCTTCGCACTAATCTCGTTCATACCTCTCCTCCCTTCTATAGATGTCCTGGTGTCTACTCTATTTCTTGCTCCTCCTGTCCTCTTCAATACTTCGGAGAAACTGGTCGATCTCTTTCTGACAGACTTAGGGAGCACAAAAATAGTGTTAGGCTTGCCGACACTAACAATGTGCTCTTTTCTGTCACGTCAGAGATCATAGCCATCCTATTGACTGGTCTTCTGCTAAAACTTTTCTTCCCCACTTCCAACTCGACAGTCGCGGTCTAGTTGAATCCTCTCTAATACACAACTTTCCTTGTATGAATCTTAGCCCTGGCTTCGTCTCTGTAGATGCCTTCCTCTCCCACTATATTGTAAAATGCCCCAAACTTCAGAACACTCGTGACTTAACCTGACTCCTCATTTTTTCTTTTTCTTTTTCTTCTTCTCCCTCTTCCCCTTTCCTCTTTCCTTTCTCCTCTGGGTTGTCTTTCTCTCTTCTGTCTTGTGTTTCTGTTCCTTTCTTCATTTATTTCACCACTTCCCCTTTCACGCACCTCTGTGCGCTTGCTCTCCCTCAGTGGGCACCTATCTCTCTTGCAGTGCTCCCCTTCCTTTGTATTTGACTGGCTCGTCCTCCTTATTTCCCACTTCTACCACTACCACTACTACTACCTCTTCTACTACTACTACTACCACCTCTTTTACAACTACTGATGAAATTAAGACACATGTGCGGCGTCTGGTTGTCTTTGTTGCGGACGTTTCGCCATCCAGTGGCTGGCTGGATGGCAAAACGTCTACGATAGGGATGCCTGGGTGTTGTGTATGTGTCTTAATTTCACCTTGTCGGTATTATGTATATACCATTCTTGTACTACTACTACTACCCCCACCTCTTCCTGCCTATATATAGCCGCCCTGCTCCACTTCTGGTTAGTGTGACTTTGTCAGTGGTCCAAGTCGGACCGAAACGTCGTCGTAAGCTTCTCTCTTTTATGTGCGGGTTATTTGTGTACCTCTTCTGAGCATTTTTCTTGGCAGTAGTAGGAGGCAGTTGTATGGGGTAGTGATCACCAGGCCTGAAACGAGATGGCGTGTGTTGGTAATTTCGTGGCGCTGGTCTACTGCAGGTGTTGCTCCTGGGTACTTTGCGATTATTTGTCTGATTACTGACAAACAAAGTTCACCATATTTTGGTGTTTTGTTGATCTTCAACTTGTATATGTTATAAGCATTTAGCATAGAGATATCAACAAGATGGGAAAAAAAGTTTTATATACCACTTATAACTCTTGCGTACACAATCTGCAAACCCAATCTGCATGTCACATTTGTCCACTAAGCGCATATTGAGGTTGTAGTCCATGACAGTTGCAGGCTTTAGAATGGTTCATTGGTCTCTCTGTTGTGCCTTCCACGGGGTGCCATTTCGTTTGGGTGACTGATGTCAACAATGTGACATCACGTTTGTCATGCCACCGAAATGCCACGATGTCATTGGCAGCAAAGGCTTGCACCTCACCTCTACGAGTGCCAGCGTCGAACCTTGGCATATGTTTACGATTACCATCACTGTGCCACACACGTCTGTCAAATTCACTCGCAAGAAATCACTGAGTAAGGGGCTTGTGTACCAGTTATCAGTAAATAACATATGCCCTGTTACCAAGATATGGTTCCATCATTGTTCTAACCACATCACCAGAGATACCCAAAAATTTTTTATGGTATCTCTCAAAGTATTACGGGCCCGTGTACACAATGATATCCAAAACTTGACTACTTCTGCAATCACACAGTACAAATAACTTTATACCAAAGCATTTCCTCTTGCTTGGTATATATTGCTTGAATGAGAGTCTTCCTTTGAATAAAATCAAGGACTCATCAATAACAAGCTTCCTGAAGAGATAAAAATACATACAGCACTTTTGTTTCATATACACAAACACATTTCTGATCTTATATAACCTGTCGGTTCTGTCAGGCCTGGTTTTGTCTGAAAAGTGTAACATACGTAACAGTATCAGGAAACGATTGACACCTATAATGTCACTAAAACCTGGAGTTGAAATCAGGCGTTCTGTTGCCCAGTATGTGGTGACAGTGTGCTTATACACATGTGACATAAGCATTATTGTGGCAAAAAACAGGTACATCTCTGCCACAGTTGTCTCCTTCCACTGGTGTAGCTGTGATTTTGGTGAGAGAATTATATTTGCCATGGTGTAATCATAGTATGTGTTTGTTTCCCTGACAATGATGTCCATCAGGGGTTCATCGAAGAATAACTCAAAGCATTCCAGTTCACTAGCATTGTTCCCAAGTGGACATGATGGCTTTATTCCACTTTGTGTTTCATCAAAGTCATGGGGACTGGGAACAAACTCGTCACCGTCCTGCCAATCCCAGATGCGGTCTGCTGATGGATTCTGGATATTGTACCGTGGTTGTGGTTGTGCAGGTTGTGGGAGTGTGGGGTCGGGTGAGGCTGGTTGTTGTGCAGAGTCAGCAGCGTGGGTAGTAGCGTGGCCCGCTGCTGGTGCCACATGGGCCGTGCCACTATCACTATCGCCACCACTGCCTGCTCCCTCACTCACATCATTCATACCCATCATAACAATATTGTCATCTTCACTATCAGGTTGTGGTGTAGGGCCATGGGATGTGCTCCCAGAGTTTCTCCTTCCTCTTGGAACAGCATATGAAACACTACCAGACCGCATGCTACGTCGTACATACTGCTGCTTCACTGGGGAATATTCACCCTCACTGCCACTAGAACTGCTTTCAATGACCTTGAAATCACTATCACTGTCACATTCACTGCTAACATCTGGGTGTTGTACACTACCAAATAGTTTCCTCTTTCGTCCTGGTACAGGTGAACATGAACGTGAACAAGCCGGCCCAGCACGAGAGGTGGAAGGTTGTGGGTCATCTGGGTTTTCATCACTAATTACGTTATCCTGGGCACTTTTTCTGGTCACACACACTTCAAAACCCTGGAATTCACAGTTACTGACATTTTCATCACTGTTAGAGCTATCACTTGGGAACAAAAGACCTCCAATTCGCCGAGGAGTGAGGAACTTCTTACCGAGAGGCATGGTGAAAATGGACTACCAAGATGGCGTTCCCACAATGCACCGCTCTGTCCCAGATTTTTTTCACAGGTTGCACACCGACCACTGAGACCCATTCTCTCTCATGTAGGCCTACCAGGCCTTTCTCACTTGATTTGAAGCCGCTAGAATTTGTGCATAGAAATACGTCAGAAACAGTAGCGCGTAAGACGTATTTATACGGCGTAAACAGTCAAAGGGTTAAATGAGGAGAATTAATTTGATATACAGTGGACCCCCAGTTCGCGATATTAATCTGTTCCTGAGAGCTCATCCTAAACCAAAATTATAGGAAAGCGAATCAATTTTCCCCATAAGAAATAATGGAAATCAAATTAATCTGTGCAAGACACCCAAAAGTATGAAAAAAAACTTTTACCACATGAAATATTAAGTTTAATGCAATAGAATTTATGAAGGATGAGATTAATCATAGAATTGATGAGGGAGAAAAGGTGAGTGGTGCATTGAGGTATATGTGGAGTCAAAAAACGTTATCTATGGAGGCAAAGAAGGGAATGTATTAAAGTATAGTAGTACCAACACTCTTATATGGATGTGAAGCTTGGGTGGTAAATGCAGCAGCGAGGAGACGGTTGGAGGCAGTGGAGATGTCCTGTCTAAGGGCAATGTGTGGTGTAAATATTATGCAGAAAATTCAGAGTGTGGAAATTAAGAGAAGGTGTGGAGTTAATAAAAGCATTAGTCAGAGGGCAGAAGAGGGGTTGTTGAGGTGGTTTGGTCATTTAGAGAGAATGGATCAAAGTAGAATGACATGGAAAGCATATAAATCTATAGGGGAAGGAAGGAGTAGGGGTCGTCCTCGAAAGGGTTGGAAAGAGGGGGTAAAGGAGGTTTTGTGGGCAAGGGGCTTGGACTTCCAGCAAGCGTGCATGAGCGTGTTAGATAGGAGTGAATGGAGACGAATGATACTTGGGACCTGATGATCTGTTGGAGTGTGAGCAGGGTAATATTTAGTGAAAGGATTCAGGGAACCTGTTATTTTCATATAGTCGGACTTGATCCTGGAAATGGGAAGAAACAATGCCTGCACTTTAAAGGAGGGGTTTGGGATATTGGCAGTTTGGGGGAAAATTTGTGTTATCTTTATACGAATATGCTTCTAAACGTTGTATTCTGAGCACCTCTGCAAAACCCAGTGATAATGTGTGAGTGTGGTGAAAAGTGTTGAATGATGATGAAAGTATTTTCTTTTTGGGGTTTTCTTTCTTTTTTGGGTCCCCTGCCTCGGTGGAGACGGCCCCCGACTTGTTGAAAAAAAAAAATAGAATAATAACAATTAAAAATTTGGGACACTTACCTTTAATGAAGATCTGGTGATGATTGAGGGAAAATGGGAGGAGGGGAGAGTGTTAAACCCTATTGTTTAGAAAGGGAATCCCCCTCCATTATGATTTTAGGTAGAAATGTCCTTTTCCCGGGGTTACTTCCCTTCTTTTTTTAATGCCACTAGGACCAGCTTGAGAGTCACGGGACTTCTGTCGCACAACATATCTGTCCATAGGGGCCCGGGGTACCTCCTATTCCTTTAGGGAACTTTTCTAAAGTGGTTCACAACACTGTCGTGTAATAGTCACCAGCACGGCTTGCAATAGCTGTGCTAGGGTGATTTTCATCCATAAAGGTTTGCAGTTCAACCCCCCTGTGAAACACATTTCCTTAATTTTTGAAGTAGGACAATGGATTCCACAACTGGTATAGGCTTCTCAGGGTAACCCCCAAACCCTTCAAAATCTTTCTTAATTTCCATACTAATTCTCACCCTTTTTACCACAGGGTTGGCAATTGAAGCTTTCTTGGGGCCCATGGTGACTTATTTGCAGAAACAAGCACCAAAAACAGTGATAATATGGATAATATGGAATGTATCAAATGTATCCTTAGATGCGCGCACACTGGCTGGCTTGTAAACACTGGCACACACGGGGCAGTTCAGGCCACATGTGGACACGTCTTGTACGAATCGTATCGCATACCGGGTTTTGTAACGGAAACCGAGGCAAATTTTTTGCGATATAATGCATCGGATACCGGATTTATCGGATACCGATAGCATCGTGAACCGGGGGTCCACTGTACGAGTAAATTGAGTTACGAGCTAGCTCCTGGAACGGATTAAACTCGTAAGTCAAGGTTCCACTGTACGTATGTAATAATAATTCAGAATGCTGCCGCTAGTTGGCACAGCTGATGCCAAAACATCCGGTAAGCAGTACACTTGTTTACATTTCTGTAGGAGCAGTTCTCTCATGCTTGCTTGCATTTTTTTACAGTCATTTGGCCAAATTTCTTTTTTCTAACCATATGTCCTAAGAAAATAAGTGCAAAGGACAGTGACGAGAAGAAAAAGATGATTTCCATGAACTTAACCAGGCAATACCAGCTTAGTACATATACAATATGTAGATACTAAAGCTGTATCAGTTATGTTCAGTGAGGAAACAAAACAAATTGTATCAGTTAAGTTCGGTGATTAAAAAAAAAAAACTGTATCAGTTAAGTTCAGTGATCAAACAAAACAATGTTGTTGTTGGAGGGTTACAGGGCCACTGACATTATACGCTACAGCCTCAACCTCCCCCACCCTCAACATCTCCCACCATCTCTGCTCCAAGTGTGTAAGTATACACTTTATGTAAACAGTTTAGCATTTCTTTACATTCTGTAGTGTATTATGACTTATTATATTTTTATATATGATATTTCTGCAATTAGCCTCACAAATATACACTGTTTTCTCTTACAATAAAAGCATGGGAAGATACTATAGTCAGCTAGACAGGAAATGGCGGACGCTTCCGCCGCTGCCTCTGCCACCATATTATGGTCTATTTTATTCATTCTTGAGTATATATCATGTTTCTGTGTTAATTATATTGTTTATTATGTCATATCAGATGAATTGCAATAGATAAATAAGCAGTACAGTTGACATTAGTGTCATATTCAAGTATTTTGTCTTCTCCAGAGTGCAGGAATGGATTAATGGTTTTTCAATTAATTTAAATGAGGAAAATTGATTTGATATACAGGTTCGCCATCACAAATCCGGCAATCAGTTATTCGGTTCCTTCAGTTATTCGGCACTAATTTTGGCTAGCATAATTTTAAATTTCCAGGGTCGCCACACCAACCTGCTGATACTGTTTGGTGGCGCTACTTGCTGCACAAGTTATTCCAATTTCTTTTTCTCCATTTATTGTTTTAACCTGCTTACTTTTAGCCCTAGCCATGGTTCCAATGAATAAAAGAAATGCTTCTCATTATGTAAAGCACCAACACAGTGCATTATCCATTAAAGATAAGGTGGCTTTGAAGCCACTGTCGGTTGCCATGAGCTCAGTCTCATGAAGCAGGAGAATATGCTTTATTATTACACTAATATCAACACTACAGCTTATTTGACTATCACAGTTGATCTAATATGACATAAGAAACAATATAAATAACATAAAACATGTTAAATACTCCAGAATGAATAATATTTGTCATAACACCGAGCAGTTTCGACAGAGTTATGAAGAGGATATGGTAAACAAATACCATTCTCCTATCCTTGTCTTGGGGGCTTATATTAGAGTAAACGGAGTATAGCACAGGGCTAACTATGATATACACTTGTATTGCACCATAAACATGAAACAAAAAAGTTATTTTCTCTCTATAGATTATCACACATAGCAGCATATGTGTAGAGAACCTAGGATAACCCAAAAAAAGTCAACGTGGCTTATTTTTAGTACCTGGCTTGGGTTATGATTTTTGGTAAATATTCGATTCCCAGCCAGGGTAGAAACATTAGGCGTGTTTCTTTACACCTGTTGTCTGTGTTTACCCATCAGTAAATGGGTACCTGGGTGTTAGTCGACTAGTGTGGATGTTATCCTGGGACACTGTCCTAATTTTCTTGAAATACTCAGCATAACAAGTGCCTTTCTATAGTAGTATGTCACTGATGTCAGCTAAGCCTGTATACCTTGTACATGTACATGTAGTAAATAAAGATATTATTATTATTATTATTATTATTATTATTATTATTATTACAGTGGACCCCCGGTTAACGATAGTTGTTCACTCCATAAGTATGTTCAGGTGCCAGTACTGACCGAATTTATTCCCATAAGGAATATTGTGAAGTAGATTAGTCCATTTCAGACCCCCAAACATACACGTACAAACGCACTTACATAATTGGTCGCATTCGGAGGTAATCGTTATGCGGGGGTCCACTGTATTATATTATTATTTTCTCAGTTGTTTGTTGGGTTATCTTATTCAAACTTGGGCAATGTATGATGGAAAGATACTTCTTCACGTACACCAGAAAGGAAAGAAATCAAACCATAAATAGCGGAGTTCACTTCTCAGCCATTAGCGGTCGCTTAGCGGTATATTTTTGTATGGTTGTTATGGTTATATTCTCATTTTTTCAGTGTAATTTGATAGAATGAAAGATATATTACAGAAATAGATATGATTTTGATTGCTTTCATTATGAAAAGTACCTTGAAATTGTGCTCACAGTAGCGAAAATGTTCTATTCTTTAGCAAAGCTCAAGAGTAAACAAATGACGTCATCGGCCAATACCTGTCTGCCTGCCAGTCCAAATTCCAATACGGAGTCAAGAATGGATTGACATTATTTATACAATTATTACAATGATGCAGTAGTCTGCATAACAGTAAATCTTCTATTTTTTTATGAATAAAAATTCCAAATGGTAAGCAAGAGTAATATAAGAGGGGCCTGTAGCCGTGACTAATGAACAGAGAAAATGTTATTTTAGTGCCAGGAATGTCTACATTGTTTATTCTGGATCCTATTTTGAAATTGGCATCTGTTGAAATTTGTGTGAAATCGGCCAAATTGCCAATTTCTGACCACTTTATTGGGTAGTTGAAATAAGTGAATGGGCGGTTTCTTGTACTCAGTTGACAGACAAAAAGTAAATAAGTTTATTCAGGTATACGCAAATACAGTTACATAGATTATCATACATTGCAGTTTATGTATAGAGAACCTAGGATAACCCAGATTATTATTATTATAATCAAAAAGAAGCGCTAAGCCAGGGATAACCCAGAAAAGCCAGACAAAATGATTTATTTCCAGTACCTGGCTTGGGCTTGCCATATATGATTTTTGGTAAATATTTTTTTTTCTCGGTTGTTTGTTGGGCTATCTCATTGAAACTTGGGCAATGTATGATGGAAAGATGCTTCTTAACGTACAACAAAAATAAAAAAGACGGACGATAAATAAGGGGGGAGTTCACTTCTCAGCCATTAGCCGCCTCTTTGCAGTATATTTTTGTATGGTTTTTATGGTTGTATTCTCATTTTCTTGGGCTCATTTGATAGAATGGAAGATATATTACAGAAATAGACATGATTTTGATTGCTTTCATGACGAAAAGTACCTTGAAATTGAGCTCAAAGTAGCGGAAATGTTCAATTTTTGCCGATGTTCAATGAACTGTGTAAGTCAGGTTGGCTAATTTTATTAAGTGTATTCTAACTTAACCACTCTGTAATTTGGCAAACTCAGTAATCCGGCACACTACAGGTCCCAATGATGCCGGATTTGTGATGGAGGACCTGTACGATTACGGAACGGAGTAACTTGTAAGTCAAAGTTCCACTATACATATATGTAATTCATAGCATGAAATTACCACATTTTCTGGCATATAAGGTACAGAGCATATAAGACTCACCCCAAATTTGGCAGGCATATTCTGGAAAAATAAAAATAAATAATATTTTTCCTGATCTTTATAGCCCTCCCCACTATTGGGCCATTTTAAAGCTTCTTATCTATTCAAATCTTTATTAAACCCCACTGTTTCCCTCTTCTTTATAGACCTCCCAGCTTTTTTTTTTTTAAAACATAAGCCGTCTCCCACCGAGGCAAGGTGACCCACAAAAAAAAAAAAAGGAACACATTTGCCATCATTCAACACTTTCACCATTATTTATGCATAATCGCTCTTTGCAGAGGCACCCAGATATGACAGTATAGATGTTACTCCAAACAGCCTGTATCCCAACTTCCTCTTACCTTTCAGGGCTCATGCCGTAGATCTATGGCTTTGAAGCCAGGGTCCAAATTGTAGATCTACGCCATGAGCTCAGCTCACTCAGATAACCTGTGAGTGGTAAATTTGGGCCTAGATATGAGAGAACACATCTGTGTAGTAAGTGTGCACCACATAAAACAAATCCTGCAGCACGCAGTGCATAATGAGAGGAAAAAGCTGCAACCGTAATTTTGGATTAAAACAGCGACTTTGCAGTGTTTTTTCGTATGTTTTTTACAGTTGTATTCGCGATTTCTAGGTCTCATTTGATAGAATAGAATTTACATTACAGAAATAGAGATGATTTTGATTGGTTTTAGTACTGAAAATGGCTTGAAACTGAGCTCAAAGCAGCGGAAATGTTCAGTTTTTGCCGATGCTCAAGAGTAAACAAATTTCATCATGAGTCTAATACGCATCAGCTGGTGGGTCTAATATACTTTAATGAATGTGCTGATATTATTTATACAATTATTACAATATTGCGTAACATCAATATTGGTGTGAATAAAAATTATGTGAATAAAAAATCAAAATGGAATTCATTTGTAAAGCTTGAAAACATAACTAATGAACATAGGAATTGTTAGTTTAGTGCCAAGACTGCCTGCATTGTTTATTCTGGACCCTGTTTTGAAATTGGAATATTTTAAACTTTGTGTTAGATTGGCCAAATTACCAAATTCTGATCACTTTATTGGATAGTTGAAACAGTTGCTTGGGCAATTTCTTGTGCTCAGTCAATAAAATAGAAGTACATAATACTAGCGAAATAGCTAAGAATTTTGTCTACTGGAATAATATAGTCTAAAATGGAAGTCAAAGTCGGCAAAATCGCTGATGCGTAAATATCACTTACGCATTAGAATTTGCAAGAGTGTAATTTCATCAATTTTTCATCAAATTTTGTACTTTTTCTTAATTACCTTCAGAAAAAGATTCTCTACCATTTCATAAGAAAAAAATAACAAATTTTTTTTTTTTAAATTCTTGGACCCTGGCTGTCACTCTGAGATTTGGCCTCTGGACCCTGGAAGGGTTGAGGTGCAGGCATTGTACTTTCCACCTCCAGGACTCAAGTCCGGCTAACCGGTTTTCCTGAATCCCTTCATAAAATATTGCCCTGCTTGCATTCCAACAACTTGTCAGGTCCCAGAAACCATTTGTCTCCATTCACTCCTATCTAGCACACTCACACATGCCTGCTGCATGTTCAGGCCCCTTGCACACAAAGCCTCTTTTACCCCTCCCTCCATCCTTTCCTAGGACGACCCTTACACCTCTTCCCCTCTACCACAAATTTATACACCCTTCTAGTCATCCTGTTTTGCTCCATCCTCTCTAAATGACCGAACCACCTCAACAACCTCTCTTTGGATTTCTGAATAATACTTTAAGTAACTCCACACCTCTTAATTTCCACATTATGAATTCTCTGCATAATGTTTACACCACACATTGCCCTTAGACCTCCCAGCTATCAAGTTTATTTGGAGATTCTTGGCTGTTGGATTTCACATACCATTTTCTCTGTTGGGGTGGCCCCCAAAATGCCTTGCTGCAGCTCGGTTCCCATGTTCCTTTGTAAATTTGATCACTTGTAGTTTATAACCGATTGTGTTACCAACATTATAACAGGGTATAGGTAATCTGAAAATTGAAAACTTGAATAACTGTTCACTCTGCAGTAGAATGTTTGTGTCAAAGAGAGGGGGACATAAATATCATAATGGTAATCGGTAATCATATTCTTCCTTAGACATATGTGAGTACAGTAGGGCCCCACTTATACGGCAGGTTAGGTTCCAGGCTACTGCCACAAAGTAGACATAGCCGGAAAGCAGAACACCATTTTTTCCACTTATAAATGCATATAAATACCAGATAACAAGTTTACACTAACATATATTAAGTTAGCAATAGAACTAAGCATTAAAAAATAATAAAAAGTAAAATACACACACAGTACGCTCATTATTTACCTCATAATATTTGTAGTCTTAATGTAGGGCAAAAGGTGAGTAGTATTTACTGTAAGAAGTCAGATGTGGTAGCCCTCATGGCCACCCCCACCCACACATAATATACTACAATGCTTAAAGTGCCCTAGATTGCTAAAATACATATACAGTACGCTCATTACTTACCTTAAAATATTTGTAATCTTAATGGTCTTAATGTAGGGTGAGAGGTGAAAAGTATTTATTTGTAGAAAATCGTGTGGGAGATAGGGTAGGGTAGCCCTCCTGGCCACCCCACCTACTATGACATTTAAAGCGCCCTAGAGTGACAAAATGCATATACAGTATGGTACAATCATTACTTACCTTAAAATTTTTGTAGTTTTAATGTAGGGTGAGAGGTGAGTAAGCGAGATAAAACAAATAAATGAGAGAAAGAGAACGAATAAGATGACAGAGCCGCAGAGTACTTATGTAAACAAACCGCCTGGTTATGGTTGATATAGGTTCATAAAAACACCTTACATTGTGTACAAGTTGTCTCTACAGTGGTACAGTAGAATAAACAAAGGCCAACACTTCCATTCTCATGTAATTTTTAGAAGGAATGATGCTCTGACAAATTATTATTATTATTACAAATTACAGTGGAACTTTGGTTTTTGTATGCCCTAGTCTGTATGTAAAACTAAATTTCTTTCTTTCTTTCAACACACTGGCCATGTCCCACCGAGGCGGGGTGGCCCAAAAGGAAAAACAAAAGTTTCTTCTTTTACATTTAGTAATATATACAGGAGAAGGGGTTACTAGCCCCTTGCTCCCAGCATTTTAGTCGCTTCTTACAACACGCATGGCTTACGGAGGAAGAATTCTGTTCCACTTCCCCATGGAAGTAAGAGGAAATAAACAAGAACAAGAACTAGAAAGAAAATAGAAGAAAGCCCAGAGGGTGTGTGTATATATATGCTTGTACATGTATGTGTTGTGTGACCTAAGTGTAAGTAGAAGTAGCAAGACTTACCTGAAATCTTGCATGTTTATAAGACAGAAAAAAGACACCAGGAATCCTACCATCATGTAAAACAATTGCAGATTTCTGTTTTGCACTCGCTTGGCAGGACGGTAGTACCTCCCTGGGCGGTTGCTGTCTACCAACCTACTACCTATAAAACTATATTTATTCTCTATAAAATGTATTTTTTCTTAATGTTTTTGGGTGTCTGGAATGGATTAATTGGATTTACATTATTTCTTATGGGAAATATTAACAAAAATACATTTTATAGAGAATAACTATAATTTTACATACAGACTAGGGCATACAAAAACCGAGGTCCACTGTATTATTACAAATTATTATTATTACATTATTATTATTATTAGAACTATAATCTTAATAAAAAAGAAACACTAAACCCTCTAGGGTCATGAATAGCTATAGATACAGGGAAGGCATACGAAAGGAATTTTTTCTACAGTTAAGTACTGTAACTGGTGTTTGACTAGAGAAAACCTAATTCTTCCAACACTCCTACCAACTGCTTTGTAAACAGATCTCATATTTATGTCAATTTTTATACTGTGGGTGTATGTATTACGTTTATATGTTACATAGTGTGTTTATTATATAATTTTGAAAAAATATCATAGATGGATTTATGGAAATGTCTATACATGTATTAATGTTATGTATGATATTTAATGCGCCCAAGAGATTATATGGTGTCAAGAGTAGAGAGACTCTTAGTGATTTTAATGTGTACCTGCACACCAGCACAGTAAGTACAGTGGAACTTTGGTACATGGCCAGCTCCCTACTCGAACAAAGCTCAGCACTCGACCAAACAAATATGACCTTCCAGAACTTCACTGTAAACTATTTCGTGTTTCTTCGCATTTTTTGGTGTATTTTGTATTTGCATAAATAAGTCACCATGGGGCCTTTGAAGATTAGTGATAACAGCCACCCAAACAGAAATACAGTGGTCCCTTGTTTATCGTCGTTAATCCGTTCCTGGAAGTGCGACGATTATCGAAATAGACGATTTTCGAATCAATTTTCCCCATAAGAAATAATGTAAATACAATTAATCCGTTCCTGACACCCAGAAGTATTAAAACAAAAATTTTTTTTACATGAAATATAGATGTAGTACATAAACAATACAATGGGACATGATGAATGAAACATTAACAGCATAACACTTACCTTTATTGGCGATTCTTCTTAGTGTATGGAAGACTGGAGGAGGAGAGAGATTGGATTAGTTACTGTTTGGAAGGGGAATCCCCTTCCATCAGCACCTCAGGTACCAAGTCCTTTTCTGGGGTTACTTCTCTTCTCTGTTTCTTAATGCCACTATGACCAGCTTGAGAGTCACTGGAGTCCTGTCTCGCAAAAAAGTGTCCAGAGAGCTCTTTAAAACTTCCGTAAAATGGGCCAAGACTCTGTCACTGTAGAAGTTGCCAATATGGCTTGCAACATCCTTCTCAGGGTGATGTTTCTCCATAAATCTTTCCATCCTACCCCACATTTCAAAAATCTCCTTAATTTCTGAAGAAGGCACCTTCTTCCATCTCTCTTCCTCCTCCTCTGCAACAAGATTCTGAGCTGCGATCTGTTGCTGTTCCTGCTGAAGCTTTTGCAGCTCCTCAGTGGTGAGCTCTTTGTTATGGTCCTCCACCAACTCTTCCATATCCTCCAAACTCACATCCAACCCCATGGAACTCCCCAATGCCACAGTAGAGTTCAGAACTGACATAGGCTCATCAGGGTCAGCCCCAAACCCTTCAAAGTCCCTCTTGTGTACACATTCTGGCCACAACTTTCTCCAAGCAGAGTTCAAAGTCCTGTAAGTCACTCCCTCCCAAGTCTTACCTATAAGGTTTATGCGATGAAGGATATTGAAATGATCTTTCCAGAACTCTCTTAGGGTCAGTTCAATGTCTGAGATCACTTCAAAGCTCTCTTGAAACACTGCTTTGGTATTCAGTTTTTTGAAGTTTCAAATGACCTGCTGGTCCATGGACTGGAGGAGAGGATTTGTATTAGGGGGCAAGAACTTCACTGTGTTAAAACAAAACTCCTCCACCATTTTCTCTTTCAAGTCTGGAGGATGAGCAGGAGCATTGTCCATTACCAGGAGGCACTTGAGCTCCAATTTATTTTCCAGGAGGTATTTCTTCACACTGGGGCCAAGCACTTTATTAACCCTTTGACTGTTGCAAGCCCCTTTCTGAAATTGTCCTTCTGTCACAGAATTTTTGGAAAAAAAAAATTATTTTTTCTTATGAAATGATAGAGAATCTTTTCCTGATGGTAATGACACCAAAAGTACGAAATTTGGTCGAAAACTCAGGGAATTATGCTCCTGCGAATTTAGCGGTCTTGGCGACACATATGCATCGGCAATTTCGCCGACTTTGAGTCCTGTTTTTGGCCTATTCCATTGCTCCAGTTGACCAAACTCATAGTTATTTCTTTAGAACTCCATTTTTTCTATCAGTTGAGTACAAGAAATTGCCCATTTACCAATTTGAGCTACCCAATAGTGGTCAGAAATTGGCAATTTGGCCAATTTCACGCAAATTAAAAAAGATGCCAATTTCAAAATAGGATCCAGAATAAACAATGTAGGCATTCTTGGCACTAAAATAACATATCCTCTGTTCATTAGTCATGTCTCTAGGCCCCTCTTATATTACTGTTGCTTTCTATTTGATTTTTTATTCATACAAAAAATACAAAATTTACTGTTATGCAGACTACTGCATTATTGTAAAAATAGTATAAATAATATCTGTGCACTAGTGAAAGAATATTAGACTCCCTAGTTGATGTGTATTGGACATGTGGTGTGATTTGCTTACTCCTGAACATTGGTAAAAATCGAACGTTTCCGCTACTTTGAGCTCAATTTCAAGGTCGTTTTCATCGTGAAACTAATCAAAACCATCTCTATTTCTGTAATATGTTTTCCATTTTATCAAGTGTCACCATGAAAACGAGAATACAACGATAAATACTATACAGGTCTCCCTCAACATTCACGTTTTCAACTTTCACGGGCTTCACACATTCGCGAATTCCCAACCGCCAAATTCCCAGCCACCAAATTCCCAGTCGCCAAATCATATTTAAGTTTCCCGCCACCTGCGAGTCCCTACTACCCTCCCTCCGACCCCCACAACTGGCAGCCAGCCCTCCCACCACTCAGTGTGGTGAGTGTTTTGTTTGTTCATTATTTGCTATTAAACTACAGTATAAATAATGTAAACCCATTCATGACTGCATATTGGAATGGCTATTCGGACAGGTATTAGACGGTGACATCATGTGTTTACTCTTGAACACTGCAAAGAATTAAACATTTCTGCTACAGCTAATAATAACAATAGTAATAATAATAATAATAATAATAATAATAATAATAAAATATGATATAATTGAAGAAGGAAATTGTACAAAAATACGAGGGAGTGGTTGACACATTGTCAGTGTGACTTTGTTTATGCTGGAGTGAACATTAGTCTCCCTGCTCTTCCAAACATTTCACAATAATTCATTGTGTTTGGTGCTTGTAGATTGAGTGTGACTGGAGTGATTGAGGCAATGGTATTTAATAACATACATGTTAATAATAATACATGTTATTAATAATATGTACTATTATTATTTATAACATATATGTTATTAAATACATACATGTTAATAATAATACATGTTATTAATAATAACATGTACTATTATTATTTATAACATATATGTTATTAAATACCACTGCCTCAACCGCTGAATTATTGTGAAATGTTTGGAAGAGCAGGGAGACTAATGTTCACTCCAGCATAAACAAAGTCACACTGACGATGTGTCAACCACTCCCTCGTATTTTTGTACAATTTCCTTCTTCAATTATATCGTATTTAGTATTATTATTATTATTATTATTATTATTATCATTTCAATATGCAGTCATGAATGGGTTTACATTATTTATTCTGTAGTTTAATAGCAAATAATGAACAAACAAAACACTCACCACACTGAGTGGTGGGAGGGCTGGCTGCCAGTTGCAGGGGTCGGAGGGAGGGTAGTAGGGACTCGCAGTGGTGGAGGCATTGGTGGAGGCAGTGGTGGAGTCTGTGGTATTTAATAACATACATGTTATTAAATAACATACGTTATTAAAGCATAACATGTATATATTTAATACAATTTACGACGTTTTCATGTATTTTATGATTATTCATGGTTCAACAAGTTAAGGAAGCAGTATTGTAATATATTTCCCTACAATATATTGGGGCACCAAACATTCACGGTTTTTCAACATTCGCGAGGCTCTTGATCCCCTAACCCTCGCGAATGTTGAGGGAGACCTGTACGAAAATACACCTCAAAGTCGGCGTTTTAATCCAAAAAAACGGTGGGTTTTTTTTTCTCATTATGCACTGCATACTGCAGGATTTTTTTTTATGTTGTGCACACTGACCACACAGACCCATTCTCTCACATGTGGGCCTACCAGCTTTCTCCTGCTTGATTTGAAGCCGCTAGAATTTACACGTATAAATACGTCCGAAACAGTAGTGCGTAAGACATACGTATATATATACAGTGGACCCGCGACCAGTGATGGCATCGATTAATGATAAATCTGACTAGTGATACATTTTAACGCAAAAATTTTGCCTCGACTAGCGCCTTAAAAACCCGACCAGCCCTATTCGTTCTGTACCATACGTGTCCACTTTGGCCTGAGCGCGCCTCACTTGTCCCTTGGGTGCCAGTGTTTACAGGCCAGCCAGCCACCGCGGTCACTTCCAAACATACAACAACTGGAACATTCCATATTATCACAGCCTTTGCAGTGATTGCACCTGCAAAATAAGTCGCCATGGGCCCCAAGAAAGCTTCTAGTGCCAACCCTACAGCAAAAAGGGTGAGAATTACTATGGAGATGAAGAAAGAGATCATTGCTAAGTATGAAAGTGGAATGCGTGTCTCTGAGCTGGTCAGGTTGTATAATAAACCCCAATCAACCATCGCTACTATTGTGGGCAAGAAAACGGCAATCAAGGAAGCTGTTCTTGCCAAAGGTGCAACTATGTTTTCGAAACTGAGATCACAAGTGATAGAAGATGTTGAGAGACTGTTATTGGTGTGGATAAACGAGAAACAGATAGCAGGAGACAGTATCTCTCAAGCGATCATATGTGAAAAGGCTAGGAAGTTGCATGATGATTTAATTAAAAAAATGCCAGCGTTTAGTGATGTGAGTGAATTTAAGGCCAGCAAAGGTTGGTTTGAGAGATTTAAGAAGCGTAGTGGCATTCATAGTGTGATAAGGCATGGTGAGGCTGCCAGTTCGGACCACAAATCGGCTGAAAAATATGTGCAGGACTTCAAGGAGTATATAGACAGTGAAGGACTGAAACCTGAACAAGTGTTTAATTGTGACGAAACAGGCCTGTTTTGGAAGAAAATGCCAAGCAGGACGTACATTACTCAGGAGGAAAAGGCACTCCCAGGACATAAGCCTATGAAAGACAGGCTTACTCTGTTGATGTGTGCCAATGCTAGTGGTGATTGCAAAGTGAAGCCTTTATTGGTGTATCACTCTGAAACTCCCAGAGTGTTCAGGAAAAACAATGTCCTCAAGGCTAATTTGTGTGTGCTGTGGAGGGCAAACAGTAAGGCATGGGTCACTAGGGACTTTTTCTATGACTGGTTACACCATTCATTTGCCCCCAATGTGAAAAATTACCTAATTTAAAAGAAATTAGACCTTAAGTGCCTCCTGGTATTAGACAATGCTCCTGGTCATCCTTCAGACTTGGCAGAGCAACTTTCTAGGGACATGAGCTTCATTAAGGTGAAGTTTTTGCCTCCTAATACCACTCCTCTCCTGCAGCCCATGGACCAGCAGGTCATTTCCAACTTCAAGAAACTGTACACAAAAGCTATGTTTGAAAGGTGCTTTGTAGTGACCTTAGAAACTCAACTGACTCTAAGAGAGTTTTGGAAAGATCATTTTACCATCCTCAATTGTGTAAACATTATAGGTAAGGCGTGGGAGGAAGTGACTAAGAGGACATTGAACTCTGCTTGGAAAAAACTGTGGCCAGAATGTGTAGACAAAAGGGATTTTGAAGGGTTTGAGGCTAACCCTGAGAATCCTATGCCAGTTGAGGAATCCATTGTGGCATTGGGGAAGTCCTTGGGGTTGGAGGTTAGTGGGGAGGATGTGGAAGAGTTGGTGGTGGAGGACAGTGAAGAACTAACCACTGATGAGCTGCTAGATCATCTTGAACAGCAAGAGAGCAGACCTGAGGAAACTGCTTCGGAGGAGGGGAGAGAGAAATTGAAGAAGTTGCCTACTTCTAAGATAAAGGAAATGTGTGCAAAGTGGCTTAAAGTGCAAACCTTTTTTGATGAAAATGACCCTGACACAGCTACTGCAAGCCGTGTTGGCAACCTGTACACTGACAATGTTGTGAACCACTTTAGGAAAGTCATAAAGGAACGAGAGGTACAGGTATCTATGGACAGATATGTTGTGCGACAGAAGTCCAGTGACTCTGAAGCTGGTCCTAGTGGCATTAAAAGAACAAGGGAAGTAACCCCAGAAAAAGACTTGCTGCCTCAAGTGCTAATGGAAGGGGATTCCCCTTCTAAACACTAAGAAGAACAACGCTCTCCCCTCCTCCCATCCCATCAATCATCACCAGATCTTCAATAAAGGTAAGTGTCATGTAACTGTGCATGTAATCTTCAGTTTGTGTGTATTAAAATTAATATTTCATGTGGTAAAAAATTTTTTTTTCAATACTTTTGGGTGTCTTGCACGGATTAATTTGATTTCCATTATTTCTTATGGGGAAAATTAACTTGACTAACGATGAGCTCTCAGGAACGCATTAATATCGCTGGTTGAGGGTCCACTGTACGACCAAAACAGTCAAAGGGTTAAACAAATCAAGGAAAATTTCCCCTGTGACCCATGCCTTACTGTTAGCCTTCCACATCACACACAATTTCCTCTTGGCGACACTGTTTTTCTTGAACACTCTGGGATTTTCAGAGTGATAGACCAGTAAAGGCTTCACTTTGCATTCCCCACTAGCATTACTACAAAACACGAGAGTTAGCCTGTCTTTCATAGGCTTGTGTCCTGGGAGTGCCGTTTCCTCCTGTGTGATGTAGGTCCTCTTGGGCATTTTCTTCCAAAACAGGCCTGTTTCGTCACAATTGAACACTTGTTCAAGTTTGAATTTTTCAGTGTCTGCGTACCCTTTAAACTCCTGTAGAAACTTCTCAGCCATCCTTTTGTCTGAACTGGCAGTCTCACCATACCTTACCACACTGTATATGCCACTAAGCTTCTTAAATCTCTCAAACCAGCCTTTGCTGGCCTTAAAATCACAAACATCACCAGTCGTTGTAGGCATTTTTTTATGAGGTCATCATGCAACTGCCTTGCCTTTTCACATATTATCGACTGCATAATACTATCTCCTGCTAACTGTTTTTGGGTAATCCACACTAACAATAACCTCTCCACTTCTTTGAGGGTTTGTGATCTTTTTTTTGTCAGCATATCTACCCCTTTTGCAACAACAGCACACTTTATTTCCTTTCCCTTCGCCACAATCGAAGTGATGGTTGAATGGGGTTTGCCATACAACCTGGCAAGCTCTGTAACATGCTCTCCACTCTCAAATTTTTCAATGATTTCTTTCTTGAATTCGATCGTGTTCCTCACTTTCTTTACCATAGGGCTGGCACTAGCTTTCTTCAGGCCCATGGTGACTTATTAAGCAGTTGCCAGCACAAAAAACAATGGATTATTATGAAATGTATTGCATGAACCCGTGGGGTGATGGTTACTCGCTGGTAAACAATGGCACACTGAATGTGAATGTTGTGGGAGACTGGCTTTCTGTGCTCGCTGATGGCAGAAGCGTACCAGACGGCCGCCAAATCACGAGGCCAGTCATGAACGCTAGGCTATATTTTGGTGGAAAACCTTGCCAAATGTCGGATTTCACGAAAGTCGCGGCCGCCGAATGGCAAGGGTTCACTGTAACTGAATTTGTCAAGAAATTACTCTTAATAATAATAATAATAATAATAATAATAATAATAATAATAATAATAATAATAATAATAGACAGTTTGGAACAAATGACTCTCTCTTGTCCTGATTTTGTTTGTTAATGCGAGGCCCATTAAATCAAGGTTTTACTGTATAAGGAAACCCAGATTTAGATTAAATAAGCCTACAAGTTTGGAAAAATTTCAGATTTTTAATTTTGGGTAAAAAACAGTAATTTATTGATACAGCTTTTATAATGAATCAGGTTCTTCTTTTTCTGTATTGGCATCTACAAAAACAATCACACATAAAAAATTAAAAGTAGTAAATAGATTGGTGTCATTGTTTTTGCTCATCCTCCTCAACAACACTGATATTTCATTCACTGTGGCTGATGACTACCAGATGTATGATGTTGAAAATGTGATTATTTGACCATGTATTTTATAGTCCTCTCAGTGAGTTTTTGTCTGTTCATGTTTCAAAAGTTTGTATCACCTTAATGTATCATTGCATTATAGGGCACTATGGTATGCTATAATGGTGTAGAACGATATCATTTCAGACCATGGAGCTGAACTCTTCTCCAGGCTGAGGGACTGATTACCTATACTTTTTTCTCCAAGGTTGATGGACTGATTACATCATCATATTTCACTACTACTGTTCCCTCTGTATTTGACTGTAGAAGCCTACTGTGTAGATGAAACATTTCATCAATATAGATACCCAGCTGTTGCACATGTGTCTTAATCTTTAACTTGTTAGTATTTTATACCATGTTCAACATGTTATAATGGTTAAATTTTGCTAATAGATGATAATCTAACCTAGCCAGTCCTAACCTAACCTTATGTAATCTAAATAACCTACTGAATATTAATATTTTTTTTTATACATAATTTTGTAAGACTTTAATATTGACTTTAAGAGAACATGGATTATTTTCCATCTAATATGAATAAGTCTGCAATTTATTTCACTAATCTTTATGTATATGCACCAAACATTATATTGGTTATCCACGTGTTACAATATCCTTTTCTTGCATTTTTTATGTTGTGACTTTTGAAATGTAATAGAAATGTATAGCCTGGAGTTACAAATAGGGCTTGGCAGGTCTTTCTAGTGAACATTGTCGTACAGTGGACCCTCGCCTAATGATATTAATCCGTTCCTGAGAGCTCAACGTTAGGCGAAATTATCATTAGCCAAATTAATTTTCCCCAAAAGAAATAATGGAAATCAAATTAATCCGTTCCTGACACCCCAAAGTATGAAAAAAGAAAAATTTTACCACATGAAATATTAATTTTAATAAACACAAACTGAAGAAGACATGTACAATTACATGACACTTACCTTTATTGAAGATCTGGTGATGATTGATGGGATGGGAGGAGGGGAGAGTGTGCATGGTGTTAATGTTTAGAAGGGGAATCCCCTTCCATTAGGACTTGAGGTGTCAAGTCCTTTTCCGGGGAGAGTCACTGGACCTCTGTCGCACAACATATCTGTCCATAGAGCTCTGTACCTCCCGTTCCTTTAAGATTTGTCTAAAATGGGCCATAACATTGTCATTGTAATAGTCACTAGCACGGCTTGCAATAGCTGTGTAAGGGTGATTTTCATCCATAAAGGTTTGCAGTTCAACCCACTTTGCACACATTTCCTTAATCTTTGAAGTAGGCACAATGGATTCCACAACTGGCATAGGCATCTCAGGGTTAGCCCCAAACCCTTAAAAATCTTTCTTAATTTCCATACTAATTCTCACCCTTTTTATCACAGGGTTGGCACTAGAAGCTTTCTTGGGGCTCATTCAAAACACTCAACCTACTCACCATACAAAACATCCATACTTATTATTGCACCTATCACATACATAGAACACTTAACTCTGATATTAACCCTCCCCTCAAACATCTCCTTGCCAACCTCAACAGAACACATGACCATAACACAAGGCACAGATCACTCTTTGATGTTCCTCGTGTCCATCTCACACTATGCAAAAACTCAATGCACATAAAAGGCCCTAAAATCTGGAATTCATTACCTGTAAATATAAAAGAAACACACCTGTTTATAAATTCAAGTCTCTTCTCAAAGATCACTTACTCACCCAAAACCAAATAAATACTGAATAACTGAACCTTATAAATTGTATATCTTAAATGTTTCTCACAATTATATCACATAAATGTTAAACCTAAAACCCAATCTAACTTTATTATTTTTTAAATACACTACCTAACAGAATACTCCATTCGACTGAATGTACAGCAATGCATGCAACCGTATGACCTGTCTTTGTAATACTCATTTGTGCTTTATAGTTATCTGTTTACAATAATGTTTTATCACTGATTTCATCATTGCTTAGTTAATCTTAAGTTAATTTTAAGCCAGCCCATAATGCTATGCATATAAGTGGCTTTGGCATGCTGCTCTTACCTGTATTTTTTTGTACCTCTGTATGTATGCTCAAATTACTAAATAAATAAATAAATAAATAAATAAATGGTAACTTATTTTTCAGGTGCAATCACTAAAAACACTGTAATAACATGAAATGTTCCAGTTGTATGTTTGGATGCGACCCCGGTGGCTGGCTTGTAAAAACTGGCACCCACGGGACAAGTGAGGCGCACTCAGGCCACACGTGGACGCGTCTCGAACGGAACAAATCGCGTTAGGCAAGTTTTTTAGCGCTAGCCGAGGCAAAATTTTTGCGTTAAAATGTATCGCTAGGCGGATTTAACGTTATGCGATGCGTTCGTTAGGTGCGGGTCCACTGTATTAATAATAGACCCAATGAGAGTAAGTGAGTTAGTTAGCTAGTATATGCATATTTTACATATTCTATTCATATCACTACATGTATAAATGTGTATTATATTTCTCAATTTTTATTCATTATAATCTTGGGATTGAACCAGGTGTTGTATGATCTTTATGGGTTTAGCACTCCATCATGAATGTAGCAGTACAGTACGAATTATGAACTTAATTCGTTCCAGAAGGCTGTTCGAGTGCCGATACCAAACGAATTTGTTCCCATAAGGAATAATGTAAATTAGATTAGTCCGTTTCAGATCCCCAAAATTACACTTACAAAAGCACTTACAAAAATACACTTGCATAATTGTTCAAGTTGGGAGCTGTTCGAAACTCGAGGTACCACTGTACTTGTGTACATTATAGCCACCAGACATTCTATAAACTACATGTAAATAGTCTTACTATATTTATCATTGAAAGTTAGTGAATAAAATATGTCTGTGCTCAGCTGATGCAAACACAGCCAGAGCTTCATATCTTGAGTGGCAGATACTAACACATTCTGGACTGAAACTCTTTCTCTTGGTCTCTCAGACATCACTACATAGTGTGGGATGTTTCAAAAAATGTTTGCATCCAAATCAAAATTACGACTTGTGCAAAGTGTTAGACAGCTTATTGCAGAATTCCAATATGTATATTCTGTCTCATGGTGGAACATTGTTAAGCAGTCATTGTACAAACAAATGTTCAGAGAAGCATCTGATTGTCAATAGCATCAAATATCTTTTTTTTTTTTATGGAAGCTGTAATTTCAAATTGAATTATTGAGTTATGTGTTGATGGAGGATACTTTTGTGATACAGTAGCAGCTTATTCCTGTCATACATATGAAGTGCAAGATCTCCATGGGTGAATGGAGAAGAATTCTTCTTCCACAAACCATGGGTGTTGTAATAGGCAACTAAAATGCTGGGAGTAATAGGCTAGTAACCCTTCTTTTTCTATGTCACCCTGCCTCAATGGGAGAAGACAGTTGTGTTAAAAATAAAATGAAATGCAAGAACTGAAAAATTTAAGGCTGTGTTTTTTTTTTTACATAATTCCTGATTGTCATCTGTTTTAATATAATAGTCTTGATTAAGAGAGTTATAAATAGTTTATGTACATTTGTAATTCTTACAATATTATCATAATTTCCAGTAGCATACAGAGTAGACTACAATATCATATATTCTGGTTTTAAATTGACTTTCCTTTTACTGTTTCTTCTTTGTTTCATGCAGAGAGATGTTTTGGAGAGGTTAAATGAATTAATAGAAATTATTGGAGACTTTGAGCCTGAAGTACAGCTACTGGTATGTGAGGCATGTACCTCAGAGCAAACTAATGACAGTGCTGCTCTATCTAGAATAAAAGGTCAGTTTGAACCCTGTAGGTTTTTTATTGGTTATATATTAAGTATTTTTGTAATTATTAAGAAGATATGTTATAAAAATTATAATTTATTTCAGCATAATACAGTGGACCCCCGGCTTACGATATTATTTCATTCCAGAAGTATGTTTAGGTGCCATTACTGAACGAATTTGTTTCCATAAGGAATATTGTGAATTAGATTAGTCCATTTCAGACCCCCAAACATACACGTACAAATGCACTTACATAAATACACTTACATAATTGGTCGCATTGGGAGCTGATCGTAAAGCGGGGGTCTACTGTACATTGTTTGTACAGATGGGTGACATTTAGTTGTGCATATAGAAAGCCCATACTTATGCAGAGAATTTTGGGCAAACTTAAGACTAAAATGGCAATAACTAATTAAATGGTGATAAGTTCCAGCTGCTTAGATATGGAAAGAATGAAGAACTCAAAAGGGGCACTGTATACAAAACTCAAAGAGGGTCACCAAATAGAACGTAAGGAAGACGTAAAAGACCTAGGAATAATTATGTCAACGGACCTTTCTTTTAAAGACCATAACAAGACAAGAACACGACAGCCAGGAAGATGATGGGGTGGGTATTGAGAACTTTCAAAACAAGGGAAATAATGCCGATGGTGACACTCTTCAAATCGCTAGTGCTCCCTCACTTAGAATATTGCTCATTGCTGACGGCCCCATTCAAGGCAGGAGAAATATTTGAGCTGGAACAAATACAGAGATAATTTACGGCTCACATTGAGCCTGTAAAGCACCTAAACTACTGGGAACACCTGCAAGTCTTGAACATGTATTCATTGGAGCAGAGGAGAGAGAGGTACATGATAATATATACTGTACCTGGAAGGTACTTGAGAGCTTGGTCCCAAATCTGTACACTGCTATAACAACATACTGGAGTGAGAGATATGGGAAGGAGGGTAAAATAAACCCAGTGAGGAGCAGGGGTGCAGTGGGGACAATAAGGGAACATTGTATCAACATCCGGGTTCCCAGACTATTCAACATCTTACCAGAAGATATCAGAAACACGGCTGGAACCAGTGTAGAAGCCTTCAATAGGAAACTGGACAAGTATCTTCACCACGTGCCAGATCAACCAGGCTGTGATGGATATGTGGGGCAGTGGGCCTCCAGCAGCAACAGCCTGGTTGACCGGGCAAGCACCAGGCGAGCCTGGCCCATGGCAAGGGCTCAGAGAGTAGATAAACTCTCAAAACTCTTCAAATGTATATCAAACGTAAGGTAAGGTATGCTTATAGATAAGGACATTAAGAGTTCATAAACCATAAATTTAGGAATTACAAGAACACACAAGCAATCAGTTATTACTTAAGGTTGGATTATGATTACAGGTAATGAGAATAAGAATACAGTAGGGCCCCACTTATGTGGCAGGTTAGGTTCCAGGCTACTGCCGGAAAGCAGAACGCCATTTTTTCCACTTATAAATGCATATAAATGCCAGATAACAAGTTTACACTAACATATATTAAGTTAGCAATAGAACTTAGGCATTAAAAAACAACAAAAAGTAAAATACACACACAGTACACTCATTATTTACCTCAAAATATTCATAGTCTTAATGTAGGGCAAAAGGTGAGTATCATTTACTGTAAGAAGTTAGGTGTGGTAGCCCTCCTGGCCACCCCCACCCACACATAATATACGACGATGCTTAAACAGAGTGATAAAATGCATATACAGTACACTCATTACTTACCTTAAAATATTTGTAGTCGTAATGTAGGGTGAAAGGTGAAAAATATTTATTTGTAGAAAGTGGTGTGGTAGGTAGGGTAGCGTAGGGAAGCCAGCCTGGCCGCCCCACCCACTATGTAAACAAACAGATGATGCATTTGGTTATGGTTCATAAACATTCATACAAACACCTTATATTGTGTACAAGTTGTCTCCACAGTGGTACAGTAGAATAAATAAAGACCAACACTTCCATTCTCATGTAATTTTTAGAAGGAATGATGCTCAGACAAATTATTATTATTACAAATTATTATTACAAATGATTATTATTATTATTACAAATTATCATTGCAAGTTATTATTATTATAATCATAATTAAAAAGAAGCACTAAACCCACAAGGGTCATGAATTGCTATATATAGAGTGAAGGCATACGAAAGGAATATTTATCTACAGTTATCCCCCAGTGTTTGACTAGAGAAAGCGTAATTCTTCCTACACTCCTACAGAGCTGCTTTGTAAACAAATCTCATATTTATGTCAATTTTTATCTGTGGGTGTGTGTATAATGTTTATATGCTATGTAACGTGTTTCTTATATAATTTTGAAGAAAATATCATAGATGAACTAATGAAAATGTCTTTATTAACATAAAATAAGACATTTAATGTGCCCAAGAGAAATTATTATTACATAGTATTACTATGGCATCATGAGTAGAGAGACTCTAAGTGATTTTAATGTGTTCCTACATGCCAGCACAGTGTGTAAGTATATTTAGGTACAGGTACACATGAGCATAATTATCAGATCACATGTAAATTACACAATAACTTTAAAACACTTGAAATTTTGGAAAGTTTCCAGACATAATAGATGTGCTCACGGAGAATGTAAACAAACCGGGTAGGGCATGCCGTATTTGAAAGACTACTTGCCATATAGCAAATTTTGGTCATAATTTGAAATCGCCGTATTAGCGGAACACCATAAGGCAAAATGCCGTAAAGCGGGGCCCTGCTGTATATAGTTTTTCACATTTGTGGTTGAGAGAATTGCTTAGCATATTAACACATATTTTAGCACATTTATCATATTACACTTTTATCAGGATTACAGGTAATGATAATAAGAATATATAGTTTTTCATATGCTTGGGGTAATAGGAATAAGAATATATACATGTAATCCTTCATATGTTTGTGATTGAGAGAATTTTTTAGCATATTAACACATTTATCCCAGTTGTTGTTAGGAAAAGGAGGTGCTTTTTTACAGTAGCATTGAAGAAGCTGACAAAGAGGCTCTGGAGATTTCTAGCAGGGAGTTCCAGATTTTGAATCCTTTTATGCACATTGTTTTTTACGAAGATTAAACTGGACATGGGGTATGTCTTTAAGGTTTTTAATGTCTAGTATTATGTCTGTGGATTTTGTTGCAACTGTCAAGGAAGTGATTCAGGTCAGGATTAACCCTTTCAGGGTTTCCGACGTACTAGTATGGCTTACACGCCAGGGTTATTGACGTACTAGTACGCATAAATTCTAGCGCCTTCAAATCTCGCGGGAAAAGGGTGGTAGGCCTAGATGTGAGAGAATGAGTGTGTGTGGTAGAAAAAAATCTGGGAACAAGTGGCGCATTGTGGGAACGCCATTTTAGTAGACCTTGTTCACCATGCCTCGCAGTAAGAAGCTCCTCACTTCTCAGCAAATTGGGACACTTTTAATCCCCAGTGACAGTTCTAATACAGATGGAAGTGCCAGTGAAGATGAGTTTCAAGGTTTTGATGAAGTTGTGACCAAAACTAATGACCATAATACAGGTAATAGTGAGGAAAACCCAGACGACCCTCAGCTTTCCACCTCTGCTGCTGGGCCGTCTTGTTCACGTTCAGTTGTACCAGAACCAAAGAGGAAACTCCTATTTTTCCAAATCCTGGACTCACATGTGAGCATTGGTGATGATAGTGATAGTGAATATGAACTACAAGCTCTTGAAAACACTTCCAGTAGCAATAGTGAAGTGGAATATTCTCCAGTGAAGCGTCAGTATATACGACGATATATGCGCTCTGGTAGTGTGCCATATGCTGTTCCAAGGGGAAGGAATACATCTCGGAGCACATCCCGTGGCTGTACAACAGGAACAGATAGTGAAAATGAAGATGATACTGTTGCAGTTGTGATGGAAACTGTGCATGGTGGTGGTAGTGGTGGTGCCAGCCGTGAGGCACCAGCAGTGGACCATGCTGCCACCCACGCTGCCACCCAGGCCGTTGCCTCAGCTGATCTACAACAAAGGCCACCCTCCCCCACCCACCCATCACACCAGCCTCCACAACCACAACCTCCACAACCACAAACTCCACAACCACCTGTCAATGTCCAGTACCCACCAGCAGACTGCACCTGGGATTGGCAGGAAGCTGCCAGTTTTGTTCCAAATCCCCACCAGTTTGATGAAAGCCAAAGTGGGATATGGCCATCTTGTACACTGGGGAACAATGCCAGTGAACTGGAATGTTTTGAGTTATTCTTTGACGAACCCCTGATGGAAATTGTCAGGGAAAGCAACACATACTTAGATTACACCATGGCAAACACAATACGTACTTTCACCAAAATCATGTCTACACCAGTGGAAGGAGACAACTGTGGCTGAGATGTATCTTTTCTTTGCCACAATAATGCTTATGCCACATGTGTATAAGCACACTGTGAAATCATACTGGTCAACAGACCGCCTGATTGCAACCCCAGGTTTCAGTGATATAATGCGAGTGAATGATTTGTGCTACTATTACGTATGCTTCACTTCTCAGACAAAACCAGGCCTGACAGAAATGCCAGGTTATATAAGATTA
This sequence comes from Cherax quadricarinatus, assembly GCF_026875155.1. Taxonomy (NCBI): domain Eukaryota; kingdom Metazoa; phylum Arthropoda; class Malacostraca; order Decapoda; family Parastacidae; genus Cherax; species Cherax quadricarinatus. The sequence goes on from NC_069413.1 coordinate 32,348,639, forward strand.
GGAATGTGTTTGTGTATCTGAAAGAGAAATTCAGTATGTATTTTTATCCCTTCAGGAAGCTTGTTATTGATGAGTCTTTGATTCTGTTCAAAGAAACTCTCTCTTTTAAACAGTACATACCAAGCAAGAGGAAATGCTTTGGTATAAAGTTGTTTGTGCTTTGTGATTGCTACAGTGGTCTTGTATTGGATATTATTGTGTACACTGGAAGTTATACATTGCAAAATACCAAGTTATTGGGCATCTCTGGTGATGTGGTTAGAACAATAATAGAACCATACCTTGGTAAAGGGTATATATTATATACTGATAACTGGTACACAAGCCCCTCACTCAGTGATTTTTTGCGAGTAAACATGACAGATGTGTGTGGCACAGCGCGTGCAAATCGTAAACATATGCCCAGGTTTGACACTCGCACTCCTAGCGGTGAGGTGCAGGCGTTTGCTGCCAATGACATCATGGCATTATGGTGGCATGACAAACGAGATGACACACAGTTGTCTTCAGTTCACCCTAACGAAATGACAAACACTGGCAGGCAGCATAGAGACAGCAATGAACCCATTCTAAAACCTGCAGCTGTGATTCATTACACCCTCAATATGGGCTCAGTGGACAAATGTGACATGCAGATTGGGTCTGCTGATTGTGTTCGCAAGAGTTATAAGTGGTACATAAAACTCTTTCCATCTTCTGGACATTTCCATGCTCAATACTTATAATATGTATAAGATGAGGACCAGAAACAAACCACCATATGGTGAATTTTGTTTGTCTTTCATCAACAAATAGTATTCAAGTACCAAAGAGCAACACCTGCAGTAGAAAACCTCCCACTAAATTATCAACAACTACCCTCTCGTCTGAAGCATGGTGATCACTTCTTAATAAAACTGCCTGCTACTGCTTTCAAGAAAAAGGCTCAGAAGAGGTGTTACATCTGTGCACATACAAAAAAAATATGCCCACAACAACGCAGAGACACTCGTTTTATGTGTGAGGAGTGTAAAACACCACTGTGCATGACACCATGTTTCAAAGAGTTCCACAGGTGGCAGAACTTCTAGAAACATGTCCTGTGACTGTATATGTGTATATAAAATAATAGAAAAATAGTAATAAACAACATTTTTTATCATTTGTGTGTGTAAACAATTATAAACAATGTAGTGACAACAGTGTTTGTGCAGTTATTGTGTAGTAAATAAAGAGAAAAAACTTACAAAATAGTGCTCATATTGGTCTCACAGGCCATAAAAGTTACTTGAAAAAAAAAAATAAAAAAAAATAATAGAAAATAATACCAAAAAACTAAATAAACTAAAACTGGGTGACCGGCAGTCGGCGATGTTACCGTATGCCAGTCATTTTCTGTCAACTTCATGCCTCCATATCTCAGTAAGTATTGATGGTAAAACTTTTTTGTTTATCCCATAAGATTTAAAAAAAAAAACCACTATCTTTTCATAAGTTTTTTTTTTTTTTTTTTTTTTTTTTTTTTTTTTTTTTTTTTTTTTTTTTTGAAAAATTTTCAACCCTGAGAACAAGTCTGGGAGAGGGCCTGTCGACCCTGAAAGGGTTAATACAGTGGACTTCTGAGAGCTCATTGTAAGCCAAAATTATCGTTAGCTGAATTAATTTTCCCCATAAGGAATAATGGAAATCAAATTAATCCGTTCCTGACACCCCAAAGTATGAAAAAAAAAAGTTTACCATATGAAATATTAATTTTAATACACACAAACTGAAGAAGACATGCACAGTTACCACTCGACTAAGAATAGAATACATGACACTTACCTTTATTGAAGATCTGGTGATGATTGATGGGATGGGAGGAAGGGAGAGTGTGGAAGTTGTTAGTGTTTAGAAGGGGAATCCCCTTCCATTAGGACTTGAGGTAGCAAGTCCTTTTCTGAGGTTACTTCCCTTCTTCTTTTAATGCCACTAGGACCAGCTTGAGAGTCACTGGACCTCTGTCGCACAACAAATCTGTCCATAGAGCTCTGTACCTCCCGTTCCTTTAAGACTTTCCTAAAATCGGCCATAACATTGTCATTGTACAGGTTGCCAACACGGCTTACAGTAGCTGTGTCAGGGTGATTTTCATCCGAAAAGGTTTGCAGTTCAACCCACTTTGCACACATTTCCTTAATCTTTGAAGTAGGCAACTTCCTCAATTTCTCTCTCCCCTCCTCTGAAGCAGTTTCCTCAGGTCTGGCCTCTTGCTGTTGAAGATAATCTTGCAGCTCATCAGTGGCTAGTTCTTCATTGTCATCCTCCACCAACTCTTCCACATCCTCCCCACTAACCTGCAACCCCAAGGACTTCCCCAATGCCACAATGGATTCCACAACTGGCATACGCTTCTCAGGGTTAGCCCCAAACCCTTCAAAATCCCTTTCTTTTACACATTGTGGCCACAGTTTCTTCCAAGCAGAGTTCAAGGTCCTCTTAGTCACTCCCTTCCAAGCCTTACCTATAAGGTTTACACAACTGAGGATACTAAAGTGATCTTTCCAAAACTCTCTTAGAGTCAGTCGAGTGTCTGAGGTCACTTCAAAGCACTTTCGAAACATAGCTTTTGTGTAGAGTTTTTTGAAGTTTGAAATGACCTGCTGGTCCATGGGCTGCAGGAGAGGAGTGGTATTAGGAGGCAAAAATTTGACCTTAACCCTTTGACTGTTTACACCGTATAAATACGTCTTACGCGCCACTGTTTATGACGTATTTATACGCATAAATTCTAGCGGCTTCAAGTCAAACGGGAAAGGCCTGGTAGGCCTACATGAGAGAGAATGGGTCTCAGTGGTCGGTGTGCACCCTGTGAAAAAAATCTGGGACTCAGCGGTGCATTGTGGGAATGCCATCTTGGTAGTCCATTTTCACCATGCCTCGTGGTAAGAACTTCCTCACTCCTCGGCGGATTGGAGGTCTTTTGTTCCCAAGTGATAGCTCTAAGAGCGATGAAAATGTCAGTGACAGTGAATTCCAGGGTTTTGAAGTGAGTGTGACCGAAAAAAGTGCCCAGGATAACGTAATTAGTGATGAAAACCCAGATGACCCACCACCTTCCACCTCTGGTGCTGGGCTGGCTTGTTCACGTTCACTTTCACCTGTACCAGGACGAAAGAGGAAACTATTTGGTCTTGTACAACACCCAGATGTTAACAGTGAATGTGATAGTGATAGTGATTTCAAGGTCATTGAAAGCAGTTCTAGTTGTGACAGTGAGGGTGAATATTCCTCAGTGAAGCGGCAGTATGTACGACGTAGCATGCGGTCTGGTAGTGTTTCATATGCTGTTCCAAGGGGAAGGAGAAACTCTGGGAGCACATCCCGTGGCCCTACACCACGACCTGATAGTGAAGATGACGATATTGTTAGGATGGGTATGAATGATGCGAGTGAGGGAGCAGGCAGTGGTGGTGATAGTGATGGTGGCATGACCCATGTGGCACCAGCAGCGGGCCACGCTACTACCCATGCTGCTGACTCTGCACAACAACCACCAGCCTCACCCGACCCCACACTCCCACAACCTACACAACCACAACCTGCACAACCACAACCTGCACTATCACAACCATGTTTCAATATCCAGAACCCACCAGCAGACCACATCTGGGATTGGCAGGAAGGTGACGAGTTTGTTCCCAGTCCCCATGACTTTGATGAAACACAAAGTGGAATAAAGCCATCATGTCCACTTGAGAACAATGCTAGTGAACTGGAATGCTTTGAGTTATTCTTCGATGAACCCCTGATGAACATCATTGTCAGGGAAACCAACACATACTATGAATACACCATGGCAAATACATACAATTCTCTCGCCAAGATCACGGCTACACCAGTGGAAGGAGACAATTGTGGCATAGATGTACCTGTTTTTTGCCACAATAATGCTTATGCCACATGTGTATAAGCACACTGTCACCACATACTGGGCAACAAAACGCCTGATTTCAACTCCAGGTTTTAGTGACATAGGTGTCATTTATTTCCTGATACTGTTACGTATGTTACACTTTTCAGACAAAACCAGGCCTGACAGAACCGACAGGTTATATAAGATCAGAAATGTGTTTATATACATGGAACAAAAGTGCTGCATGTGTTTTTATCCCTTCAGGAAGCTTGTTATTGATGAGTCCTTGATTTTATTCAAAGGAAGACTCTCATTCAAGCAATATATACCAAGCAAGAGGAAACGCTTTGGTATGAAGTTATTTGTACTGTGTGATTGCAGAAGTGGTCAAGTTTTGGATATCATTGTGTACACTGGCAGTAATACTTTGAGAGATACCATGAAGTTATTGGGTATCTCTGGTGATGTGGTTAGAACAATGATGGAACCACATCTTTGTAAGAGGCATATGTTATTTACTGATAACTGGTACACAAGCCCCTTACTCAGTGATTTCTTGCAAGTGAACTTGACAGACGTGTGTGGCACAGTGCGTGGTAATTGTAAACATGTGCCAAGGTTCAACGCTGGCACTCACAGAGGTGAGGTGCAAGCCTTTGCTGCCAATGACATCATGGCATTTTGGTGGCATGACAAATGTGATGTCACATTGTTGACATCAGTTCACCCAAACGAAATGGCACACAGTGGCAGGCACAACAGAGAGACCAATGAACCCATTCTAAAGCCTGCAGCTGTCATGAACTACAACCTCAATATGCGATTAGTGGACAAATGTGACATGCAGATTGGGTTTGCTGATTGTGTACGCAAGAGTTATAAGTGGTATATAAAACTTTTTTTCCATCTTGTTGATATCTCCATGCTAAATGCTTATAACATATACAAGTTGAAGACCAACAAAACACCAAAATATGGTGAATTTTGTTTGTCAGTAATCAGACAAATAATCGCAAAGTACCAAGGAGCAACACCTGCAATAGACCAACGCCCACGAAATTACCAACACACGCCATCTCGTTTCAGGCCTGGTGATCACTACCCCATACAACTGCCTCCTACTACTGCCAAGAAAAATGCTCAGAAGAGGTGTTATGTATGTACACATACCACAAAACGCCCACAAACACGCAGAGACACTCGTTTTATGTGTGAGGAGTGTCAAGTGCCACTCCGCATATACCCATGTTTCAAAGAGTTCCACAAGCTGCAGCAGTTCTAGGAACGTGTTCAGTGACTGTACATATGTACGTATATATATTATGGAACAATAGTAATAAACATTGTTTTGTGTTGTTTGTTTGTGTAAACAAATTGTATTCACAAACTAATAGTGATAAAGTTTGTTCAGTTATTGGGTTGTAATCAATGAGTGTATGTTTGAACAATGCACCTTACATTGGTCTCACAGGCCACATAAGTTACTTCGAAAAGAAAAATATTGGAAAATACAAGAAACTTTTGAATTAGAGTAAATAAAAGAATACCGGGTGGGTGGCAGTCACCGCTGTTGCCATACACACGTCACTTTCTGCAAACTTTGTGGCTCTATATCTCGGTAAGTACTGATGGCAAAAATTTTTTTTTAGGCTTAAAACACTCAGAAAAATAATCCTAACATTTTCATAAGAAGAAAAATATTTTTTTTTTTTTTCGAATACAGTGGACACCCGGTTTACGATATTATTTCATTCCAGAAGTATGTTAAGGTGCCAGTACTGAACGAATTTGTTCCCATAAGGAATATTGTGAAGTAGATTAGTCCATTTCAGACCCCCAAACATACACGTACAAACGCACTTACATAAATACACTTACGTAATTGGTCGCAGTGGGAGCTGATCGTAAAGCGGGGGTCCACTGTATTTTGCGACATAGAATGACAGTTTCAGAAAGGGGCCTGTGACAGTCAAGGGTTAATGAAGCTCATGTCCCCAGAAAGTCACTCTGCCAAGTCTGAAGGATGACCAGGAGCATTGTCTAATACCAGGAGGCACTTAAGATCCAATTTCTTTTCCATTAGGTAATTTTTCACAGTGGGGGCAAATATATGGTGTAACCAGTCATAGAAAAAGTCCCTAGTGACCCATGTCTTACTGTTTGCCCTCCACAGCACACACAAATTAGCCTTGAGGACATTGTTTTGCCTGAACGCTCTGGGAGTTTCAGAGTGATACACCAATAAAGGCTTCACTTTGCAATCACCACTAGCATTGGAACACATCAAAAGAGTGCCTTTTCCTCCTGAGTAATGTAGGTCTTGCTTGGCATTTTCTTCCAAAACAGGCCTGTTTCGTTGCAATTAAACACTTGTTCAGATTTCAATTCTTCACACACTATGTACTCCTTGAATTCCTTCGCATATTCTTCAGCCGCTTTTTGGTCCGAACTCGCAGCCTCACCATGCCTTATCACACTATGTATGCCACTACGATTCTTAAATCTCTCAAACCAAGCTTTGCTGGCCTTAAATTCACTCACGTCACCACTAGTTGCAGGCATTTTTCTAATTAAATCGTCATGCAACTTCCTAGCCTTTTCACATATGATCGCTTGAGAGATGCTATCTCCTGCTATCTGTTTTTTGTTTATCCACACCAATAACAGTCTCTCAACATCTTCTGTCACTTGCGATCTCTGTTTCGAAAGCAAAGTTGTGCATTTGTCAAGAACAGCTTCCTTGATTGCCGTTTTGTTGGCCAAGATAGTAGCGATGGTTGATTGGGGTTTGGTATACATCCTGGCCAGCTCCGAGACACACACTCCACCTTCGTACTTAGCAATTATCTCTTTCTTCATTTCCATAGTAATTTTCACCCTTTTTACCACAGGGTTGGCACTAGAAGCTTTCTTGGGGCCCATGGTGACTTATTTTGCAGTTATTTTTTATTTATTTATTATCACACTGGCCGATTCCCACCAAGGCAGGGTGGCCCGAAAAAGAAAAACTTTCACCATCATTCACTCCATCACTGTCTTGCCAGAAGGGTGCTTTACACTACAGTTTTTAAACTGCAACATTAACACCCCTCCTTCAGAGTGCAGGCACTGTACTTCCCATCTCCAGGACTCAAGTCCGGCCTGCCGGTTTCCCTGAATCCCTTCATAAATGTTACTTTGCTCACACTCCAACAGCACGTCAAGTATTAAAAACCATTTGTCTCCATTCACTCCTATCAAACACGCTCATGCATGCCTGCTGGAAGTCCAAGCCCCTCGCACACAAAACCTCCTTTACCCCCTCCCTCCAACCTTTCCTAGGCCGACCCCTACCCCGCCTTCCTTCCACTACAGACTGATACACTCTTGAAGTCATTCTGTTTCGGTCCATTCTCTCTACATGTCCGAACCAGTAGAGAGAATGGAGCGAAACAGAATGACTTCAAGAGTGTATCAGTCTGTAGTGGAAGGAAGGCGGGGTAGGGGTCGGCCTAGGAAAGGTTGGAGGGAGGGGGTAAAGGAGATTTTGTGTGCGAGGGGCTTGGACTTCCAGCAGGCATGCATGAGCGTGTTTGATAGGAGTGAATGGAGACAAATGGTTTTTAATACTTGACGTGCTGTTGGAGTGTGAGCAAAGTAACATTTATGAAGGGATTCAGGGAAACCGGCAGGCCGGACTTGAGTCCTGGAGATGGGAAGTACAGTGCCTGCACTCTGAAGGAGGGGTGTTAATGTTGCAGTTACAAGCACTAAAAACACTGTGATAATATGAAATATACCGAATATATGCTTAGATGCGACCGCACTGGCTGGCTTGTAAACACTGGCACCAACGGGGCAGCTGGGGCCACACGTAGGACGCGTCCCAGACGAATCACGTAAGGCAAGTTTTTTATCGTGAGGCGAGGCAAAATTTTTGCGTTCAGATGCTTCGTATGGCGGATTTAACGTAACGCGATGCGTTCGTAAGGTGGGGGTCCGCTGTATTACAATTTATTGTTCTGTATATGTAGAATGCACAGTAGTAAGAGTGAATGTTTTGTTTAGTAAGTAGGTTTAGGTCTTTCAAGAGTGGGGGAGCATGTTGTCTGGCAGTAGACTAAGTGATCATTCATACTGCAGCCTTTTGAGATATTATTGGCTTAAGGTGATTTGCTGTTGTGGATCCCCAGGCACAAAGAGCGTAGGTGAGGTAGGGGTAGATTAGTGTGTAGTATGTATACTGTAAGTAGTGCTGATTGAGGTACAGAACAACATATCTTGCAGAGAATGCCAACTGTTTTGGACACTTTTTTTTTGTAATGTGTTGGATGTGGGTGTTGAATTTGAAGTTGCTGTCAAGGAAAAGACCCAGAAAATTTCCTTCATTATGTTTAGTACTAGGAGTATTGCTAATAATAACATTTAGTTGAATATTACTTGCTCTGCTCCCAAACATAATATAGAAGGTCTTGTCATTGTTAAATGTGAGTTTATTGGTTGTTGTCCAGGATGATATTTTTACGAGCTCTTCATTAACAATGTTGTTAAGGGAGATGACAAAAGTTGTGTTGTTTGCAAAGAGAACAGGTCTCGGTTGCTGTGTTACATTTGGAAGATAATTGATGTATAAAAGGAAAAGCAGAGGGCCAAGGACACTCCACAGGTCTTGTTGAAGAAGTTGTACCCTTGATAGAGATATACGTACATGAATACTCTTACGAGATGACTTTGATGACTTGCTCATCAGCAGTGTGACTGTGTATTGGTGTCTGTTGGTAAGGTAAGACTTTATACATGCAAGTGCATGACCTCTTGATACCATAATGATCTACAGTGGACCCTCGGTTATCAGCCGAAATCTGTTCCAGAAGGTCGGCCTAAGACCGAAATGGCCGAAAACCAAAATAATATTTCCCATAAGAATTAATGGAAATACAGTGACGAACCTCTACTTACGAGTGCATCCACATGCGAGTTTTTCCAGATACAGTGGACCCCCGGTTCGCGATATTAATCCGTTCCTGAGAGCTCATCGTAAACCAAAATTATCGGAAAGCGAATCAATTTTCCCCATAAGAAATAATGGAAATCAAATTAAATTCAAATTCAAATTCAAAATTTATTCTCTTTAACCCTTTGACTGTTTCAGGCCCCTCTCTGAAACTGTCATTCTATGTCGCCAAATATTCAAAAAAAAAAAATTATTTTTTCTTATGAAAATGTTAAGATTATTTTTCTGAGTGTTTTAGTCCCAAAAAAAATTTTTGCCATCGGTACTTACCGAGATATAGAGCCGTGAAGTTTGCAGAAAATGAGCCGCGTATGGCAACAGCGGCGACTGCCGCTCACCCGGTAAACTTTAGTTTACTTGTAATTGAAGGTTTTTTGTTTTTTTCACTATTTTATTTTTTCACATAACTTATGTGGCCTATGAGACCAAAGTAAAGGTGCCCAAAGTAAAAATTACACTCGTTGTATACAACACAATAAGCACACAAACATAATTTTCAATATATTGTTTACAAAACTTGTTTACAAAAACAAACAAAAAAAACAACATCATCATCATCATCTCCCTCCTCTCATCCTCCTCCTCATCCTCCTCCTCCTCTCCCCATCATCTCATCCTTTTCCTCCTCCTCTCTCCTCCTCCCCATCATCATTTCCCCTCCTCCTCCTATCCTCCTCTCATCCTCTCCTCCTCATCATCTCATCCCCTTTTCACATCATCCTCCTCATCATCATCATCCCCCTCCCCCCTCCCCTCATCCTCCTTCCCCCCCTCATCATCATCATCCTCCTCCTCCTCTCCCCCTAAACATCCCCCCTCCTCTCACCTCCTCCTCCTTTCATCATCCTCCTCCTTTCCTCATCCATCCTCCTCCTCCTCCTCTTTTCCTCCTCCTCCTCTATCATCATCATCCTCCTCCTCCTCCTCAACCCACTTCATCCCCCCTCCTCCTCCTCTCTCCTCCCTCCTATCATATCATCCTCCTCCTCCTCCTCATCCTCCTCCTCCTCATCATCATCATCATCCTCCTCCCCCCTCTCCTCCTCATCATCCTCTCCTCCTCATCATATCCTCCTCCTCCTTCTCATCATTCCCCCTCCTCCCCCACATCCTCCTCCTCCTCCCTCCTCCTCCCCCTCATCTCTCTCCTCTCCTTCTCTCTCTCACTCTCTCATCTCTCTCTCTCTCTCCTCTCCCCTTCTCCTTCTCCTCATCTCTTCCCCTCCTTCCCCTTTCCCTTTCCTCCTCCTCCTCCCTTCCCCCCTCCCCCTTTCCCCCTCCTTCTCCTCCTCCTCTCCTCCTCCTCTCCTCCTTCTCCTTCCTTCTCCTCCTCTTGTCTTGTGTGGAGTGTGTGGCTTTAATTGTTTTGAGTCAGAAGTCGGCAGCTGTCAAAGTGACATATTGTCTCATTAGTCACTACCCCTACGCCTGTCAAAAAAAATGGGGCGGAGCTGCTTCCCCCCCTCCATTCTAAACTAATTATCTTTTCCCCCTTCTCCTTTAATTTCTCTCTTTCAAACTGTCTGCCTATCTCTGTCTCACAGGTACACATAAATACAAGTATACATAGTGTAAATTACCTAGGATAACCCAAGAAATCCAGACAAAGTGCTATACTCTGCTTGAAGATGTGAGTAAACGTGATGACACAGTCTTGTGGCTCTCTCTGAGACAGAGAGCTAGATGGACAGACAGGGGACTTGACAGACAGACAAATAGACAGACAGACAAATGTTTGTGTACCAGCAAAAACAAAGGGAGGGCGATGGTCATGTAATATTACCCTCCTTTACGCTCATCAAAGTCAGCTCTTATCAGATGTTATCTCCCCTTATCTTGTCACTGTCATGGGGTGGACTTTTTTTTTTCTTGCTTCAAGGGAACAATATTATTACATCTTCTTCTTCCTCCTCCTCCCTCTCCTCCTCTTCTCCTCCTCCTCCACCTCCTTCTCCTCCTCCTCCTCCTCCTCTTTCCTTCCCTCCTCCTCCTCCCTCCTCCTCTTCCTCCCCTCCCTCCCCCTCCTCCTCCTCCATTGCTTTGGTCTCAAACTCCTCCAAATCATGAAATTGATCTTCACTGACACTTCCATCTGTGTTTAGAGCATCACTTGGGAAGAGAAGAGTCCCAGATTTGCTGGGGAATCACATATTTCTTACCGCTAGACATGCTGAAAAAGGACAACTGAAATGGCATTCCCACAATGCACCACTGGCTCCCCGATTTTTTTTATATGGTGCACACTGACCATGGAGACCCATTCTCTCACATGTGGGCCTACCAGCTTTCTCCTGCTTGATTTGAAGCTGCTAGAATTTATGCGTATAAATACGTCAGAAACATTGGCTCATAAGACGTATTTATACGTCGGAAACAGTCAAAGGGTTAAGGATTACAATGCTGAGTTTACAGAATTTGGTTATTGTGTGGTTTACATGTAGTAAAATAATAATTACAGAGTGTACCACTAGAACACCTAGCATGGCTAGGCATTTCGGGCAGACTTAAATTAAATCTTAAGTTTAAAATATTACAAAATTATGAGGTTAGTTGGTATTATGGCTAAGTGACTAAATACTAGTTTGTGAGTTTAGCAATGTGAATGCTTTTGTTTTGGCACTATACATTGTGGATGTTATGAATGAGAAGAAACTGGATGTCCTGGCTTTAAGTGAAACAAAGCTGAAGGGGGTGGGAGAGTTTCAATGGAGAGGAATAAATGGGATTAGGTCAGGGGTTTCAAATAGAGTTAGAGATAAAGAAGGAGTAGCAATAATGTTGAAGGATAAGTTATGGCAGGAAAAGAGGGACTACAAATGTATAAATTCAAGGATTATGTGGAGTAAAATAAAGATTGGATGTGAAAAGTGGGTTATAGTAAGCGTGTATGCACCTGGAGAAGAGAGAAGTGTAGAGGAGGAGAGAGAGAGATTCTGGGAAATGTTGAGTGAATGCGTGGGGAGTTTTGAATCAAGTGTGAGAGTAATGGTGGTTGGGGATTTCAATGCTAAAGTGGGTAAAAATGTTATGGAGGGAGTAGTAGGTAAATTTGGGGTGCCAGGGGTAAATGTAAATAGGGAGCCTTTAATTGAGCTATGTGTAGAAAGAAATTTGGTAATAAGTAATACATATTTTATGAAAAAGAGGATAAATAAATATACAAGGTATGATGTAGCACGTAATGAAAGTAGTTTGTTAGATTATGTATTGGTGGATAAAAGATTGATGGGTAGGCTCCAGGATGTACATGTTTATAGAGGGGCAACTGATATATCAGATCATTATTTAGTTGTAGCTACAGTTAGAGTAAGAGGTAGATGGGAAAAGAGGAAGGTGGCAACAACAAGTAAGAGGGAGGTGAAAGTGTATAAACTAAGGGAGGAGGAAGTTCGGGCGAGATATAAGCGACTATTGGCAGAAAGGTGGGCTAATGCAAAGATGAGTAGTGGGGGGGTTGAAGAGGGTTGGAATAGTTTTAAAAATGCAGTATTAGAATGTGGGGCAGAAGTTTGTGGTTATAGGAGGGTGGGGGCAGGAGGAAAGAGGAGTGATTGGTGGAATGATGAAGTAAAGGGTGTGATTTAAAGAGAAAAAGGTAGTTTACGAGAGGTTTTTACAAAGCAGAAGTGTTATAAGAAGAGCAGAGTATATGGAGAGTAAAAGAAAGGTGAAGAGAGTTGTGAGAGAGTGCAAAAGGAGAGCAGATGAAAGAATGGGAAAGGCACTGTCAAGAAATTTTAATGAAAATAAGAAAAAAGTTTGGAGTGAGTTAAACAAGTTAAGAAAGCCTAGGGAAAGTATGGATTTGTCAGTTAAAAACAGAGTAGGGGAGTTAGTAGATGGGGAGAGGGAGGTATTAGGTAGATGGTGAGAATATTTTGAGGAACTTTTAAATGTTGAGGAAGAAAGAGAGGCGGTAATTTCATGCACTGGCCAGGGAGGTATACTATCTTTTAGGTGAAGAAGAGCAGAATGTAAGTGTGGTGGAGGTACGTGAGGCATTACATAGAAGTTAGCGACCTCGGTGATATTTACAAATCGGCTATTTTGCCCACTTTGAGCCCTATTTTCGGTTAATTCCATTGTTCCAGTCGACCAAACTCATAGCTATTTCTTTAGAACTCCATTTTTTCTATCGATTGAGTACAAGAAACTACCCATTTACCAATTTCAGCTACCCAATAACGTAGTCAGAAATTTGCAGTTTGGCCAATTTCACAAAAATTAAAAAATATGACAATGTCAAAATAAGGTCCAGAATGAACAATGCAGACATTCCTGGCTCTAAAATAAAAATTTTTTGTTCATCAGTCATGTCTCCAGGCCCCTCTGATATTACTCTTGCTTTCTATTTTGAATTTTTATTCAAACAAAAATGGAAGATTTACTGTTATGCAGACTACTGCAATACTGTAATAATTGTACAGATAATGTCAACCCATTCATGACTGCATATTAGAATGGCTAGTTGGACAATGACATCATTTGTTTACTTTTGAACATTGGCAAAAATCAAATATTTCCCCTACTTTGAGCTCCATTTCAAGGTTCTTTTTATAGTAAAACCAATCAAAAGCACCTCTATTTCTATAACATGTTTTCCATTCTATCAAATGAGACCAAGAAAACGAGAATACAACCATAAATAATATACGAAAATAGACCACAAAATTGGCATTTTAATTAAAAAAAAATGGTTGGAGTTTTTTTTTTCTCATGCACACTATGCTTCAGGATTTCTTTAAATGGTGCACACTGACCACACAGACCCATTCTCTCACATGTGGGCCTACCAGCTTTCTCCTGCTTGATTTGAAGCCGCTAGAATTTATGAGTATATATACGTCAAACACGGTACCTCATAAGACATATATATATGACCGAAACAGTCAAAGGGTAAAAGAGAATAACTATAGTTTTACATACAGAAAACAATAAGAAATAAATATAAATGACTAATTTTAATGAATAAATGAACATTTAAATCATTATTACATACCTTCATTGAAGACACTTGTTGGTGTATGGAAGAAGGCGAGGAGGGGAGAGGGATGAGAGGTTATCTCTACCACCCTTTACCACCATCACTACCACCCTCTACCACCATCATTACCATCCTCTACTACTACTCTCTACCACCATCATTACCATCCTCTACTACTACTCTCTACCACCATCACTACCACCCTCTACCACCATCACTACCATCCTCTACCACCATCACTACCACCCTCTACCACCACCCTCTACCACCACCACCCCTCTACACCACCTCACCCTCTACCACCATCACTACCACCCTCTACCACCATCACCCCCTCTACCACCACCCTCTATCACCCACCCTCTACCACCATCACTACCACCCTTTACCACCATTACTACCACCCTCTACCACCATCATTACCACCCTCTACCACCATCACTACCACCCTCTACCACCATCACTACCACCCTCTACCATCATCACTACCACCCTCTACCACCATCACTGACAGATGCAGACTGAGTCACGTAGGCGTGAACGGCTGCTTCTCAGGCACACGGATGTGTCTGATACAGACGATTTCCGAGCAGAGGTACAAAACCCCGGGGTAAAATTTCACCCAAAAAAGTGGTTGAAATCCAAATTGTATGATATCCACTCCAGACGAAATCTGGGGGTTCCACTGTACATGCATGCATGCATACATCTATTAATCTCCTTCAGTCTCTGTATCTCTATATACAGTAGCACCCTGCTTTACGACATTTTGCCTTATGGCATTCCGCTAATACGGACGTTTCAGATTATGACCACAACTCTCTGTACGGCTTCCCCCATGTAACTTTCTAATATGGTCACTGTGCCCCACCCAGTTTGTTTACATTTCCTATGAGCTCCTTGAGCACCATGTCTCTCCATTATGTCTGGAAACTTTCCAGAATTTTAGGTGTTTTGAAGTTATTTCATATTTTATATTTTTTTTTTTCTTAACACGTCAATCGTTTCCCACCGAGGCAGGGTGACCCAAAAAGAAAGAAAAAACTTTCATTATCATTCAGCACTTTCACCATCACTCATACATAATCACTGTCTTTGCAGAGGCGCTCAGATACGACAGTTTAGACGTCCCTCCAAACTGCCAATATCCCAAACTCCTCCTTTAAAGTGCAGGCATTGTACTTCCCATTTCCAGGACTCAAGTCCGGCTAACCGGTTTCCCTGACTCCCTCCACACTCCAACAGCTTGTCAGGTCCCAAAAACCATTCATCTCCATTCACTCTTATCTAACATGCCCCCACACACTTGCTGGAAGTCCAAGCCCCTTGCCCACAAAAACTCCTTTACACCCCTCCCTCCAACCTTTTCAGTGAATACCCCTACCCCGCTTTCCTTCCCCAACAGATTTATGTGCTCCCAAATCATTCTACTATGTTCCATTCTCTCTAAATAACCAAATCACCTCAACAGCCCCTCTTCAGCCCTCTGACTAATACTTTTAGTAACTCCACATCTCCTCCTAATTGTTACACTACGAATTCTCTGCATAATATTTACACCACACATTACCCTTAGACATGACATCTCCACTGCCTCCAGCCACCTCCTTGTTGCAGCATTTACAACCCATGCTTCACGCCCATATAAGAGTGTTAATACCACTATAATCTCGTACATTCCCTTCTTTGCCTTCTGTGGATAACATTCTTTGTCTCCACAGATACCTCAATGCACCACTCAGCTTTTTTCCTTCATCAATTCTATGGTTTTTCCATATCCTTCATAAACCCATCTGCTGACAGGTCAACTCCCAAATATCTGAAAACATTCATTCCTTCCATACTCCCTCCCTCCATTGTGATATCCAATTTTTCTTCATCTAAATCGTTTGATACCTTCATCACCTTACTCTTATCTATATTCACTTTCAACTTACTACCCTTACACACCCGCCCAAACTCATCCACTAGTCTTTGAAACTTTCCTTTAGAATCCCCCAAAAGCACAGGATCATCAGCAAGAAATAACTGTCAACTCCCATTTTGTATTTGATTCCCCATAATTTAATCCCACCCCTCTCCCCAACACCCTAGGATTTCCTTCTTTTACAGCCCCATCTATAAATATGTTAAACAACCATAGTGACATTATACATCCCTGTCTAAGACCTACTTTTACTGAGAAGTAATCTCCCTCTCGCCTACACCCCCTAACATAGATTTAGATTTTGCCACTGAAGTGGCTAGTTTAATGTGCACCCTATATTCATCCTGTGGACAGTAGTGCAAGAGCACCCTAACCTGAGCCTCACTATCCTCAAAAAACTCTTTAACCCTTTGAGGGTCAACAGGCCCTCTCCGAGACTCGTTCTCAGGGTCGGCCAAATTTAAAAAAAAAATTAATTTTTTCTTAGGAAAAGATAGAAAATCTTTTCCCGATCATAATGAAACCAAAAGTTTGAAATTTGATGGAAAACTTACGGAATTATGCTCTTGCGAAGTTAGCGGTCTCGGCAATGTTTACGCATCGGAGATTTTGCCCACTTTGAGCCCCATTTTCGGCCAATTCCACTGTACTAGTCAACAAAAAACATGGATATTTCGCTAGAACTCCATTTTTTCTATCGAATGAGTGCAAGAAACCACCCATTTATCAGTTTCAACTATCCAGTACAGTGGTCAGAATTTAGCAATTTTGCCAATTTCACACAAATTTCAAAAGATGCCAATTTCTGAATAGGGTCCAGAATAAACAAGAAAGACATTCCTGGCACTAAAATGACATTTCCTCTGTTCATTAGTCACGTCTCAAGGCCCCTCTTACATTCTTTTGCTTTCCACTTTGAATTTTTATTCTCACAAAAAACAGACGATTTACTGTTATGCAGACTACTGCATTAGTGTAAAAAATGGTATAAATAATATTGACTCACTTGTGAAAGAATATTAGACTCACCAGTTGACGTGTATTGGACACATAGCATGATTTGTTTACTTTTGAACTTTGGTAAAAATCGAACATTTCTGCTACTTTGAGCTCAATTTTGAGGTACTTTTCATTGTAAAACCAGTCAAAATCATCTCTATTTCTGTAGTATGTCTTCATTCTATAAAATGAGACCAAGAAAACTAGAATACAACAATAAATACCATGTGAAAACACAGTGCAAAGTTGCTGTTTTATTCCAAAAAAACGGTCAAAGTTTTTTTTTCTCATTATGCACTTTGTGCTACAGGATTTTTTTTATACTGCGCACACTAACCACATAGACCCATTCTTTCATATGTAGGCCTACCAGCTTTCTCCCACTAGATTTGAGGGCGCTAGAATTTAGGCGTACTAGTACGTCAAAAACCCTGGGTCGTAAGCCGTACTAGTACGGCCGAAACCCTCAAAGGGTTAAAGCATTTAGTAACATACTACGTATTCCATACACTTTTAACATCTTCCACATTACTCCCCTATCCACTCTAGCATATGCCTTTTCTAAATCCATAAATGCAATGAAAACTTCCCTACCTTTATCTAAATGCTGTTCACATACAGTGGACCCTTGGTTATCGGCCATAATCCATTCCAGAAGGTTGGCCTAAAATCGAAATGATATTTCCCATAAGAATTAATGTAAATACAATTAATCCGTTCCAGACAACCAAAATTATTAACAGAAAATACATTTTTTAAAGATTAATTATAATTTTACATACACAAAACAATGAAAACTAAATAAAATAAATAAATGAACATTTAAATCACTATTACATACTTTTATTGAAGACTTTTGTTGGCTTATGGAAGACAGGGAGAAGAGAGGGAGGACTGATTATTGTTTGGAAGGGAAATCTTCCTCCATAAGGACTTAAGGTATCAAAGCCCTCTCTGGGATTACACCCCTCCTTGCCTCCTACACTCCCTGCTACACCCTGCCTCCCTACTACAGTCTCTGCCTGCCTGCTATGCTCCCTCCCTCCATGCTACACTCCTTGTTTGCCTGCTACACTCCCTGCCTCCTTGCTACACTCACTCCATGCTACACTCCCTGCCTGCCTGCTACACTCCCTGCCTCCTTGCTACACTCACTCCATGCTACACTCCCTGCCTGCCTGCTACACTCCTTGCCTCCCTTTCAAACTCCCTCTTTCCCTGCTACACTCCCTGCCTCCTTTCCACACTACCTATTTCCCTACTACACTCCCAGCCTCCCTTCCACATATAGTTTCTCTGCTATACTCTCTGCTTCCCTTCCACAGCATATGTGTAAAGAACCTAGGATAACCCAAAAAAGCCAGCCTGCCTGCTACACTCCCTGCTAAACTCCCTTTCACGGCATTAGCTTCCTTGATGTTCGGATGAATGAGCAGAAGTGTCCTCACTTGCTCAGAGACACAGCCAGACTGACTCACGAAATAAGCCAATAAGCGAAAAAACGGTCAATAACCGAGTTGGCCTATAAGAGGAACGGCCGATAACCGAGGGTCCACTGTATATGTTTCAATGTAAACACCTGATCTACACATCCCCTACCATTCTAAAGCCTCCTTGCTCATCTGCAATCCTGCTCTCTGTCTTACCTCTGATTCTTTCTATAATAACACTACCATACACTTTACCTGATATACTCCATAAACTTATTCCCCTATAATTTTTACAATTTCTTTTGTCCCCCTACCCTTTATATGTATAAAGGGATTATACACGCTCTCTGCCAATCCTTAGCTACCTTCCCCGTTTTCATACATTTATTAAACAAAAATACCAACCACTCCAACACTACATCTCCCTCTGCTTTTAACATTACTGTCATGATCCCATCAGTTCCAGCTGCTATACCCTCTTTCATTCTACATAATGCCTCATGCACCTCCCCCACACTTACATCCTGCTCTTCACTCTTAAAAGACGTTATACCTCCCTGGCCAGTGCATGAAATTACTGCCTCCTTTTCTTCATCAACATTTGAAAGTTCCTCAAAATATTCCTGCTATCTACCCAATACCTCCAGCTACCCATCTACTAACTCCCCTGCTCAGTTTTTAACTGAAAAATCCATTTGTTCCCTAGGCTTTCTTAACTTGTTTATTTCACTCCAAATTTTTTTCTTATTCACAGCAAAATTTCTTGACAGTGCCTCTCCCACTTTTAGCATTTGCTCTCCTTTTGCACTCTGTTCACCTTTCGTGTACTCTCCATTTATTCTGCACTTCTTATATCACTTCTGATTTGTAAAAACCTCTCATGAGCTAACTTTTTCTCTTTCACACCCTTTACCTCATCATTCCACCAATTACTCCTCTTTCCTCCTTCACCCACCCTCCTATAACCACAAACTTCTGCCCCACATTCTAATACTGTATTTTTAAAACTATCCCTTCCCTCTTCAACCTTCTTCCCCTTCCCCCACTGCCCACACTTGCACTAGCCCACCTTTCTGCCAGTAAATGCTTATATCTCACCCTAACTTTCTCCTCTCTTAGTTTACAAACTTTCACCTCTCTCTCACTGTTGCCATTTTCCTTTTGTCCCATCTACCTCTTACTCTAACTGTAGCTACAAATGGATAATGATCCAATATATCCATTACCCCTCTATGAACATGTACATCCTGAAGCCTACCCGTCAACCTTTTATCCACCACTATATAATCTAACAAACTACGTACTTTCATTACGTGCTATATCATATCTTGTATACTTATTTATCCTCTTTTTCATAAAATATTTATGTATTACTTAATACCAAACCTCCTTTTACACATACTAGTTCAATTAAAGACTCCCCATTTTCATTTACCCCTGACACCCCAGATTTGCCTACTGCTCTCTCTACAACATTTTTACCAGCTTTAACTTTGAGATCCCCAACCACAAATACTCTCTCACTTGGTTCAAAACTCCCCATGCACTCGCTCATCATTTCCCAAAATCTCTCTCTCCCCTCTACACTTTTCTAAAGGTGCGTAAACACTTACTATAACACCCTTTTCACATCCAACCCTTATTTTACTCCACATAATCCTTGAATTTATACATTTATATTCCTTCCTTTCCTGCCATAACTTATCCTTCAACATTATTGCTACTCCTTCATTTGCCCTAACTCTTTAGAAACCCCTGACCTAATCCCATTTATTTCTCCCCACTGAAACTCTCCTACCCCCTTCAGCTTTGTTTCACTTAGAGCCAGGACATCCAGCTTCTTTTCATTCAGAACATCCACAATCATCTCAATCTTATCATTCACACAACATCCATGCACATTCAAACATCCCACTTTGACAGTTTTCTTCTTTTTCTTTTTAGTAGACTATACAGAAAAAGAGGTTACTAGCCCATTGCTCCCAGCATTTTAGTTGACTTTTACAACACACATTGCTTACAGAGAAAAGATTCTTATTCCACTTCCCCATGGATAAAAAAGGAAAAGTAATAAGAACAAGAACTATTAAGATAAAATCAGAGAAAACTCAGATGAGTGTGTATGCATCAGCATGTACATGCATGTGTAGCATGCCCTAAGTGTAAGTAAAAGTAGCAAGACATACCTGAAATCTTGCATGTTTATGAAACAGATAAAAGACACCAACAATCCTACCATCATGTAAAACAAATACAGGCTTCCATTTTACACTCACTTGCAGTATGGTAGTACCTCCTTGGGTGGTTGCTGTATACTCTGATAATTATACTTATGTGTACCTGTACCTAAATAAACTTACACACTGTGCTGGCATGCAGGTACACGTTAAAATCACTAAGAGTGTCTTACTAGTCTTGAGAATGCCATATTAATAATGATAATAATATGCAATAATAATCACTCTGAGGCGCATTAAATGTCATACATTTCGTTAATATAAACATTTTCATTAATCCATCGATAATATTTTTTCAAAACTATACAATAAACACACTACATAACATATAAACATGATAAATACACCCCACAGTAGAATAAATTAACATTAATATGAGATGTTACATGTATGAACCAAAACCAGATGCATTCGTCTCCTTGTTTACATGACTCTGCATCTCACTCCTCTCTCATTTACTCGTTCTGTCTGTCTCCTCTCTCATTTACTCATTCTGTCTCCCTCTCTCTCATTTACTCGTTCTGTCTCTCTCTTATTTATTCACTTTACTTCATTTACTTACCTCTCACTGTACATTGAACTACAATATTTTAAAGAAGGTAGGTAATGTGTTGTACTGTACGGTGTTTAAAAATGCATCATTTACCGCTCTAGGTCTTTAATGCTTAGTATAAATATGTGTGGGTCGGGCATGTGCCAAATGGTAAATGATATACTATACTACACCTGACTTTTCTAACCCTGTAATTAAGGACCATAAGATACTAAAATATTTTAAGGTAAGTAATGAGTGTACATTATGCATTTTATCACTCTATTGTCTTTTTATAATTTTTTAGTATATACATGTGGCGTGGTGGGGTGGCCGCGGTACCCTACTACCACATCCTGACCGTCTTACAATAACGGACTACTCCTTTATCCTACGTTAAGACTACATAATATTTGAGGTAAACAATGATGTACATGTGTGATATTTTACATTTTAGTGTTTTCTAATGCCTATTTTATTGCTGACTAATCATATGTAGTTGTAAACTTATTTCCATTACATTTATAAGTGGAACAATGCTGTTCCATATCCGGCGAGCCGCTTTCCAACGGTATTTGAACCTAACTGCCATATAAGTCTGGGGCCCCTACTGTACTTATAAAGATTATACAGTAACAGAAGTAATGTTTGCATCCATTCTCCTTACATTTTCACAATAAAATAACAGAAGGAAGTGTTGGTTGAAGGCTCAGCCTTGGATGTCCTTTACAAACACCACCAACTA
The DNA here is from genome assembly GCF_026875155.1 of Cherax quadricarinatus. Lineage (NCBI taxonomy): Eukaryota > Metazoa > Arthropoda > Malacostraca > Decapoda > Parastacidae > Cherax > Cherax quadricarinatus. The sequence goes on from NC_069413.1 coordinate 32,370,360, forward strand.
ACAACCCTCACATGCTCCGTTTCTGTTAATTTCAATAATATGAGGTACCAGTCAAACTGATGCACAAATGTAAATGAAGTGGTACTGTATTACATTACATCCAGGTTCCATTTCACTTTTTAATCTTAATTTATGCCAGGAGATAAGCAGAGGGTATATGAACATTGATGGGAGTTGCTTTCATGGGCAAGTGTAGTTCTCTCAATGCAGAATGTACAAGTCATTTATTCTTCACAAAAATAATGTATAAGAACTGAATTGAGGCACGGTTTGTACATTATACACAAGATACTGTATTCACTATATTTAGTTTCCTGTTATTGTAATACTGATTATTCAGATGGAAGGAAGCAAAGTGGTGTATATATAAATCTTGGAGTCCCTCTCAATTTGTGTACAGTAGGGCCTCGATGTATGGCATTTCGCCTTACGGCATTCCACTAATTATGACTAAACCTTGCTATACAGCTCTCCCTGTCTTTCTAATATGGCACGTGCCACCCGGTTTGTTTACATTCTCTGTGAGCACCACATCTCTCCATTATGTTTGGATACTTTTCCAAATTTCAAGTGTTTTAAAGTTATTTCATATTTTATATATACAGTGGACCCTCAGGTAACAGCGGCATCGGCTAACACCAGAATCGGATAGCGGCACATTTTTGTGTCAAAATGTTGGCTCATCTAACGCCCAAGAACTCGATTAAGGATATTTGTCCCAAACGTGTCTGTGCAGCCTGAGCCCATGTACAGCCAGTATGCCATTGTTTACAAGCCAGAGAGGACAATTCCATGCATACATGTGATACATTTTGTATTATTCCATTGTTTTTAGTGCTTGTAACTGCTAAATAAGCCACCATAGGCCCAAAGAAAGCTTCTAGTGCCAGCCCTGTGGTGAAGTGGAGGAGGAAGAAAGAGGGGAGAATGTGCCTTCTGCAGTGATTCTACAATATGTATGATACTGAAGCAGCAGGTATCGATAAAGGCTATAGAGCCAGCCAGTGATAAAGTGTAGAATTAACAATGTAGCAAGTAAGTTTAGTGAGTAAGCGATAGAAAAACGACACAAAAGTAACTCTCCAATGTTGTTGGATGTGTATCGGGCCAATGAATATAATGCCGCCCTGCTGTCTTCCACCACCTTAAACATCTGCCAGCATCTCCTCCATCAAACTGACTAATTAAACTAACATCTCCTCCAAGGTAAGTGTAAATATAAAAGTGTAAGTATAAAAGTAAATACAGTGAACCCCCACCTTACAATATTATTTCATTCCAGAGGTCTGTTCGGGTACCGTTATAGACCGAATTTGTTCCCATAAGGAATATTGTGAATTAGATTAGTCCGTTTCAGACCCCCAAAAATACACGTACAAAAGCACTTAAAAAAATACACTTACATAATTGGTCGAGTTGGGAGCTGATCGTAAGGCAGGGGTCCACTGTATAAGTGTAAATATAAAAGGACCCCAATGGAAATAAGTCACTCTGACTTTTTTGGGTTATCCTAGGTACTTTACACATATGCTGCTATGTATGATAATCTATGTACATAACTGTATTTGTGTATACCTAAATAAACTTACTTACTTATTTATAAATTAAAATGTAAATATTTCTTATTTATAAATTACATACATTGTTTAAGTGTGATAGTGTTGGTGGGTTCTGCTGCTGACTCCACCTCCACCACCACTAATATGTACGGTTTCTCTCAGTGGCCCTTACAAACCCAACAACAACCCTTCCACCACTTACTCCTCTCATACATTATGACATACGTATTTTATTCATTCTAGAGTATATATCATGTTTCTGTGTTATTAATATTGCTTATTATGTCGTATTAGATGAATTGTGATAGATAAATAAGCCATCAAGATGATATTAGCATCACATTGAAGTATAATAAACTCGTCTCCCTCTCGCCTCCTGCCTGTCTTCCATAAACCAGCAAGAGTCAGTAAAGGTAAGTGTGATGTTAAATGTTCATTTATCCATTTTATTAGTGCTTTATAGTTATTTGTCATTGTTTTCTGTATGTATATCTATATTTAATCTTAAAAAAATATTTTTTGTTAATACTTTTGGGTGTCTGAAACAGATGAATTGGATTTCCATTATTTCTTATGGGGGAAATTAATTCAGCTAACGGCAAAATTGGTTAAAGGCAAGCTCTCTGGAGCGGATTAATGCCATTAGCCGAGGGCCCACTGTACAGTGGAACCCCAGATTTCACACGCACCGGATATCAGACTTTTCGGTTTTCACTTACAATCGTGTCATTACAATTTCATGAGCATTGACTGGTATGCAGGAAGCAACTAATTTAATCACATTTGTTGGTTTTCCTGAGACTCTTGTGGTGAGAAACAGTTTATGTATAAATAGCGCATACCGAGGTGGCCCTCTGAACTTCAGACACAAACATATATCATGGTGGTGTCACAAGATTCTCTTCGCTTTTTTCTTTACTAAATTTACTTTCCATTCTTTAACCCCTTCAGGGTCCAAGGCCAAAATCTGAAGTGGTGTTCCAGTGTCCAAGAAATTTTGAAAAAAAAAAATATTATTTTTTCTTACAGAATTAAAGAGCATATTTTTGTGAAGGTAATAAGACAAAAAAAAAATCTGATCAGTACTTACCGAGATACAGTGCCAAGAAGTTTGTCGAAAATGATGTGGTGGCGGCAACATCGACAAATTCCACATACGCGCATTACATTATTTTGCGGTTTTTGTTGGTTTTTCTTTTCTTTTCCAATTTTTTTCTATTCCTACTAACATTTGGGGCCTGAGAGACCAATACTGTATATAATGTATATATATAAACTCACTGTATTGAACACAATAACCGCACTAAAGTTATTATCATATTATTGTTTACCACTGTTGTTTATTACAATAAACATGCACAAATCTTGTATAATACAGTGGACCCCCGGTTAACAATATTTTTTCACTCCAGAAGTATGTTCAGGTGCCAGTACTGACCGAATTTGTTCCCATAAGGAATATTGTGAAGTAGATTAGTCCATTTCAGACCCCCAAACATACACGTACAAACGCACTTACATAAATACACTTACATAATTGGTCGCATTCGGAGGTGATTGTTATGCGGGGGTCCACTGTACTAATGTTCTATCATATATTTACATATTTACAATCACTGGACATGGTTTTAGAACTGCTGGAGCTTGTGGAACTCCTTGAAACAAGGCACCATGCACAGAGGCACCTTACATTCCTCACACATAAACCGAGTGTCTTTGCGTCTTTGTTGCCGTCTTTTTGTTTGTGCACAGACGATGCATCTCTTCTGAGCAAATTTCTTCTGAGTTGAAGGAAGTTGTATTATGAAATGATCACCTTCCCTCCTCAAACGCTTGGGTATATCCTGAGGAATTCGAGGACCGTGTTGTATAGCAGGTGTTGTTACCTGGTACTTCATTATGAGTTGTCTGACAACAGACAAACAAAATTCACCATACGGTGGTCTGTTGCCAGTCTTTATTTGGTACATATTATATGCATTGAGCATTGAAATGTCCATGAGATGGAAGAAAAGTTTCATGTACCACTTGTAACTCTTACAAACACAGTCAACAAAACCAATCTGCATGTCACATTTGTCAACCAAGCGCATGTTTTGTGTATAATCAATCACTGTCACTGGTTTTCAAATACGTTCATTAGTCACTCGATCAACTTTGCCACTGTCTTGCATTTCATTACGGTGAATGGTTGTCAACAATGTGACATCTCGTTTGTCATGCCACCGTAATGCCATGATGTCATTGGCAGTAAACACCTGCACATCATCACCACGAGCACCTGCGTTGAGCCTGGCATATGTTTACGATTAGGAACGCACTGTGCCACACACATCTGTCTTGTTCACTCGCATAAAATCACTGAGTAATGGGCTTGTGTACCAGTTATCGGTATATAATGTATGCCCCTTACCAAGATAAGGTGCCATCATGTTTCTCACTACGTCACCTGAGATACCCAATAACATCTTGGAATCTTTCAATGTTTTACTACCCGTGTATACAACAATATCCAACACCAGGCCACTGTCACAATCACAGAGTACAAACAGTTTTATACCAAAGTGTTTCCTCTTGCTCGGTATATACTGCTTGAATGACAGTCTACCTTTGAACAAAATCAAAGACTCGTCAATTACAAGATTCTTGAATGGATAAAAGTATATGCTGAACTTTTGTTTGAGATACATGAAAACATTTCTAATCTTGTATAACCTGGTCACTTCTGTCAGGCCTGGTTTTGTCAGAGAAGGCAACATACGTAAGAGTAAGATAAACCTGTTCACTGGTATGATTTCACTGAAGACCGGGGTAGAAATTAGCCGATCTGTGGACCAGTATGCTTTTATATTATGCTTATAGACGTGAGGCATAAGCATTATTGTTGCAAAAGCAAATACATTTCTGCAACAGTCGTCTCTTTCCACCTGTGTAGTCTTGACTGTGGTGATAAGATTGTATTTGCCATGGTGTACTCAAAATACTTATTACTTTCCCTGACAATAATTTCCATCAGTGGTTGGTCAAAGAATAATTCAAAGAATTCCAGTTCATTGGCCATGGTTCCAAGGGGACAAGTAGGTAGAATTCCACTTTGAGAATCATCAAAGTGGTGAGGCTTGGGAACAAAATTGGGATTTTGCTGCCAATCCCACATACGGTTTGCTGGTGGATACTGGACATCATAGGCTGGTTGTGCGGGTGGTTGTGGTTGTGGTGGGCTGGTGGCTGGCGCTCCGCTTTGTCCTTGAACTGACGAGTCAGCAGCGTGGGTCCCAGCGTGGCCTGGTGAGTCACGCATGGCGGTGCCACTACCATCACCACTAACACCATCCACTGATGCCTGTGGTCTATCCATGCCAAGTGTAGTCACATCATCCTCACTATCACTACCTAAAACTGGTGTTGGGCCACGGGATGTACTTCGGGATGTACTCCGGGATGTACTCTGTCCCCTGGGCACAGCATAGTGTACACTACCCGAGCGCATGTTGCGGCGAACATACCGACGCTTCACTGGTGAATATGATTCCTCACTATCACTACTCGATGATCGTCGAGCGCAATAAAATCACAGTCCACGTCACTATCATCATCATTACTGAAGTCAGAGGCCTGGCCACGCGAAAATATTAGTTTTCTCTTGCGATGAGGAACAACCGACCGTGAGTCACAAGTGCCCACACCAGAGGTAGAAGGTTGAGGATCGTCAGGGTTTTCTGCACTATTATCGATATCCTGGTCATTCTTTTCGGTCACTAACTGATCAAAGCCGTAGAATTCGTCTTCATTTCCACTTCCATCAGTGTCAGAACTATCAGATAGGAAGAGGAGAGTCCCAATTTTCCGGGGAGTGAGAGCTGACTTGCAACGAGGCATGGTGAACAAGGGTAACTGAGCCAGCGTTCCCACAATGCTATGCGGGCGCCTAGATTTTTTGTTTATGGCGCACACCCACCACGCAGACCCGTTCTCTCACATGTAGGCCTATGAGCATTTTCACGCTAAATTTGACGGCGCTAGAATTTTGGCGTAGATTTACGGTTTGGACACTCAACGTAAAGCCGTTGATCTACGGGACGGACCCTGAAAGGGTTAATATCAATCACTAAGTCATTGAACATTTGTGTAAATATAGCTGTTGTAAGTGAATGGCTGTTAATGACACAGCAATGTGCAGTTACACTGAAATTAACAGTTACTAGCCTTCTTGTATGAACTTGTAGCTATTTTTTTCCTCAAGTTGCACCATCATAGCTTCATTAGTTGAATATTCAATTTTCTTGTATTCATTGTAACTCACCTAATGACCATATGTACAAATTACAGCACTGTTATTGCCTTATTAATCTTAAGTTAGTCTGCATAAAGGGGCCAAAAGCCCCTTTATATGCTCTGCATATAAAGGGGCTTTTGGCATGTTCACCTAATTGTTACACTCCTTTGTACAAACATGTATCATGGAAAAAATAAAATTATTATTTTTTTTCAACAAGTTGGCCGTCTCCCACCGAGGCAGGGTGAACCAAAAAGAAAGAAAATCCCCAAAAAGAAAATACTTTCATCATCATTCAACACCTTCACCTCACTCACACATAATCACTGTTTTTGCAGAGGTTCCCAGAATACAACAGTTCAGAAGTATATACGTATAAAAATACACAGTATATCCCTCCAAACTGTCAATATCCCAAACCCTTCCTTTAGAGTGCAGGCATTGTACTTCCCATTTCCAGGACTCGAGTCCGGTTATATAAAATAACCGGTTTCCCTGAATCCCTTCACTAAATATTACCCTGCTCACTACTCCAACAGCTCGTCAGGTCCCACTCACGCTTCCTGGAAGTCCAAACCCCTCGCCCACAATACCTCCTTTACCCCCTCCCTCCAACCTTTTTGAGGACGACCCCTACCCCACCTTCCTTCCTCTACAGATTTATACGCTCTCCATGTCATTCTACTTCGATCCACTCTCTCTAAATGACCAAACCATCTCAACAAACCCTCTTCAGCCCTCTGACTAATACTTTTATTAACTCCACACATTCTCCTAATTTCCACACTCCGAATTTTCTGTATAATATTTACACCACACGTTGCCCTTAGACAGGACATCTCCACTGCCCCCAACTGCCTCCTCACTGCAGTATTTACAACCCAAGCTTCACACCCATATAAGAGTGTTGGTACTACTATACTTTCATACATTCCCTTCTTTGCCTCCATAGATAACATTTTTTGCCTCCACATATACTTCAATGCACCACTCACCTTTTTTCCTTCATCAATTCTGTGATTAACCTCATCCTTCATAAATCCATCTGCTGACACGTCAACTCCCAAGTATCTGAAAACATTCACTTCCATACTCCTCCTCCTCCCCAATATGATAACCAATTTTTCTTTATCTAAATCATTTGATACCCTCATCACCTTACTCTTTTCTATGTTCACTTTCAACTTTCTACCTTTACACACACACCCAAATTCGTCCATAAGCACAGTATCATCAGCAAAAAGTAACCGTGTCACTTCCCATTTTGTATTTAACTCCCCATAATTTAATCCCACCCCTCTCCCATACACCCTAGCATTTACTTCTTTTACAACCCCATCTATAAATATATTAACCATGGTGACATTACACATCCTTGTCTAAGACCTACTTTTACCGGGAAGTAGTCTCCATCTCTTCTACACACCCTAACCTGAGCCTCACTATCCTCATAAAAACTCTTTACAGCATTTAGTAACTTACCACCTATTCCATATACGTACTTGCAACATCTGCCACATTGCTCTCCTATCCACTCTGTCATGTGCCTTTTCTAAATCCATAATTGCAATAAAAACTTCGCTACCTTTGTCTAAATACTGTTCACATATATGCTTCAATGTAAACACCTGATCTACACATCCCCTACCCACTCTAAAACCTCCTTGCTCATCCGCAATTCTACATTCTGTCTTACCTCTAATTCTTTCAATAATAACCCTACCGTACACTTTTCCTGGTATACTCAGTAAACTTATTCTTCTATAATTTATACAATCTCTTTTGTCCCCATTCCCTTTATATAAAGGGACTGTACACGCTCTCTGCCAATCACTAGGTACCTTCCCCTCTTTCATACATTTATTAAACTAAAATACCAACCACCCCAACACTGTCGTCCCCCGCTTTTAACATTTCTGTCATGATCCCGTCAGTTCCAGTTGCTTTACCCCCTTTCATTCTACGTAATGCCTCATGTACCTCCCCCACACTCACATCCTGCTCTTCTTCACTCCTAAAAGATGGTATACCTCCCTGGCCAGTGCATGAAATTACCGCCTCCCTTTCTTCGTCGACATTTAAAAGTTCCTCAAAATATGACTTGCGAAATCGCAATGACACGATTGCAAACAAACCCGTCCGTGGTATGGTTTCTTTAAAATATTCTCGCCATCTACCCAATACCTCCATCTCCCCATCTAACTCCCCTACTCTGTTTTTAACTGACAAACCATTCATTCCCTAGGCTTTCTTAACTTGTTTCACTCCAAAAATTTTTCTTATTTTCATTAAAATCTTTTGACAGTGCCTCTCCCACTTTGTCATCCGCTCTCCTTTTGCACTCTCTTCACGTTTCTTTTACTCTCCATATACTCTACTCTTCTTATAACACTTCTGCTTTGTAAATACCTCTCATAAGCTACCTTTTTCTCTTTTATCACACCCTTTTCTTCATCATTCCACCAATCACTCCTCTTTCCTCCTGCACCCACCCTCCTATAACCACAAACTTCTGCCCACATTCTAATACTGCATTTTTAAAACTATTCCAACCCTTCTCCAACCATCCCCCACTACTCATACTTGCACCAGCCCACCTTTCTGCCAATAATTGCTTATATTTCACCCGAACTTTCTCCTCCCTTAGTTCATACACTTTCACCTCCCTCTTTCTTGTTGTTGCCATTTTCCTCTTATCCCATCTACCTCTAACTGTAGCTACAACTAGATAATGATCCGGTGGCCTGGTGGCTAAAGCTCCCGCTTCACACACGGAGGGCCCGGGTTCGATTCCCGGCGGGTGGAAACATTTCGACACGTTTCCTTACACCTGTTGTCCTGTTCACCTAGCAGCAAATAGGTACCTGGGTGTTAGTCGACTGGTGTGGGTCGCATCCTGGGGGACAAGATTAAGGACCCCAATGGAAATAAGTTAGACAGTCCTCGATGACGCACTGACTTTCTTGGGTTATCCTGGGTGGCTAACCCTCCGGGGTTAAAAATCCGAACGAAATCTCTCTTATATCAGTTGCCCCTCTTTAAACGTGTACATCCTGGAGCCTACCCATCAACCTTTTATCCGCCAATACATAATCTAACAAATTACTTTCATTACGTGCTATATCATACCTTGTATATTTATTTATCCTCTTTTTCATAAAATATGTATTACTTATTGCCAAACCTCTTCCTTTACATAGCTCAATTATTAAAGGCTCCCCATTTTCATTTACCCCTAGCACCCCAAATTTAGCTACTACTCCCTCCACAACATTTTTACCCACTTTAGCATTAAAATCCCCAACCACAAGTACTCTCACATTTGATTCAAAACTCCCCATGCATTCACTCAACATTTCCCAAAATCTCTCTCTCTCTCCTCTATACTTCTCTCTTCCCCAGGTGCATATATGCTTACTATAACCCATTTCTCACATCCAACCTTTATTTTACTCCACATAATCCTTGAATTAATACATTTATAGTCCCTCTTTTCCTGCCATAGCTTATCCTTCAACATTATTGCTACTCCTTCTTTAGCTCTAACTCTATTTGAAACCCCTGACCTAATCCCATTTATTCCTCTCCACTGAAGCTCACCAACCCCCTTCAGCTTTGTTTCACTTAAAGCCAGAACATCCAGCTTCTTCTCATTCATAACATCCACAATCATCTCTTTCTTATCATTTGCACAACATCCACTCACATTCAGACTTCCCACTTTGACAATTTTCTTCTTCTTATTCTTTTTAGTAATTATTACAGGAAAAGGGGTTACTAGCCCATTGTTCCCGGCATTTTAGTTGATTTTTATAACACGCATGGCTTATGGAGGAAAGATTCTTATTCCACTTCCTCATCATCATCATCATCACCATCATCATCACCATCTACGTCGTCGTCGTCGTCGTCGTCGTCGTCGTCGTCGTCGTCGTCATCATCATCATCATCATCAATGAATTTCAGTCATGATCGATAAAATGCTGTAACTCTGCAGTTGTCATATATCAAAAACATCTTAGAAGATCGCATCTTAGCTGACAATCTATTGTATTTATTTGACTTAATTTTCAGCCCAACAGTGGTGTATTGCAAATGGGTGGGAGCTAATAGAATTGAATCCAGTTACAACTGAACAAGATGACTTTGACGAAGATGACGATTTCCCTGAGAGCTGGGGCTTCAAACGTATTCGTCAAGCTTTGCATGCCCACACATGGTCCAACCTCAACATGAAAGGTAAGCTTTTTCCAGAGCCTAAGCTTGGAAACTCTGGTGTCTGTTTTACATCTGTGTAACTAAGTCCCTTTAAATTCATAAAAGACAGTAGAGTAACTTGAATACTAACAAAACAGTGACAGATTTAGCGTACTTTAAACATGGTCCTGGTCATGTTATATTAATCCTTTCACTGTCTCTTACTTGGAGCTGCTTCATTGACATCAGCATCACTCATGTAGATTTATGTTTTAATCATGGCCCCCTCAAATATGATGTGAGCAATCAGGTTTTGCCTAGACATGAGAGAATGAGTCTGTGTGGTTAGTGTGCACCATAGGCAGAGAGTGTGTTTTCCTGGAGCTGGGATGAAGGATATTGTTAGCCGTCTGGATGACATCATGAGAGGTAATGGGAGCAATCCTATTATCTGTCTCAGTGCTGGAGGCAACGATGTTGGCAGACGTAGGAGTGAGGACCTGATTAGCAGGTATAGGTCAGCAATAGAGATAATTAGGAGGAAGGGTGAGAAACTTGCCATATGTGGCATTTTGCCAAGGAGAGGAGTTGGAAATGAATGGTTGTCCAGAGCAATTGGTGTCAATTGCTGGCTGGACAAATACTGTAAAGAAAATGCGGTAACATTCTTTTGACAACTGGGACCTCTTCAAATGGCAGAAATGACATGTATGCCAGGGAGGGGGTTTCACTTATCTAGGTGTGGGGTGGGAGCACTGGCCAACGCAGTGAGGGAGCTGTTAGGTCTTTAAAACTAGGAATAGTTAGTGGTATGGGTTTTGACGGGAAAACTGTGAAGTCGCTGGGTAGTAATATGGGGTACTAGGAGAACTAGTAATAGGCAAAATGAGGTGGATATTGGAAAGCCAGTGGCACTAATTGACAAGACAGTAATAGGTTTAGTGGAATAACAGAAAGGAGAAGGAAGGGTAAAGAAGAGGAGGGTCTTTAAATATTTATTACACAAATAGTCGCAGTGCTAGGAATAAGATGGACGAGTTGAGACTAGTTGCTAGTGCAGGTAACATTGATGTATTGCCATTACTGAGACGTGGTTTAATTCAAAAAGCCCGGGACATGCCTGCAGAATGTCACATTCGGGGTTTTAAAATTGTTCAAAGTAGATAGAAGTATCGGGAAGGGGGGTGGGGTGGCATTGTATGTCTGAGATCGCTTAAAACTGTTGCATAAAAATGGGTTATTAAGTCTGAAGTAACACATACAGAGTCTGTTTGGATAGAATTTTCAGAGGGGCATGAAAAATTAATTTTAGGTGTGATATACCGTCCCCCAAATTTAGATAGGGACCAGGGAGACTACTGTGGGAGGAAATTGTTTAGGGCCACAAGGGGCGATAATGTAGTAATTCTAGGGGACTTTAACTTTAGTCATATTGATTGGGAATTTCTTGAACTGGGAATTTAGAATCATAAAGACTTCTTTGAAGTAGTTCAGGATTGTTTTTTGTAGCAGTTTGTGACAGAACCTACAAGGGGTAATAATCTGCTTGACTTAGTTTTTGGCAAACAATGAATCCCTTGTTAATAATTTAGAAGTTTCAGAGGAACTGGGTGCTAGTGACCACAAATCAGTTACGTTTAGCATTGAATGGAAGTATGATAGTAGGGATAACTCAGTAACAGTCCCAGATTTTCGCTTAGCAGATTACGATGGGGTTAGAGAACACTTATCATCTGTTGCTGGGGTAACGAAGAGAGCTATCAATATGACAGTTTTCTGAACACTATACATGCTGCTCAAGGAACGTTTATCCCTTATAAAGAAATTAAATCAAATAGAAATGACCCAAAATGGATGAATAATAGGCTTAAATATCTACTAGGGCATAAGAAAGGAATTTATAGGCGTATCAAAAGAGGTGAGGGTCATCTTATGAATCAGTATATTGACATTAAGAGGGACATTAAAAAGGGGATAAGAAAAGCTAAAAGGGACTATGAAATTAAAGTTGCTAGGGATTCTAAAACTAACCCAAAAAGTTTTTTCCAGGTATATAGAACAAAAGTCAGAGATAAGATAGGTCCCCTTTAAAAATAACTATGGGCATCTTACTGACAAAGAGAATGAAATGTGCTCGATTTTAAATAATTATTTTCTCTCGGTTTTTACACAGGAAGACACTAATAATATTCCAGTAATTAATTTTTATAGTGAGCTAGAAGAAAATAAATTATGTAACATCACAGTCACTAGTGAAATGGTTGTGAAGCAGATAGACCGACTGAAGCAAAATAAGTCACCGGGTCCTGATGAGGTTTTTTCAAGGGTTCTTAAGGAATGCAAAATGGAACTCTGTGAACCATTAACTAACATTTTTAATTTATCTCTTCAAACAGGTGTAGTGTCTGATATGTGGAAGATGGCTAATGTAATTCCTATTTTTAAAACGGGACAAGTCGTTACCGTCAAATTACCGCCCAATAAGCCTGACCTCAATTGTAGGCAAATTACTAGAGTCAATTATAGCTGAGATTATAAGAAGCCATCTCAATAAGCATAGCTTGATTAATGATACTCAGCATGGATTCACAAGAGGCCGGTCTTGTCTAACTAATTTATTGACTTTCTTCAGTAAAGCTTTTGAGGCTGTTGACCACGATAAAGAATTTGATATTATTTACTTAGATTTTAGTAAGGCATTTGATAGAGTTCCGCACCAAAGACTGTTGAAGAAAGTAGCAGCTCATGGCATTGGGGGAAGGGTGCTCTCGTGGATCGAATCATGGCTCACAGACAGGAAGCAGAGAGTGTCCATAAATGGGGTTAAATCTGAGTGGGGATCAGTAACAAGTGGCGTTCCACAGGGATCAATCTTGGGCCCGTTGTTGTTTATAATATATATCAATGATCTTGATGAAGGAATTACTAGTGATATGAGCAAATTCGCCGATGACACGAAGATAGGTAGGATAATTGATTCAAATGTAGATGTTAGGGAACTTCAGGAGGATTTAGACAAACTCTACTCTTGGTCAGAAAAGTGGCAGATGCAGTTCAATGTAGATAAATGCAAGGTTCTGAAGCTCGGGAGTGTCCATAACCCTAGCACTTATAAGTTAAATAATGTAGAACTTAGCCATACAGATTGCGAAAAGGACTTGGGGGTTATGGTAAGCAGCAACCTTAAACCAAGACAGCAATGCCTAAGCATATGTAATAAGGCAAATAGATTACTGGGATTTATATCAAGAAGTGTAAGCAACAGAAGTCCAGAGGTCATACTGCAGCTTTATACATCATTAGTAAGGCCTCACCTAGATTATGCAGCTCAATTCTGGTCTCCATATTACAGAATGGACATAAATTCGTTAGAAAACATTCAGCGTAGGATGACTAAATTAATACATAGCATTAGAAATCTTCCTTATGAAGAAAGATTGAAGACTCTTAAGTTACATTCACTTGTTAGACGAAGAATGATGGGAGACCTGATCGAAGTGTATAAGTGGAAGATAGGTATTAATAAAGGGGATATTAATAAGGTCTTGAGGATGTCTCTCCAAGAGAGAACCTGCAGTAATGGATTTAAATTAGACAAGTTTAGATTTAGAAAGGACATAGGAAAGTATTGGTTTGGAAATAGGGTAGTTGATGAGTGGAACAGTCTACCTAGTTGGGTTATTGAGGCTAGGACTTTGGGTAGTTTTAAATTTAGGTTGGATAAGTACATGAGTGAGAGGGGTTGGATTTGAGTGGGACTTGCACATCAGAGCTTATTTCTTGGGTAGCATTGAAAATTGGGTTGGGCAAATGTTTTGTTAGTGGGATGAATTGTGAAGGACCTGCCTAGTATGGGCCAACAGGCCTGCTGCAGTGTTCCTCCTTTCTTATGTTCTTATGTTCATATTAACTCTCTAACTGTCCAAACATAGATCTACGTTTGCACACGTAGTGCTCCGCCCTTGATTTTCTCCATAAAATACAGTAGACCATCATTTAGCACGAGTTTATTTGGCATGATTTGGGCATTGCACTATTGAAGAATTGCGGCTCAATTTTATGTAACACGTCGTATAATTAATTTAACACGGTTCAGTTTGTGGGAAGGAAAAATAAAATTCTCTTTTGCTCAAGCTGCCGCATTGTTGTGGAGCAGCCGGGGAGCCCTCCTGCCATTCCCTACCACTCCCCGACACCACCCCACCATCCCAGCGTTCGTAATTCATACGTGTCCAGTCCAATCTTTCTCTGCTACAAATCAGCTGTGTTTGTGAATTGTGTTATGATATTTTAATTATGATATCTTGTATCTGCCAAGCAATCATGACACCCAGTAACCATACCAGAGTTGCTGAAAGTGGCACGAAGAGGTTAAGTACTTAAGTCTTAGAATTAACAAAGAAACAGTGATATTAGACAAAAGATAACCTGTAGCCGTAATGAAGTGTTACTTTGTACACAGACAAAGAAGTAAACATGAGTTTGTGTGACTAACTGAATGACTGACTGACTTAATGACTTACTAAATGACTGACTTACTGAATGACTTACTAAATGACATGACTGACTGAATGACTTGACTGGATTACTGACTTGACTGACAATAAGCCAGTCAAGTCACTCAGTAAGTCAAGTCATTCAGTAAGTAAGTCAAGTCACTCAGTAACTCAAGTCAAGTCATTCAGTAAGATCACTTAGTAAGTCAGTCAAGTCACTCACTAAGTCAAGTCATTCAGCAAGTCGGTCAAGTTACTCAGTAAGTCAGTCAAGTCACTCAGTAAGTCAGTAAAGTCACTTAGTAAGTCAGTCAAGTCACTCACTGAGTCAAGTCATTCAGTAAGTCAAGTCACTTACTGACTTGACTAACTGAATGACTTGGCTGACATACTGAGTGACTTGACTGACTTACTGAATGACTTGACTGACTGACTGAATGACTTAGACACTCCAGTACAACCATTGACTTCAGTACCAGAACCTCTACCATCCACCTCAGCCCAGTAGGGCCACAGTATGACTCTCCACTCTCTTTACAATCATCCACAAACACCAGCATCCACAATTTAAAGTAAGAAATACTATTATATCTGTTACATTTTAGTCTTAAACAGTAAAAACAACTTAATACACCACAACAATGAACTACAACTATGTATTCACTTTTATTTTTGTAAGATGTGGAGGCCTAAAAAAAAGTTGTTTGGCTTTTTGGGGGCTCCCAGGAATGTAACCCTATTTTTCCGATAAGTTCTTCAGTTCATCTAACACAATTTTACCTAACACTGCATTTTCAGGAACGTAACTACCGTGCTAAATGACAGTCTACTGTATGTAAAAAAACGTAGATCTACGAGCAAACGTAGATCTATATTTGGAAAGTTTAAGGGTTAAAAATATCCTGCCTTAAACAGTGCATGATGGGAAAAGCATACTTCTGACCTTGTGTTTGGTTTAACCCTTTCAGGGTCCAGACCCCAAATCTGAAACTTGTCCACAGGGTCCGAGAATTTAAAAAAAAAAAAAAAATCTTATGAAATAGAGAATTTTTTTCTGAAGGTAATAAAGCAAAAAGTACAAAATTTGATGGAAAATTGACGAAATTACACTGTGAGGGAAAAGTTCAATAGGTAGGAATAGCGAGGGAGTATATAGTAACAATAGTTTCATTGCCGGCTACTTGTTAAGGTAGGGTAAGTCCAGCTCCCGCTATTCCCTTCCCCCCTTTTTCCCCCTCCCCGAAAGTGATAGTTTGATTGCCGGCTGCTTGTTAAGGTAGGGTCAGTCTAGCTCCCGCTATCCCTTCCCCTCCCTCTTCCCCCCCCCCCCCCGAAAGGTGACGTGTGGGGCTCCGGCCAAACAGTAATCACTCAACTCACAGCTCCCAGCACTACTGTAAGTACATGCCTGCTCATATTCTAGTGGACTTATTGGTTGAAAGCTTCACTTTTGACCAATAATAAACTTAGTCCTTTCAGTCTTGCTCTGTTAACCCTTTGACTGTCGCGGCCGTATATATACGTTTGCGAGGTACCGTGTTTGACGTATATATACTCATAAATTCTAGCGGCTTCAAATCAGGCAGGAGAAAGCTAGTAGGCCCACATGTGAGAGAATGGGTCTGTGTGGTCAGTGTGCACCACATAAAAAAAATCCTGGAGGACGCAGTGCATAATGAGAAAAAAAAAACTCCGACCGTTTTTTTTAATTAAAATGCCGACTTTGTGGTCTATTTTCGTATAGTATTTGTGGTTGTATTCTCGTTTTCTTGGTCTCATTTGATAGAATGGAAACTATATTATAGAAATGGAGGTTATTTTGATTAATTTTACTATAAAAAGAACCTGGAAATGGAGCAAAAAGTACAGGAAATGTTTGATTTTTGCCGATGTTCAAAAGTATACAAATGATGTCATTGTCCAATAAATGTCCAAATAGCCATTCTAATACGCAGTCATGAATGGGTTGATGAAATTTTTACAATTATTACAGTATTGCAGTAGTCTGCATAACAGTAAATCTTCTATTTTTTGTTTGAATAAAATTTCAAAATAAAAAGCAAGAGTAATATCACAGGGACCTGGAACGATGACTGATGAACAAAAAAAATGTTATTTTAGAGCCAGGAATGTCTGCATTGTTCATTCTGGACCTTATTTTGAAATTGTCGTATTTTTTAATTTTCGTGAAATTGGCCAAATTGCAAATTTCTGACCATGTTATTGGGTAGTTTGAAATCGGTAAATGGGCAGTTTCTTGTACTCAATCGATAGAAAAAATAGAGTTCTGAAGAAATAGTTATGAGTTTGGTTGATTGGAATAACGGAATTAGCCGAAAAATAGGGCTCAAAGTGGGCGAAATTGCCGATTTTTAAATATCGCCGAAGTCGCTAACTTCGCGAGAGCGTAATTCCGTCAGTTTTCCATCAAATTTCGTTTTTTTGGTGTCTTTACAATCGGGAAAAGATTCTCTATCATTTCATAAGAAAAAATAATTTTTTTTTTTTTCGAAAATTTTGCGACACCAGAAGCAACTTCAGGATTTGGCCCTTCGACAGTCAAAGGGTTAAATGTCTTAATAATCACCACGTCTTTTAGGTATTGTACTTATCATGGAGAGTGATTTCTTAAGCAGTAGGTAACCTGTCTCTCTTTCCAGCTTGAAATGACAGAATGGGTCACCTGCCAACCAACGAGTAGAATTGAAGGAGATGGACTATTGTCCGGAGACGTCCCATGTTTTATCTACTTGCCTGTGCACATGTATGAAGAATCAGGACGTAACCCCTCATCATTGCAGCGGTAAAGAACCTGATTTCCTGTCATCTGGATCGATTATTTACGGCTATAAGAACGAGCCGGTGGGTTGTCACCAACACCTGCGACCCCTCCCCCCCACATCATCATCAGCAACGGCTACGATTTCAACAACACGCAGTGTCACCAACACCAGACACCCAAGTTTTATATATATTAGCGTTGAATTCAGATATTTATATTTTTCATTTTTCATTTTCTTTAATGTTGTAGGATCAATATTTCATATTTAAGTGTTTTATATTTTAAATTTTCTAAATAATCAAGTGTTTATGTTTGCCAGTTTTTCTTCTTTTTCTATGCATTAATTTTCCTGAGGAGGAGCCAGCCTTAGTAATACTGACTGAAGTTGTTACAGGGCTGAGTAAGCCTTCACATACACTATTGCAAATTTTGCTGCATCAGTGATATTTACACATTGGCAATTTTGCTCACTTTGACTACCATTTTATGCCAATTACAATATTCCAGTTGCCCAAATTCTTAGCTATTTTGCTGTTATTACTTTATCTATTGAGCACAAGAAACTGCCCAAACAACTATTTCAACTACCTGATAAAGTG
This sequence comes from Cherax quadricarinatus, assembly GCF_026875155.1. Taxonomy (NCBI): domain Eukaryota; kingdom Metazoa; phylum Arthropoda; class Malacostraca; order Decapoda; family Parastacidae; genus Cherax; species Cherax quadricarinatus. The sequence continues at coordinate 32,388,269 of NC_069413.1, forward strand.
ATCAAAAATTGGTAATTTGGCCAATTTCACACAAAGTTTAAAATATTCCAATTTCAAAATAGGGTCCAGAATAAACAATGCAGGCATTCCTGGGCCTAAAACAATATTTCCTCTGTTTATTAGTTGTTTCCAGGCTTTACAGATGAATTCCATTTTGATTTTTTATTTACACTAAAATATAGAAGATTCACTGTTATACAATATTATAATCATTGTATAAATAATATCAGCGCATTTGTGAATGTATGTTAGACCCACCAGTTGACATGTATTGGACGTGTGATGTCATTTGTTTACTCTTGAACATCGGCAAAAATCGATCATTTCCACTCCCTTGAGCTCAGTTTCAAACTATTTTCATTACTAAAAACAATCAAAATCATATCTATTTTTGTAAAATATCTTCCATTCTATCAAATGAGACCAAGGAACCACGAATACAACCATAAGAAAGCCATATGAAAATACAGTAGACTGTCATTTAACATGATAGTTACGTTCCTGAAAATGCCGTGCTAGGTAAAACCGTGTTAGATGAACTGAAGAACTTATGGGAAAAATAGGGTTACATTCCTGAGAGCCCAAAAAAAGCCAAACAACTTTTTTTTAAGCCTCCACATCTTACAAAAATAAAAGTGAACATGTAATTGTAGTTCATTGTTGTGATGCATTATGCTGTTTTTACTGCTTAAGACTACAAATGTAAGAGAAATAATAGTATTTCTTACCTTAAATTGTGGGTGCTGGTGTTTGTGGATGTTTGTAAAGAGAGGGGAGAGTTATGCTATGGCCCTACTGGGCTGAGTGGATGGTAGAGGTTCTGGTACTGAAGTCGATGGTTGTACTGGAGTGTCTAACTTAAAGTCAGTCTTTCAGTCAAGTCATTCAGTCGAGTCATTCAGTCAGTTAAGTCAGTAAGTTATTCAGTGAAGTCAGCTAGTCAAGTCATTCAGTAAGTCAGTCATCATTCAGTCAGTAAATCAGTCAAATCATTCAGTCAGTCAATTTATCCAGTAAGTCAGTCAAGTCAGTAAGCCATTCAATCAAATCAGTAAGTCATTCAGTAAGTCAGTCAAGTCAGTCAGATCATTCAGTCAGTCAGTCATTCAGTAAGTCAGTCAGTCACACAAACTTATGTTTACCTCTTTTCATGTGTTCAAAGTAACACTTCACTACGGCTACAGGTTATCTCTTGTCTAATATCTTTGTTTTCTTCATTAATTCTAAGACTTAAATGCTTATACAGGTCCGCCATCACAAATCTGGCAATCAGTTATTCGGTTCCTTCAGTTATTCGGCACTAATTTTGGCTAGCATAATTTCAAATTTCCAGGGTCGCCACACCAACCTGCTGGTACTGTGTGGTGGCGCTACTTGCTGCATAAGTCATTCCAATTTCTTTTCTCCATTTATTGTTTTAACCTGCTAACTTTTAGCCCTAGCCATGGTTCCAATGACTAAAAGAAATGCTTCTCATTATGTAAAGCACCTACACAGTACATTATTCATTAAAGATAAGGTGGCTTTGAAGCCACTGTCAGTTGCCATGAGCTCAGTCTCATGAAGCAGGAGAATATGCTTTATTATTACGCTAATATCAACACTACAGCTTATTTGCCTATCACAATTGATCTAATATGACATAAGAAACAGTATAAATAACATAAAACATGTTAAATACTCCAGAATGAATAATATTTGACATAACACCGAGCAGTTCGACAGAGATATGAAGAGGATATAGTATACAAATACCATTCTCCTATCCCTGTCTTAGGGCTTATATTAGAGAAAATGGAGTGTAGCACAGGGCTAACTGTAATGTACACTTGTTCTGCACCATAAACCTGAAACAAAAGTTATTTTCTCTATATAGATTATCACACATAGTAGCATATGTGTAGAGAACCTAGGATAACCCAAAAAAGTCAACGTGGCTTATTTTTAGTACCTGCCTTGGGTTAGCCATATATGATTTTTGGTAAATATTTGATTCCCATCCAGGGTAGAAACATTAGGCGTGTTTCTTTACACATGTTGTCTATGTTTACCCATCACCGAGGCAGGGTGACCCAAAAAAGAAAGAAAATCCCCAAAAAGAAAATACTTTCATCATCATTCAACACTTTCACCACACTCACAAATTATCACTGTTTTTGCAGAGGTGCTCAGAATACAACAGTTTAGAAGCATATACATATAAAGATACACAACATATCCCTCCAAACTGCCAATATCCCAAACCCCTCCTTTAAAGTGCAGGCATTGTACTTCCCATTTCCAGGACTCAAGTCTGACTATATGAAAATAACCGGTTTCCCTGAATCCCTTCACTATTACCCTGCTCACACTCCAACAGATCGTCAGGTCCCAAGTACCATTCGTCTCCATTCACTCCTATCTAACACGCTCACGCACACTTGCTGGAAGTCCAAGCCCCTCGCCCACAAAACCTCCTTTACCCCCTCTCTCCAACCCTTTCGAGGACGACCCCTACCCCTCCTTCCTTCCCCTATAGATTTATATGCTTTCCATGTCATTCTACTTTGATCCATTCTCTCTAAATGACCAAACCACCTCAACAACCCCTCTTCTGCCCTCTGACTAATGCTTTTATTAACACCACACCTTTTCCTAATTTCCACACTCCGAATTTTCTGCATAATATTTACACCACACATTGCCCTTAGACAGGACATCTCCACTGCCTCCAACCGTCTCCTCGCTGTTGCATTTACCACCCAAGCTTCACATCCATATAAGAGTGTTGGTACTACTATACTTTCATACATTCCCTTCTTTGCCTCCATAGATAACGTTTTTTGACTCCACATATACCTCAACGCACCACTCACCTTTTTTCCCTCATCAGTTCTATGATTAACCTCATCCTTCATAAATCCATCCGCCAACACGTCAACTCCCAACTATCTGAAAACATTTACTACTTCCATATTCCTCATCCCCAATTTGATATCCAATTTTTCTTTATCTAAATCATTTGATACCCTCATCACCTTACTCTTTTCTATGTTCGCTTTCAACTTTCTACCTTTACACACATTCCCAAACTCATCCACTAACCTTTGCAATTTTTCTTTAGAATCTCCCATAAGCACAGTATCATCAGCAAAAAGTAACTGTGTCAATTCCCATTTTGAATTTGATTCCCCATAATTTAATCCCACCCCTCTCCCGAACACCCTAGCATTTACTTCTTTTACAACCCCATCTATAAATATATTAAACAACCGTGGTGACATTACACATCCCTGTCTAAGACCTACTTTTACCGGGAAGTATTCTCCCTCTCTTCTACACACCCTAACCTGAGCCTCACTATCCTCATAAAAACTCTTTACAGCATTTAGTAACTTACCACCTATTCCATATACTTGCACCATCTGCCACATTGCTCCTCTATCCACTCTGTCATATGCCTTTTCTAAATCCATAAATGCAATAAAAACTTCCCTACCTTTATCTAAATACTGTTCACATATATGCTTCAATGTAAACACTTGATGTACACATCCCCTACCCACTCTGAAACCTCCCTGCTCATCCGCAATCCTACATTCTGTCTTACCTCTAATTCTTTCAATTATAACCCTACCGTATACTTTTCCTGGTATACTCAGTAAACTTATTCCTCTATAATTTTTACAATCTCTTTTGTCCCCTTTCCCTTTATATAAACGGACCATACATGCTCTCCGCCAATCCCTAGGTACCTTCCCCTCTTTCATACATTTATTAAACAAAAGTACCAACCACTCCAACACTATATCCCCCCCTGCTTTTAACATTTCTGTCATGATCTCATCAGTTCCAGCTGCTTTACCCCCTTTCATTCTACGTAATGCCTTACGTACCTCCCCCACACTTACACTCTGCTCTTCTTCACTCCTAAAAGATGGTATACCTCCCTGGCCAATGCATGAAATTACCGCCTCCCTTTCTTCCTCAACATTTAAAAGTTCCTCAAAATATTCTCGCCATCTACCTAATACCTCCCTCTCCCCATCTACTAACTCCCCTACTCTGTTTTTAAATGACAAATCCATACTTTCCCTAGGCTTTCTTAACTTGTTTAACTCACTCCAAAATTTTTTCTTATTTTCATTAAAATTTCTTGACAGTGCCTCTCCCACTCTATCATCTGCTCTCCTTTTGCACTCTCTCACCACTCTCTTCACCTTTCTTTTACTCTCCATATACTCTGCTCTTCTTATAACACTTCTGCTTTGTAAAAACCTCTCATAAGCTACCTTTTTCTCTTTTATCACACCCCTTACTTTATCATTCCACCAATCACTCCTCTTTCCTCCTGCCCCCACCCTCCTATAACCACAAACTTCTGCCCCACATTCTAATACTGCATTTTTAAAACTATTCCATCCCTCTTCAACCCCCCCCCCCACTACTCATCTTTGCACTAGCCCACCTTTCTGCCAATAGTCGCTTATATCTCACCCGAACTTCCTCCTCTCCTTAGTTTATACACTTTCACCTCCCTCTTACTTGTTGTTGCCACCTTCCTCTTTTCCCATCTACCTCTTACTCTAACTGTAGCTATAACTAAATAATGATCCGATATATCAGTTGCCCCTCTATAAACATGTACATCCTGGAGCCTACCCATCAACCTTTTATCCACCAATACATAATCTAACAAACTACTTTCATTACGTGCTACATCATACCTTGTATATTTATTTATCCTCTTTTTCATAAAATATGTATTACTTATTACCAAATCTCTTTCTACACATAGCTCAGTTAAAGGCTCCCCATTTACATTTACCCCTGGCACCCCAAATTTACCTACTACTCCCTCCACAACATTTTTACCCACTTTAGCATTGAAATCCCCAACCACCATTACTCTCACACTTGATTCAAAACTCCCCACACATTCACTCAACATTTCCCAAAATCTCTCTCTCTCCTCTACACTTCTCTCTTCTCCAGGTGCATACACGCTTACTATAACCCACTTTTCACATCCAATTTTTATTTTACTCCACATAATCCTTGAATTAATACATTTGTAGTCCCTCTTTTCCTGCCATAGCTTATCCTTCAACATTATTCTACTCCTTTAGCTCTAACTCTATTTGAAACCCCTGACCTAATCCCATTTATTCCTCTCCATTGAAACTCTCCCACCCCCTCCAGCTTTGTTTCACTTAAAGCCAGGACATCCAGCTTCTTCTCATTCATAACATCCACAATCATCTCTTTGTTATCATTTGCACAACATCCACGCACATTCAGACTTCCCACTTTGAAAATTTTCTTCTTCTTATTCTTCTTATTCTTATTGTACATGTACGTGTAGTAAATAAAGATATTATTACTGTACAGGCTTCCATTTTGCACTCATTTGGCAGTATTGTAGTTCCTCCCTGGGTGGTTGCTGTCTACGAACCTACTGCCTATTTTATATAAAAGAAATGTCATTGTATGACTGATAATTATTTCAGTCACAGTCTTTCCAAATTATAAATTAATAAATGAAAGTTATCTTCATTATTATAAGAAAAAAGTACTCTTCTACCTGAAGATAATGATGCATATATTTACTTCATTTTCTTTGTTTACATTCAGATTGCCATGGGAGTAGGTTGACTGCGGTTCTACAGTCTGTTGGCTCAATGGAAGATAAGAACAATGACATCGTTCATGAAGCAGATGAAATGATGTACTCAAGATTATCCGAGTTGGCACTAAATGATGGTGCAAGTGAACACGTCTCTGCCGGCAGCAGATTGCAAGACAGCGAGGAGCAAGATGATGACTTAGGTTAGTAAAATTTATCGTACTTTCAGCATTTGAACATTTGTAGTCTGTGGCTTTTAGTAACTACACAGTAAAGCTATTTTTAGTGCATTTAAATCTTTGAAGGTATTCAGGTATGTTAGCCATAGTTCTGAAAGTGGAAAGTGCAGTGCCAATGCTAAGGCACTGCACTTCCCACCTTCAGAGGGTCACTTGAATTGTGATGTCCTCACACTTGTGTCAAGACAGCTGTTGAATAAGTGATGACAAGTGTGTTTCTTTTAGTCACCCTACCATGGTGGGGAAATGGACTGATGTTGTAAAACAAAAAGCTTTATTACTGTTTGTTCTCCCTTTGGTATACCATGAGGTTATGTCTGAACTTAACCATTCTTTCTTTCAATGTATTGTAAATCACTTGACTTTCACATAAGGCAAGTCTGAACTTTAAGACTCTTAAGTGACATTCGATTCGCTTCATCATCTGTAACACTCATTATTTCAGCAGATGGCCTTCCCACAGCAACACCACCACTCCCATCCTTTTACCTCTTACTACCACTCCATCATCTCTCTCACCTCTCCTGTGGAAGCTTTTGTATCCCTATATGTTAGAATATTCTAGAGAGAGGGGTAGTAATCCTCTCCCCGTCTCGAGTTTTTTATGTGACCCAGAGGTCACTGTGACCATTACTTTCCTTCCCTTGCTGCTAAGTTGAGGGAGAAGTTAGGGTTTATGAAGCGCTAACTGTTCCTTTCCATCATGCTAGTGCTGTGTGTACTACACATTTGGCTCTTGTAATGTTAGAAATGAAACCTATTTGTAACTGAGGTCTAGGAAATCTGACAAGTTTAGTGAATGTCATAATGACTATGTTCTGACATATCTAGAGAGATTCATGTTATCCTTTGCCAACCATCTGGCAACATTGTCCCAAGGCAGAGCCAGCACTTGTGGGCTGGGCTGACCTTGAATGCCTAGGACAGTCTCGTTCTAATAACCAAAGAAAGCATGCAGGGTAGCTCATGATTGCTTGATTAGAATGCTAGATTAGTTCAGTATTGCTCCCTGAATTCATCAAAGAATGAGATAACATGGTGCCTCTAATTATTGTGTACTTGGACATCTCTCTGAGTCAGTGAAATTAAGTTCTGAGACTCATTTAAGTGAACTTATGGGATCCAAACTCTTAGAGGTGGTCTGTGATCTTATGGTTATGGATGGCACATTGGTTAAGCAAAGTGATTAGCTACTGAGTTAAGCCCTAGTACTATCCCTTCCACTCATAACCTTCCTCTCACCAACCTACTCTTCTACTATCACCACTTCCCTGCTCACCCCACAAGGGTCTTACCTATACTCTCTTGACCTTGAGCAAAGTAGGTGTTAGCTATAATGATTGATGATATTTAGATGCAACAACTGCTCATCATTTAGCTGGACATAAGTACCTGGACATCTCGTACTGACCTCACCATAAATCCTAGACCACCAAAACCTCAGGTAAAATTAATCCACCTGTGAGATCAAGTAAAAATTCTTTCCTTACCTTGTTCATTAAGTAGACTACAATCATAATTTTGGTTCAAGGCAGGTAGGGGCCTGATGTATTATTAGTATAGGGTAAGTGGGAATTTGTCCCAGAGCTGGTCAGAGTGTCATTCCACCGTATCATATATCTTCCCTTGTGCCAGCCCATGCTTCATTCAGCAGCCAGTTAGGCTGGAACATTCAGCCTGGTACTTAACCTGGAACCATGTGTCATCAAGGACATTATATTGGTAAGTATCCAATGTTCAAGGTGCTTGTTTTGACAACCATCTGTGGAGGAGGTGCACCATACCCTTGATAGAGTGTGGGGAGGCTAGCACTCTGGATGATGAAACTGGTTCTAATTAACGAAGTAAGTCAAATATACACATGCAAAACCCTTCACATCTCCTGCTGCTCCATAACTTTCACCTCTCCTGTCCTACCATTTCTCACCTTTCAAACTCCATTGCAAAGTTTTTTAAGTTCTAAGATTTGATTCCTGACTGTTAGCTTAGATTTTATGTAAAGAAAAGACCTTTTTGGGAGGTTGAGAGTGTAAGATGGGATAAAAAGAGCAGGTTTTGTGAGAAGAATATTACTAGCGTGAAAGAGGAAGGTTTAACCCTTTCAGGGTCCGTGCCCTAGATCTACGGTTTTACGTTAATGGTCCTAACTGTAGATCTACGCCATGAGCTCGGCTCACTCTGATAAGCTGTGAGCGGTAAATTTGGGCCTAGATATGAGAGAATACATCTATGTGGTATGTGTGCACCACATAAAACAAATCCTACAGCACACAGTGCATAATGAGAGAAAAAACTGAGACCGTAATTTTCAATTAAAACAGCGACTTTGCAGTGTTTTTCGTATATTTTTTATAGTTGTATTTGTGATTTCTTGGTCTCATTTGATAGAATGGAAGATATATTACAGAAGTATAGATGATTTTGATTGGTTTTAATACTGAAAATGGCTTGAAACTGAGCTCAAAGTAGAAGAAATGTTAAATTTTTTGCCAATGTTCAAGAGTAAACAAATGACCTCACATGTCTAATACATGCCAGTTGGTGGGTCTAATATACATTCACAAATGTGGTGATATTATTTATACAATTATTACAATATTGCATAACAATATTGGTGTGAATAAAAATTGTGTAAATAAAAAATCAAAATGGAATTCATTTGTAAAGCCTGAAAACATAACTAATGAACAGAGGAAATGGTAGTTTAGTGCCAGGAATGCCTGCATTGTTTATTCTGGACCCTATTTTGAAATTGGAATATTTTGAACTTTGCATTAAATTGGCCAAATTACCAATTTCCAATCACTTTATTTTGTAGTTGAAACAGTTGACTTGGCGATTTCTTGTGCTCAATTGATAGAATAGAAGGAATACTAGTGAAATAGCTAAGAATTTGGCCAACTGGAATAATGTAATTGGCCTAAAATGGGAGTCAAAGTCAGCAGAATCACCGATGCTTAAATATCGCTGATGCATCAAAATTCACAAGAGCATAATTTCGTCAATTTTCCATCAAATTTCGTACTTCTTGTTTTATTACCTTCAGAAAAAGATTCTCTACCATTTCATAAGAAAAAATAACAAAATTATTTTTTGAAAATTCTTGGACCCTGGTGCACACTTTGAAATTTGGCCTCTGGACCCTGATAGGGTTAACTCAGCTACTGGGGATCACTGTCAACAGTCATCTGTAGTATATCAGTATAAATGATTGAGATGCAAGCCTCAGTACATTGGGAAGAAGACATGACAGTGTAAGACGAAGTGATGAATTCCTTTATAAATTATTTAGAAAACAACAACTGCTGTGTAAACCTTCATTTTTCTACCAACCAAGAGCATTCATGTGTGCAAGACACTTAGTAAATGATACAAGATCCCAGCTCTTTAGACATGGAATTAAGATTAGCAGTCTTTGCTTTCGAACCTTAATTTCTACAAACTGATCAGTGACCTTATAAAAATTAACCTTTGCATATTTCATGTTCAGTTGAAAGTAAAACCAGATTTGTTAGTTGTGTCTGACTTGTGGTCGAGGATAAGAATTTTTTTTATCAATTTCAGTTTGGAAAACTACTTTTACATGTAACAATAGACACACAGTCTTAAAAAATCTCAAATATTGACAAGTTTGGCAGATTCACAAATTTCCATTTCCATTTCACAATAACTCCAGAAACTGCAATGCTGTCTAATTTTTTGCCTCCTTAACACTGATTTTGGCCTGATGAAGTCATCCAATTTCCACACTATCTTCTTCATAAAATTCATCAAAAATCTGAGTCATATTTGGGATATACTTCCATAGTTCTTCTGTTGCAGACAACCAAAGTGTTTGGTTGAATAACAGCAAAGATTGACAGAATTTGATGCATTGCCTTAGAATGAAGCTTCAGTTCTTGATGAAAGCCAACAACATATTTATCGAACAGCTCTTTTTACTTCCTCTAGCAATGTGAGACCAGCATCTTTTGCCATATCTCCTGGCATCCTTTGTGAGAGCTTTACTCTCCCTCTTGTCTTAATTCCTTTACTGAATTGCTGATGAGTCCTTCACAATTTCTTCTAAATTCAAAAATGTTCAATTGGATTCTCAGTTTCTGTTGCCAACTGTTTGGTGAAAAAAATTCTTGATACACCAGAAGAAGAGTTCTATGGAAACCACTAACATCAACCACTTTTCCACATTTGACACATCTTGTGCCTAGTCACGCATCATGTAAGCACTCCATATTTCTGAAACTCTTTTGATGTTATGCCCTCCACAGATTCATGGAAATACAAAATGTGTCAGAGCTTGAAGATTTGCAGTGCAGTTTCTCAAGGTTGATTCCAACTGTTTGCAGATACTTCTGTGAAAAGATAAATTTCTTCCAGGACTTAACACCAGAAAGAAAGGTTACTCAGAAAAAGAGAAATTACATACAGCAAACATCAAAATCAGAGCTGACCCTCTTGTGTCCACATTTTCTTTGGGGTCACACAGTGCTTCAAAAGATGCCTTCACTGGGTTCACAGCATCATGATAAGCACTCCATATTATCTGGGAAACTCTTTTGACTGTTATGCCTACATTCTCCAGCAGCATTTCTCATGGATGAGGGGGAAACTAAAAAGAAGGAATAAACTCTCCAAGGTTTGAAAAAAGAATCACACATGAAGAAATGCATCTAAATGGGTTTATTTGCACTGTATGACCTGTGTAGGTTTAGCACTTCTCTTTGATTATAATAATAATAATAATAAATGGGTTCACTTTGTAAAGGTTCAGAGAATGATTTACACAAAGCACAAACAGAGCCTTGGGATTAATCACTCTGATCTTTGACTGAATGCCACCATGAATCCCAGCCATACTTGCAGCGTTGTCACATACCTGACCACAGCACAGTATATCTGGTATATCTATCTTTAGATGTCTCAGGATATCCTCTGTGAGCTCAGCAGCAGTCTTTTCAGCAGTAGGAAAAAACCCAAGAATGATTCCTTTAATTCAACTCCTTTACATTTAATATAGACAAATGTGATCACTTCACACATCTGACCAGTGTGGGATACATAAGGAGTGCTCTCAAAGAGAATTCCAAAATACTCTTCTTTATATGTCACTATTTTCTCTGACATAATTCCCTTAAAGGCAAATAAATTTATTCTGATTATTCTGATTCTTTGGACATAAATACAAAGCCACTCTCCTCCTGGATTAAATACTATGATTAATCCTTAAAAAAATATTCTTTTAAAACTGGAAGAATTTAACAGGAACTATATCTGTTAAGTGAAGTTTCCCTTGTTTGATGATAATATATCCTCTTTGTTACTGCAAAGAAACATGATTACATTCAAGAGGTGTTGTGGAATATCCTTGTTTCTCTCTCCTTGTCCATTGCTGTTTGATGTACTTGATCAGTCTTATTTTGAAGCTTCATCCCTGCTTCCAAGGTCTTTCATTTCTCCTACCATGAGATGCTGCTCAGAAGCCTTGTTGTCAGGTACCATTCAGGTAGGCCCCACTTTACAGCACTTCATTTTATGGCATTTAGCTACTGCAGAGGTTTTCAATTACAGTAATACCTTTAATTTTGTGAGTATTTTCATAGATTTCGATTATTGGCAACTTCTTTTTGTCAAAATATAGCCTCTACTTTCGTGATTTGCCTCTGAATTCAGTGGTTGTTTGAGACGCATCCGCCCACCGGGGAACACCATCTGTCTGGCTTTGTCATTGGTTGAATGAGCATTCATCCGAAACATTTCACAATTTTTGTGCTTGTTTATTGATTGTGACTGCTAAATAAGCCACCATTGACCCAAAGAAAGCTGCTAGTGCCAGCCTTTTGATAAAGAAGGTGAGAAACATGATAGAATTCAAGAAAGAACACACCAGCTAGGGTACTTTCCCACACACACTAGTCAGGGTACTTTCCCACATACCAACCAGGGTACTTCCTGCACACCAGACAGGGTACTTCCCCACAACAGCCAGGGCACTTCCCCACACACCAGCCAGGGTACTTCCCACACACCAGACAAGGTACTTCCCCACAACAGCCAGGGTACTTCCCCACACACCAGACAGGGTACTTCCCCACACACCAGACAGGGTACTTCCCCACACACAAGACAGGGTACTTCCCCACTCCAGCCAGGGTACTTCCCTATGCACCAGCCAGGGCACTTCCCCACACACCAGACATGGTACTTCCCCACTCCAGCCAGGGTACTTCACTACACACCAGCCAGGGTACTTCCCTACACACCAGCCAGGATACTTCCCCACACACCAGACAGGGTTCTTCCCCACACCAGCTAGGGCACTTCCCCACACACCAGCCAGGGTACTTCCCTACACACCAGACAGGGTACTTCCCCACACTAGCCAGGGCACTTTCCCACATGCAAGCCAGGGTGCTTCCCCACACACCAGCCAGGGTGCTTCCTCACACACCAGCCAGGGTACTTCTCCAGACAACAGACAAGGTACTTCCCCACACCAGCCAGGGTACTTCCCCACACACCAGACAGGGTACTTCCCCACACTAGCCAGGGCACTTTCCCACACACAAGCCAGGGTGCTTCCCCACACACCAGCCAGGGTACTTCTCTGCACAACAGACAAGGTATTTCCCCACACCAGCCAGGGCACTTCCCCACATTCCAGCCAGGGTACTTCCCCACACACCAGCCAGGGTACTTCCCCACACACCAGCCAGGGTACTTCCCCACACACCAGCCAGGGTACTTCCCCACACACCAGCCAGGGTACTTCCCACACACCAACCAGGGTACTTCCCCACACACACCTGACAACCCTATACCTGTTGTAGATTCTATTGTAGCTTTGGGGAAGTCCATGGAGTTGTCTTCCATACACCAACCAGAGTCTTCAGTAAAGGTAAGTGTGATGTTAAATGTTCATTTATACATGTTATTAGTGCTTTATATTTATTTGTCATTCTTTTCTGTATGTAAATCTATATTTAATCTCTAAAAAAAATATTTTTTGTTAATATTTTTGGGTGTGTGGAATGGATTAATTGGATTTACATTATTTCTTATGGGGAAAATGGTTTCGATTTTCGTGAATTTCAACTTTCGGCAGACTCTCTGGAACGGATTAATTATGAAATTAGAGGGTCCACTGTATACCTATTCTTCATTTATTCAGACTTCCTACAATAAGTATATTCACCACTCAATATAAATTAAGGATGCAAATATTTTAAGGTAAGTAATTTGTGTATTGTATATGCAAACCATACCCCCGGCCGGGATTGAACCCGCGGTCATAGTTTGTTTGCAATCGTGTCATTACAATTTCTTGAGTCGTACTGTATATGCATTTTTTAGGCCTATTATTATTATTATTATTATAGTCAAGGGGGAAGCGCTAAACCCAGAGGATTATACAGCGCCTAGGGGGGGGATGTGGAAGGCATTCAGGCTTAAATTCGGGGAACTGGAGCACAGATCCAATTCCCTAAATCAAGAGCCCCTCACCAACATCAAGGAACCTTCCTTGATGTTGGTGAGGGGCTAGCTCTATTGCTCACTTAATATATGATAGTATAAATATGTTATTAAGCTATTATATGCATTTGAAAGTGAAAATAAGCTATGTTTAATTTACAATGATTTTTGCTTTACAGCAGTAGCCCAGAACCTAACCTGCTGTGTAAGTGGAGGGGGACTGCCTGTACTTGAAACCCAGTGACATGCTGGAGATTGTTTTCCCTTTGTCATCAAGGGCAAACAGTCTGCAGCATCTGTGCATCCATGTTCTCAAAACTTTTTTCACCATTTTGCAGAGCTTTATAGTACCATGCAGTAGTCAACTGTCTACCCTTCTTCCATTTGGACTTCTCTCCTTGAACTGCACTGAAAAGTCCATTCCTATTTTGGAAGGGATTACTCTCCCTCTTAATAAGATCAGCTCTCAAGTAATTTGGAACCAAAAGTGGCCAAGCAATGGCATCAGAATAAACCGAAAATCTTTCTATCTCTTCTTCATCAGAATCTTCCTCCTGTTGGTGTGGACTTCTGTTGGCATCTCCATCTTTGCCAGTTACACTGCTTTTAGAAGATGAATTTCAATCCTCCAATGCTTGTTCTCTCTCATTTGAATCCTCCAGCAAAGATGCTTCTTGTATTTGCCCTTAAGATTCACAAGGCTGAATATCTTCAGGACTTCCTTATCTTGCACTCAGTGTTGAATTTTCACATGAAAATTAATTTAAGCATTGCCCGAGCCACTTGTTCTCTTGCCGCCTTCATTTTTCTTTGTTGGAATTTACTGGGTTGATTTTACTTCATATGGATGTTTTCTGCTAAATTCCAAAATCAAAAGGTATTAAGCATGAACTATGACATCATGGTGATACATTTACTGCTCACTGGGTATTATAACATCATCATGATACATTTACTGTTCACTAGGTACTTTAACATTGTGATGATATATTTATTGTTCACTTGGTACTACAACATTGTGATGATACATTTACTGTTCACTGGATATTATAACATCATGGTGATACATTTACAGTTTACTGGGTACTATAACATCATGAAGATGCATTTTTACACATAGATATCACTGTGATACCACATTATCAAAAATTAATGGACACTGGGATAAATACTGTGATATTGGTTAGGGATGGGACAATACCAGAATGTTTTCCAATACCCTGTTTTCAGCCAGTACCAGTACTGTTCTTGTATTTGTATTTTTTTTTTCAACAAACTGTCCATATCCCACCAAGGCAGGGTGACTTAAAAAGAAAAACGAAAGTTTCTCTTTTTTTTAAATTTAGTAATGTATACAGGAGAAGGGGCTACTAGCTCCTTTCTCTTGGCATTTTAGTCGCTTCTTATGACACACATGGCTTACAGAGGAAGAATTTTATTCCACTTCCCCATTGTTGAGAAATGGTATTACCAGCTAAGTTTAAATATAGGGAAACTTAACTTAGAAAGACAGCTCATCGCCTGCACAGCCGCCCCTGCAGACGAGGTCTTGAGAAGCTGTCGAAGTCATCTCTCAACGGGCTGTAAATGAGTTATAATTTGTAAGATTATAAATAACCCCTAGGGGGTGTTATGTCAGCATATTTCGTTCACTGATTGCGGACAAACTTACGTGTGTGGACTCAAAGGTCCGCATATCACCGGGGTTTATGATAAGTGACTAACTCACGATTTTATACTCAACTGAGCAGTCAATAGTAGCACATCACGAGTTAGAACACTTTCCTGGGTATATGTATCTGACCCGTAATTACGCCCGGATATCCGTTGAGTTGATTGAAGAATAGTGTTCTTTGAAGAATGTCGCACTACACTCTGTTGGATCGCAACACTCGTTACACTGTTCATCAATAATTGTTCACACAATATCACTGAAGAAGCTGATCACACTTCTCTGTAAGTGTTTATTGTGTTTTGTGAGACACTTTGTTCACACTAACGCACAGATCGTTCTTTGTTGGTTATCCTGGCGTCAGTGTCACTCTCAGTAGAGTCAAAAGTAATCTGAAGACGCCACAGCACCCCATGCCGTCACTGCCCCCAGCACAAAGGAAAAGCTGACCTAGTACTTTTTGCTTCCTTGCCACTTCCTCGACGAAGCAAAGCAGAATGTTTGTTTCTTGCTGTCTTAAGCATAGACAACAATGTACACTATCTTTACCATTGTAATAAAGTGGGAGCAGGATTTTCCTTAATTGTCCTGCTAAGGTAAGAGATGAACTGTCTTTTATTAAGCTACACTTTGCAACACAGGACCGCACGGAGCGTCGAGCCACGTCACATACTGGTACTGCATCTGGGGTCAATTACTCGCTGTAGCAGTAAACAAGATATTTGCCCCTTCTAAGAGGGCTGGGCCCCTCAGGACTGAAAGGGGCTGAAGGGGGCTGATACCCCACTCCTGGAGAAATTTCTCCACACCCATGGAGAATTTTTTAAAATTATGATTACTATATTCAATATATAAAGGAATGCTTATTACTCAATAGGTATTAAGTAACCCAGGAAGGTTAAATATTGAATACCTTAATTTTTCTAAGATGACAATTTCATTACTAATTACAGGCATCCTCATGAGGCTTACAAACTGAAAAAAGAAATCAAATTTCTGAATTGATCTTCATGCTGCATTTAGTAATCTGACAAAGACATACTGTAATCAGAAATCAGTTACAAAAATGAAAGTCTGAATAATTTCCAGTTATGTTAAACATGAAACTAAATTAGCCAACAGTCTTATAATACAGTAAAACATCTTGTTTAAGGATTTCAGCCATCTCAGACAAAAAAATTGGCCAGACCAGCATTGTAAGCATTGGACATAATGGAAAAAATCCATTACGCCAGATTTTATCCATTACTTTTTTATTAATGATATAAATATTTTTTTATCTCAGTTTATTTTGTATGTATCTTGTATATATGTTTAAGGAGCTTTCATTTATTTGGTAAAGATTGGTGCAGAGCTTTAGATTTATTATTTATGTTGCATTCGCTGTGAGTGGTTGTCAGGTGGGGGTAATGAAAGAAGGGTGGGTGGGTGTAAAGATAGCCACTGAGCCAGTGAGGGAGGCCCCAACCTCAGCAAAGAGAAGGGAGAGGGGGAGAGGTTGTTGGCTGAGAGTCAAGGAGGGAAGCCTCAAACTGGTAGCCATGTGCCTTTACTGCTTCCCTCACTGCCTCTCCTCACTGATTCACTGCCTCCCTTCCTGATATGTTCTGCAGATTAATTATTTACTTTGTGTTAGTTGTTGGGTTCTGGGGAAGGTCAGATAGAGAGATGAAGTTGGTAAGGCAGGGAGGAGGGATAGGGTGTACTAACCTATTTGTGGTTGCATGGATCAAGTCATAGCTCCTGGCCCTGCCTCTTCACTGATTGCTACTAGGTCCTCTCTTTCCCTGCTCCATGAGCAGGGAGAGATTCCTGCATCACTTTCCAGACTATTCTACTTCCTGATAACTCTGTAACTGAAGAAATACTTCCTAACATCCCTTTGACTCATCTGAGTCTTCAGTTTCCAGTTGTGACCCCTTGTTTCTGTGTTCCATCTCTGGAACATCCTGTCTTTGTCCACTTTGTCAGTTCCTCAATTCCTCACAATATTTTATGTCGTTATCATGTCTTCCTTAACCCTCCTGCCCTCCAGTGTCATCAGGCCAATTTCCCTTGACCTTCCTTTGTAGGACATTTCCCTTAGCTCTGGGACTAGTCTTGTTTCAAATCTTTGCACTTTCTCTAATTTCCTGACGTGCTTGACCAGGCGTGGATTCCAAACTGGTGCTGCATACTCAGTATAGGCCTGACATACATGATGTACATAGAGTCTTGAATGATTCCTTACTGAGGTATCGGAATGCTATTCTTAGGTTTGCCAGGCGCAAAAAAGCTGCAGCAGTTATCTGGTTGATGTGTTCCTCAGGAGATGTGCCCAGTATCATACTTACCCCAAGATCCTTTTCCTTGAGTGAGGTTTACAGTCTTTCGCCACCTAGCCTATACTATGTCTGTGGTCTTCTTTGCCCATCCCCGATCTTCATGACTTTTCTTTTGGCAGGGTTAAATTCGAGGACCAGTTGCTGGACCAGGCTTGCAGCTTGTCCAGGTCTCTCTAAAGTCTTGCCTGATCTTCATCCGATTTAATTAGCACAAGTTTCATTCTCCTATGTGCGGGTTATTTGTGTATTGTAAGGTACAGTTTCAAGTGCTTTCTTGTAGTCCAAGAATACACAAGCTACCCATTCCTCTCTCTCCTGTCTCACCTCCATTACTTTGTCATAATTCTCCAGCAGGTTAGTAAGATAAGATTTGCCATCTCTAAACATGTGCTGATTGCTGTTAATGACATCACTTCCTTCCGAGGACTACTATTCTCCTTCTGATTCTCTTTTCCATTTCCTTACATGGCATGCTTGTCAAGTGATAATAGCCTTTAGTTCAGTTCTTCCTGTCTGCCTCCTTTACTTAATGATGGGACTATATTCACTGTTTTCCAGATCTCTGGCAATTGTCTTGTGCCCATTTACTTTTGAACCAATTAAGATCCTGCCTAAGGTAACAGAGGTTGGTCTTTTGTTGTCTTGTTCAGATGAAGAAATTGTTTCCAGTATTCTTGGCACTATCTGAATGAGGTTGTACCCTGTGCATTTGTTTTCAAAGGTTAAGGATGGTAACAGGATGGCTGTGCCCTTTTTTTTTTTTTTTTTTTTTTAATTTTTCTTCATTGTAGCTCTTAGGTGTTCTGCCTTTCCAAGTTCCATGGGTGGAAACCTTTTATTCTCCTGCTTATCAAAGTCTGTGGTGAGCGGTGGTGAAGTGACTTTCCTCCATTTCATGTGTTCCACCTGTTGTAAGGCTTTTGGCTCTAAAATAACCCTTGTTGTGCATAGAAGGTAGCTCACCCTGATGATCATGAGGCATTAAGATCACAAGAGGTAGTTAGTCAGTCAAGACCAAGGTGGAATAATGAAGACAATTATTTACTAGCAAAATCAGAAGTGGAAATTGTACAGACAACAACTGAAGCTGCTCAGTCTATCATTTTAGTGATAAATCAGTTTCTGCAGCATAGTCACAGCCAGTGCACCGTGGATGCTATTAAGTCATTAAGAGACAGTAGAAGTATAAAGATTTAGCCATTAAGTTGGTTCAGGATCATAGTGGTGGTGTAGTGACTTTTTATGGAAATGAAGATGTCTCTAAGCAGGTTGCTGAAGACGAATTGTTATGCCAACAATTTGGGGAAGGGAATTTGTTTTGGAACTCGCAACCACCTACAGAATACATATTGAAGACTTGTGTGTGTTGAATAACGTAATACATACAGTGGAACCTCAAATCTCGAACTTAATCCGTTCCAGGAGCTAGTTTTAAATTCGAAAAGTGAAAATCAAAGTAATATTTCCCATAAGAAATAATGGAAATACAATTAATCCATTCCAGAAACCCAAAAATATTGACAAAAAAAATACATTTTGTAGAGATTAATTACAGTTTTACATACACACAACAAATACTATAGTGTTCAATTATGTATATAAATATAAAATAACATTTTTACTTACCTTTATTGAAGATTGGTGATGGCATCTGGAAGATAGGGAGGAGGAGAGAGGGAGTTGGGGTTAGTGTTTGGAAGGAGAATCCCCCTCCATGAGGACTTCAGGTAAAGCCCTCTCTGGGGTTACTTCCCTTCTCTGTCTTTTAATGCAACTAGGACCAGCTTGAGAGTCACTGGACCCCTGTCTCACAAAATAACTGTCCACAGTCCTCTGTTTCTGGTGCCTCTTTAAGATTTCCCTAAAATGGGACATGGTCCTGTCACTGAACTTGTTGCAAAGATGGCTTGTTTCAGCTTGCTCAGGGTGGTACTTCTCCACAAACATTTGGACATCATTCCACTTGGACATCATTCCACTTTTGTATTATTTCCTTCTTCACATCTATGGTGTTTCTCACTTTCTTTACCACAGGGGTACCACTAGCAAGTTTCTTTGGGCCCAGGGTAGCTTATTTCACAGTCCCACAAGCACTAAACACATGAAATAATTGTAAAATGTTTGAATGAGAGCGCAGGTTAGTGTTCACTCAAGCAGTAAACAAAGCCAGACTGGCTCACAGCGCCTGCATGTGGACACGGACAGAGTGGGCTGGCGGACAGGTCCGGTACCCGGCGGTCCGAAAATAGGGGCACGTTCGATAATAGGGACAAAGTTGGTTCGTAAAAAGGGTTCTATTTTTTAAACACTCAATATGTGATACGTTCGAATTTTGAGGTTCCACTGTACATTGGAACCCTGGATTTCGCATGCACCGGATATCAGACTTTTCAGATTTTAGACACTTGTGTGAAATTTTGCTTCGAATTTTGGACCTTGTCCCGGGAATTGCACGTATCATACCTATCTGCCCGCCCGGGGAATGCCATCAGTCTGGCTCCGTCACTGCTTGAGTGAGCATTTATCCAAAACATTTCGGAATTTTTGTGCTTGTTCATTGATTGTGACTGTGAAATAAGCCACCCTGGCCCAGAAAAAGTTCCTAGTGCCAGCCCTTAGGGGAGAATATGCCTTCTTCAGTGATTCAGTGATTCTACGATATGTACGATACTAAAGCAGCAGGAGTCGATGAAGGGTATAGCGCCAGCCAGTGATAAAGTGTAGCATTAACAGTGTAGCAGGTAAGTTAAGCAATAGAAAAAGGACACAAAACTAACTCCTCCAATGTTGTTGGAGGTATATAGGTCCACTGACAAGATTTGCCACCTGCATATCTACCACCACCCTAAACCATTGCCAGCATCTCCTCCAAGGTACATGTAAACATTTCTTATTTTTAAAGTGTAAATATTTATTATTTATAAATTACGTACATTGTTTCAGTGTGAATAGTGGTTGTGGCCTCTGCTGCCGCCACCACCACCACTATATGTACAGTTTGCTGTCAGTGGCCCTTATAAACCCAACAACAACACCACCACCACCACTCCTTACATGTGTAATGACATATTTTATTCACTCTAGAGTATATATCATGTTTCTATGTTATTAATATTGTTTATTATGTCATATTAGATGAATTGTGATGGATAAATAAGCCATAGAGTTGATATTAGCATCATATTTAAGTATTTTGGCCTGTCTCCAAACAATAAACACTCCTTCCTCCATATGCCAACAAGAGTCTTCATTAAAGGTAAAAGTGATGTTAAATGTTCATTTATCCATTTCATTAGTGCTTTATATTTATTTCTCATTGTTTTCTGTATGTAAAACTATAGTTATTCTTTAAAACATGTATTTTTTGTTAATATTTTTGGGTATCTGAAACAGATTAATTGTATTTACATTATTTCTTATGGGAAATATTGCATTGGTTTTAGCACTTTTCGGATTTAGAACGACCTTCTGGAACTGATTAAGTACGAAATCCGGGGTTCCACTGTGCTTACTTCAAACACATACCATAAATTTAGAAATACAGTGGACCCTTTGATTACATAATTAATCCATTCCAGAGAGAGTGACTTATCCCGAATCTGACTTATTCCGAATTAATTTTCCCCATAAGAAATAATGGAAATCCAATTAATCCGTTTCAGACACCCAAAAATGTTAAAAAAATGTTTTCTACATGAAATATGCATTTACCTACATAGAAAACAATGATACATGAAGAATAAAACAATATCATCACACTTACCTTTATTGAAGACATAGTGATGTATGGAAGATGGGAGGAGGGGAGAGGATGGAGGAGTTTACAATTGTTTGGAAGGGGATTCCCCTTCCATAAAGACTTAAGGTACCAAGTCCTTATCCTGGGTTAACTCTTCCTTTGTTTTATAATGCCACTAGAACCAGCTTGAGAGTCACTGGACCCCTGTCACTCAAATAAGTGTTCCAGAGATGTCTGTTTCTGGTGTATGTTAGGAATTGTGTTGGGAGACAGGACAAGATAGTCCTTCAATATGACAATAATATCAGCTCTACAGTTTATTTATCTAGTACAATTCATCTAATATGACATAATAAACAATATTAATAACATAGAAACATGATATATACCCTAGAATGAATAAAATATGGCATTAAGAAGGTCACAAGTGGTGGTGTATTGTTTGTTGTTGGGTGTATAAGGGCCTCTGAAAAATAAGCCTTACATAGTGGGGGTGAAGGCAGCAGCAGAGGTGGTGGTGTAAGTCAGTAGCCCTATATACCTCCAACAACAATGGAGGAGTCAGTTTCATTATGTCCTTTTTCTATCGCTTAATCGCTTAACTTACTTGCTACACTATTAATGCTACACTTTATCACTGGCTAGCGCTATAGCCTTTATAGACTCTCGCTGCTTTAGTATCGTGCATATTGCAGAATCACTGAAAAAGGCACACTCTCCCCTCTTTCTCAGCCCTTTACCAAAGGGCTGGCTGGCAGGCACTATAAGCTTTCTTCGGGCCTATGGTGGCTTATATAGCAGTTGCAAGCACTAAAAAGAATGGAATAATACAAAATGTATTGTATGAACGTGTGGGATCGTCCTCACTGGCTGGTAAACAGTGGCACACTGGGCCACACAGGCCCTGACACGAATGACTTATACTGAGTTCACTGAGTTCGAATATTACTTATTCCGATGACGTCTTAATCCGGGGGTCCACTGTATGTTACTCATTATTACAGATATAACTGCCTATATAAATGAAAGATTGGGAAGGATGGGAATTTTAGTAATTTGTTTAATTTATTCTAAGTTTGATGCCTTGTGCATTTGAAGTTTAAGCTTGTTAGAGGGGGAGGCATGAGTGGATTGTCAGTCCAGTGAGAAGACTACAGAGGCCTTCACCCGCACCTTAACACCAGAAGAGTGCACAGAGCCAGGAGAAGACAGTTATATCATGATCCACAGAATTTGTATGTGAAAGATTGCACTAAATGTGCCAAGAAGGTATTGATGGAA
Organism: Cherax quadricarinatus; assembly: GCF_026875155.1. Classification (NCBI taxonomy): domain Eukaryota; kingdom Metazoa; phylum Arthropoda; class Malacostraca; order Decapoda; family Parastacidae; genus Cherax; species Cherax quadricarinatus. The sequence goes on from NC_069413.1 coordinate 32,410,599, forward strand.
TATGGAATACCCATTATGCAGATTTATTTTATTTATTTATTTTTTATTTGGACATGATACATAGTTGTACAAGGAAATATAGTGGTTGGGTGTACATGCCAAAAGCCCCTTGTATGCAGAGCATTATGGGCAGGCTTAAAATTAACTTGAGATTAACTAAGCAATGATATATTCAGTGGTAAAAATGACAGTAAACAAATTACAACATGAAGTACAAATGAGTATTTCAAATAAGAAACATTATAGTTGTACAAATTTGTAGCATAACAATGTATAATATAACAAAATGTTCAGTATACTATATGAAGTTATACAATTTTTTAATCTGATCAAATCGAATAAAATCAATGATTTGTAGTGCAGAAACAGGTCATATGGTCATTAGATGAGTTACTGTGCATTCAAGAGAATGGAGTATTCTATTAGGTAATGTAATTAAAAAAAAACATAGTTTGATAGGGTCACAGGTTATACATTTATGAGATACAGTTATTCAGTATTTATTTAGTTGCAGGTGAGTAAGTGGTTTTTAAGAAGAGTCTTGAATTGATAAGCAGACAGTGTTTCTTTTATATTCACAGGTAATGAATTCCAGATTTTTGGGCCTTTTATGTGCACTGAGTATGAGATGGACACGGGGAACATCAAAGAGTGATCTGTGCCTTGTGCTATAGTCATGTGTTCTGTTGAGGTTGGTAAGGAGAAGTTTGAGGGGAGGGTTTATATCCGAGTTTAGTGTTCTATGTATGTAGTAGGCACAATAATAAGTATGGATGCTTTGTACAGTGAGTAAGTTTAGACTTTTGAATGTTGGTGGAATATGCTGCCTGGAGTGGGAATTTATCATTCTGACTGCAGCCTTTTGTTGGGTAAGTCATGGTTTGAGATGATTTATTATTGTTGAGCCCCATGCACAAATTCCATAGGTGAGATGGGGGTAAATGAGTGAGTGATATAGGGCCTGGAGAGCTGATTGTGGAACATAGTACCGTATCTTCGATAGTATGCCTACAGTCTTGGAGATTTTCTTGGAAATTTGTTGTACATGTGTTTGAAATTTGAGTCTATTATCAAGGTGGATGCCTAAGAATTTTCCTTCTGTGAGCTTTGTGACAGGTGATTCGTTTATCATTATGTTAAGAGGAACATCTGCAGTTCTGTTCCCAAACTGAATGAAGTAGGTTTTGTCAATATTGAGAGTAAGTTTGTTAATAATCTTCCAGGTAGATATTTTCTGCAATTCAGTATTTACAGTATTGGCTAGTATGACTGGGCTTGGGTGAGAAAATACGTATGTAGTGTCATCTACAAATAGTGTGGGTTTGAGTAGTTGTGATGCATTTGGTAGGTCGTTTATATAAATGAGAAAGAGAAGAGGCCCAAGGACACTTCCCTGTGGGACACCAACTGTAATTGGTTGTGTGGAAGAGTTTGCTCCATTTGTGTACACATATTGGCTTCTGTTGCTAAGGTAGTTGAGGGAGTGCCCTCTTATACCATAGTGTGATAATTTTATGTGCAGCAAATCATGGTCAACTGTATCAAAAGCTTTATGTAAATCAATAAAGATCCCCAATGGGACTTATTTTTTCTTGAGTGCAGTGTATATTTGTTCTAGCATGTGTATAATAACATCATTCGTATTTTTATTAGGCCTGAACCCAAACTGACAGGGGTTGAGTATGTTGTGGGAGATGAGGTAGGAATAGATTCGCTTATGAATTATTTTTTCAAAGATTTTAGAGAGAAGGGGTAAGTTGGATATTGGCCTATAGTTATTCAAGTCTGCTTGATCTCCTCCTTTATGTATCGGGGTGACCCTCGCTATTTTGAGAACTGTAGGAAAGGTAGAGGATTTGATAGATTTGTTAAAGAGTCTTTCAATGATTGGTGACAGCACTTGTGAAGCTTTTTTGTATATGAAGGATGGTAAGGCATTTAAATCTCCTGCCTTGTTCTTTAGTGTGTTGATAATAAGGGAGACTTCTGTTGGGTTGGTCAGAGCTAGGAATAGTGTGTTCGGGTAGGTGCCAGTGAGGTAGTCATTAGGTGGGGTATTTGAGCTTGGGATTTTACCCACAGTTGGTGGGAGTAGGGGTTCATCTGGTTTTGTTAGTTTGATTGTTCTGTTTCTTGATATCTTTTTTTGTTCCTAGAACCTTCTTATCAGGCTGGTTAGGATTGATGAGTAACGTTTTGTTTGGTCTCTGGTTATGTGACCCATTGTATACTGTTTTTCATATAGGTGCTTTATATTTATGGATCTGAGGATGCTGAGTGTTAGCCAGGGACTGTTCAGTCTCTTAGCTGTGATCTGTTTAGTTTTTTTGGAGCAGTGCTTGTTATAGAGGTATTGGGTCTTTTTTAGAAAATTATTAATACATTCGTCAGTATCTGTATAGATTTCTAGCTCAGTTTGCCAATCGATGTTTGTCATTTCTGTTGTGAAGTTATTAATGGCTGCCTCATTATGCAGTCTGAAGGTTGCTTTAGTAGTGTCTTGGGGTAATTTGCCTAGATTGGTTATGAGAAAGGTAGGGTAGTGGTCTGTAGTATTATCTCCTGATTTTAAAGAGGATATGGTGTTGGAAATATTAGTCTCTGCAATTCTTGTAGATTTTGTTACTGTTGGTAGCAACAAGCAGTTACTCATAGTGTTTGTGAATTCAGTTACATGTGGGTCCTGGTCTTGCAGGAGATTGATATTGAAGTCTCCTGTGAGTAGTAAGTGGTCTTTGTTCATGTGTGCATCAGTTATCATACTTCCTAGGTTTTCACTAAAACAGCAATATTTGACTGTGGTACTCTGTAGATGTTTATCACTGTGAGAGGTTTTTGTAGGTATTTGGATTTGAATTTAGCTATTATATATTCCCCATGTTCATCCCTTGTGCAAGTATTATTGATACATTCTAGTTGGTCTGAGTAGTACAGGAGGGCCCCACTTATACGGCAGGTTAGGTTCCAGGCTACCGCCGTAAAGTGGAAACCGCCGTAAAGTGGAACACCCTTTTTTTCCACTTACAAATGCATACAAACACTAGATAACAAGTTTACACTAACATATATTAAGTTAGCAATAGAACCAGGCATCAAAAAACAATAAAAAAGTACAATACACACATAGTGCACTCATTACTTACCTTAAAATATTTATAGTCTTAATCTAGGGTGAGACAAGTAGTATTTATTGTAAGAAATCAAGTGTGGTATGTATGGTAATAGCCAGGCTACCTTACCAGGCCACCCCACCCACACATACTATTCTATGATATTTAAGCATCCCAGAGCGATAAAATGTATATACAGTTCACTCATTACTTACCTTAAAATATTTGTAGTCTTAATATAGGGTCAGGAGTAAGTAAATGAGATAAAACGAATAAATGAGAGAGAGAAAGAATGAGTACATGAGAGGGGACAGGCGCAGAGTTATGTAAACAAAGCAGGCGAACATAAGTTTTGTAAACAAACGAAGTGTACATGTCTGGTTTGTGTACAAGTTACATTGTGTACAGGTTGTCTCTACATTGATACGGTAGAATTAATAAAGAAGAACACTCCCATTCTCATGTAACATCATTTTGAGAAGAAATGAAGCTCTGAGTGAAGGAAATGGAAATAAGTCACACTGACTTTTTTGGGTTATCCTAGGTTCTCTACATGTATGTTGTTATGTATGATAATCTATGTAACTGTATTTGTGTATACCTGAATAAACTTACTTACATACATACGAAAGGAATAATTTTCTACAGTTACCCCCAGTAACACATTTTCTCTTATGTTAGATTAGAGAAAATGTTATTCTTGCCGTCACTTGTACAAGTTATGTGGCTCCCACATCTTATATTTATGTTTATTTATTCTATTGTGGGGTGTATTTATCATCTTTTTATGTTTGTATCGTGTTTATTATATAATTTTGAAAAAAATATCATGGATGGATTAATGAAAATGTGTATATTAACGTAATATACGACATTTAATGAGACTCGGTGAGTATTGTTATTATTATCATCATTTCTAATATGGCCGTCACTTGTGCAAGTCGTCTGCTACCACATCTCACATTTATGTTTATTTATTCTACTGTGGGGTGTATTTATCTTATTTATATGTTATGCATCGTGTTTATTATATAATTTGAAAAAAAATCATGGATGGATTAATGAAAATGTGTATATTACCGTAATATACGACATTTAATGAGACTCGGTGAGTATTGTTATTATTATTATTATCATTTCTAATATGGCGTCACTTGTGCAAGTCGTCTGCTACCACATCTCACATTTATGTTTATTTATTCTACTGTGGGGTGTATTTATCTTATTTATATGTTATGCATCGTGTTTATTATATAATTTTGAAAAAAATATCATGGATGGATTAATGAAAATGTGTATATTAACGTAATATACGACATTTAAATGACTCGATGATTATTATTATCATTACTAATATGACGTCTGGAGACATAAGACACTTACCAATTTTAATGTGTACCTGCATGCCAGCACAGTATGTAAGTTTATTTAGGTACAGGTATACATAAGTATAATTATCAGAGTATATATAAAATATGAAATAACTTTTAAAAACATTTGAAATTTTGAAGTTTCCAGACAAAATGGAGAGACTTAGTGCTTACTGAGCTCATGGAGAATGTAAACTAACAGGGTGGGGCACGGTGACCGTATTAGAAAGTCAGGTGGGGGGAGCCGTATAGCGAGTTTTGGTCATAATTTGAAATGTCCGTATTAGCGGAACGCCGTAAAGTGAAACGCCGTAAAGCGGGGCCTTCCTGTATATAGCTGTGCTACCCCCTTGTTGATCTGGCCTACAGTTGTGTATGGCTTTGTAACCAGGAATGACATAGACATCTGTAGTATCTGGCTTTAGCCAGGTTTTGATGAGAGTAATGATGGACATACTGCCATGCAGGGAATTTAGTAATGCTGTGAGGTCATCGTAATGTTTGCTTAAAGATCTGACATTGTAGTTAAAGACAGTTATGTTGTTGGCTCTGAGAAGTGCCTTTGTTTGTTCTGCTGTGTAGTAATTACAGTTGCTGTTTGATTCATTTAAGTCATTCAATAAGAGGTTGGTATCAGGAGCAGTGCTTGTAATCATAAGATTTATAGTGAATGCAGACTTAAGTATAAGACAATGTAAATATTAATTATTTTAACAAATGTGAATATATGAGCTAAGGTAGTTCTTTAAAGCTAAAATAAAGGAGAAAATATAAAAGGGACTAAAATAAGTAGTGGTAAACAAATAAAGTGATAGGAATGTGAGTGATGAACAACTATGAGAATTTTCACTGGGGCATTTTGCTTGAAGGACAGTGTTGTCACCTGGGAGTCTCTGTTGAGAGTTGAGAGGTTAAGGCAGCTAGGAAGGGATCGAACATAATGTTTGCTCAACAAATCATAGCCAATTGTGCTGGTATATGTGTTACTACAAACATATAAATGGAACTACAGAAGGGCCCCGCTTATTCGGTTCCAGGATACCGCTGTAAAGTGAAAATTCCCATGAGGTGAATCATCCTTTTTTCACTTTTAAATGCATGTAAATGCCTGATAACATATTTAAACTATCATATACTAAGCAGTACAACTAAGCATTAAAAAATTAATAAGTAAAATGCATATACAGTACATTCATTACCTAACTTAAAATATTTGTAGTCATATTGTAGGGTGAAAAGTGAGTAGTATTTATTGTAGGAAGTCAGGTGTGGTAGCCCTCCCAGCTACCAACACCTCACAGTATGTTTCTTTGTTTTACTATGTATACATTTTTTATAATATGCAGTAGTACCTTGACTTACGAGTGCCCCAAGTTATGAGCCATCACTCAGTCGATTTTTTGCTTTGAGTTGCAAGCCAAAATCCAAGTTACGAGCGAGCTTCAGATATGCCGCCACTAGTTGGTGGCGTATCTGAAGTCGAATTCAACTCTGTACCCAGAGGAATGTCAGGTACTTCTTACCATCCCACATACTCTTCCAAGACATAACTGGAAGGATAATACTCCCACACTAATCCCAGATTGTAGTGAGGCACCTCATCCCTTGTTTGGTTCTCATATAAATCCGGGGAAGAGGTAACCTCCATTTCAACACTCGGAGTTTTTCCAGAAACATTAACCCTTTGACTGTCGCGGCCGTATATATACGTTTGTGAGGTACCGTGTTTGACGTATATATACTCATAAATTCTAGCGGCTTCAAATCAGGCAGGAGAAAGCTAGTAGGCCCACATGTGAGAGAATGGGTCTGTGTGGTCAGTGTGCACCACATAAAAAAAATCCTGGAGCACGCAGTGCATAATGAGAAAAAAAAAACTCCGACCGTTTTTTTTAATTAAAATGCCGACTTTGTGGTCTATTTTCGTATAGTATTTGTGGTTGTATTCTCGTTTTCATGGTCTCATTTGATAGAATGGAAACTATATTATAGAAATGGAGGTGATTTTGATTAATTTTACTATAAAAAGAACCTGGAAATGGAGCACAAAGTACAGGAAATGTTTGATTTTTGCCGATGTTCAAAAGTAAACAAATGATGTCATTGTCCAATAAATGTCCAAATAGCCATTCTAATACGCAGTCATGAATGGGTTGATGTAATTTTTACAATTATTACAGTATTGCAGTAGTCTGCATAACAGTAAATCTTCTATTTTTTGTTTGAATAAAATTTCAAAATAAAATGCAAGAGTAATATCACAGGGACCTGGAGACATGACTGATGAACAAAGAAAATCTTATTTTAGAGCCAGGAATGTCTGCATTGTTCATTCTGGACCTTATTTTGAAATTGTCGTATTTTTTAATTTTCGTGAAATTGGCCAAATTGCAAATTTCTGACCATGTTATTGGGTAGTTGAAATCGGTAAATGGGCAGTTTCTTGTGCTCAATCGATAGAAAAAATAGAGTTCTGAAGAAATAGTTATGAGTTTGGTTGACTGGCATAACGGAATTAGCCGAAAATAGGGCTCAAAGTGGGCGAAATTGCCGATTTTTAAATATCGCCGAAGTCGCTAACTTCGCGAGAGCGTAATTCCGTCAGTTTTCCATCAAATTTCGTTTTTTTGGTGTCTTTACAATCGGGAAAAGATTCTCTATCATTTCATAAGAAAAAATAATTTTTTTTTTTTCGAATATTTTGCGACACCAGGAGCAACTTCAGGATTGGGCCCTTCGACAGTCAAAGGGTTAAGGAAGGCCTCCGTAATATTTACCTGCCTAACGGAGGTTCCTTCAGTGGGTGGAGTAGTGATAGTGGTGGGTGGAGTAGTGATGGTGGTGGGTAGAGTAGTGATAATGGTGGGTGGAGTAGTGAGGTTGGTGGGTGGAGTAGTGATAGTGGTAGGTGGAGTAGTGATAGTAGTAGGTGGAGTAGTGATAGTGGTAGGTGGAGTAGTGATGGTGGTGGGTGGAGTAGTGATAGTGATGGATGGAGCAGCAATAGTGATGGTGGAGTAGTGATGGTGGTGGGTGGAATAGTGATAGTGGTGGGTTGAGTAGTGATGGTGGCAGGTTGAGTAGTGATAGATATGGGTAGAGTAGTAAAGGTGGTGGATGGAGTAGGGATAATGGTGGGTGAGTAGTAATAATAGTGGGTGGAGTAGTAATAGTGGTGGATGGAGTACTGAGGGTGGTAGGTGGAGAAGCAATGGTGGTGGGTGGAGTAGTAAAGGTGGTGGGTGGAGTAGTGATAGATGTGGGTAAAGTAGTGATGGTGGTGGGTCTAGTAGTGATATTGGTGGGTGGAGTAGTGGTGGGTAGAATAGTGAAGAGTGTAGCATGTAAGTTAAGCGATTAAGCCTATCTCCTCTGCCCATCTTTTCCACCCTCCACCTCCTCCAGCATCTTCTGTTAGCCCAAGTTGTCTGATCTCCAACGTAAATACACTTTATAAAACCAGTTTACAGTGGAACCTCAAATTTCGAACGTATCACTTATCGAACTCTTCGAAAATCGAATGCTTTTTTCGAACCAACTTTGTCCCTATTATTGAACTCGCCCCTATTTTCGAACCGCCGGGTACTGGACCTGTCATGTGCAGGTGCCATGAGCCAGTCTGGTTTTGTTGATGCTTGAGTGAACACTAACCTGCGCTCTCATTCAAACATTTTACGATTATTTCGTTGTGTTTAGTGCTTGTGGGACTGTGAAATAAGCTACCATGGGCCCAAAGAAACTTACTAGTGGTACCCCTGTGGTAAAGAAAGTGAAAAACACCATAGGTGTGAAGAAGGAAATAATACAGAAGTATGAGAGTGGTGTGAGACTTGTTGAGCTTGCCAGGATGTATGGGAAAAACAAGTCGACCATCGGTTCTATCCTGGCAAAGAAAGAACAAATCAAGGAAGCTGATGTTGCAAAAGATGTTAATATGCTAACCAAAATAAGACCACAGACAATCGATCAGGTTGAGAAGTTGTTGCTGGTGTGGATCAAGGATAAAGAGATGGCAGGTGATAGTGTTTCAGAGACCATTATTTGCGAAAAGGCAAGGAAGTTGCATGCCGATCTAGTACAGAAAACTCCTGGAACCAGTGGTGATAGTGAATTTAAGGCCAGCAGAGGCTGGTTGACAGATTTAAGAAGCGTAGTGGCATACACAATGTTGTAAGGCATGGTGAGGCAGCCAGTTCAGACAAACGGGCGGCTGAGAAGTTTGTACAGGAGTTTAAGGTTTATGTAGACACTGAAAAATTAAAACCTCAACAAGTGTTCAGTTGTGATGAAACAGGCCTGTTTTGGAAGAAAATGCCAAAGAGGACCTACATTACTCAGGAGGAAAAGGCACTCCCAGGACACAAGCCTATGATAGACAGGCTAACTCTTTTGTTCTGTGCTAATGCTAGTGGTGATTTTAAAGTGAAGCTTTTACTTGTGTATCATTCAGAAAATCCCAGAGTGTTTAAGAAAAACAATGTCATAAAGAACAAGTTATGTGTCTTGTGGAAAGCAAATAATAAGGCATGGGTCACAAGGCAAATTTTCAAAGAGTGAGTCCATGAAGTGTTTGGCCCCAGTGTGAAAAAATACCTCCTAGACAATAATTTGCCACTCAAGTGCCTCCTGTTAATGGACAATGTTCCTGCTCATCCTCCAAACTTATTAGACCTCTTGTCTAGGGACTTCAGTTTTATAACAGTGAAGTTCTTGCCTCCTAACACCACTCCTCTCCTCCAGCCCATGGACCAGCAGGTCATTTCTAACTTCAAAAAAACTCTACACAAAAGCAGTGTTTGAAAAGAGCTTTAAAGTGACCACAGACACTAAGTTGACCTTAAGAGAGTTCTGGAGGAATCACTTCAATATCTACAGCTCCATAAGCCTTATAGGTAAGGCTTGGGACGGAGTGACTTCCAGGACTTTGAACTCTGCTTGGAGACAATTGTGGCCAGATTGTGTCCAAAAGAGGGATTTTGAAGGGTGTGGGTGACCCTGACCCTGTCCCTGACCCACCTGACCCTCTGCCTGTTGTGGACTCTATTGTGGCATTGGGGAACACCCTGGGGCTGGAGGTGAGTGGCGAGGATGTGGAAGAGTTGGTGGAGGATGACAGGGAAGAGCTAACCACTGAAGAACTGGAAGAGCTTCATCTGGAACAGTATCAGACCACAGCTAAGGACCTTGCTTCAGAGGAGGAGGAAGAGGGAGTGGATGAGGTGCCTTCTTCAAAGATTACCTTAGATTTGTGCCAAGTGGAATGATGTCCAAATGTTTGTGCAGAAGTACCACCCTGAGCAAGCTGAAATATGCCATCTTTGCAACAAGTTCAGTAACAAAATCATGTCCCAGAAACAGAGGACTGTGGACAGTTATTTTGTGAGACGGGTCCAGTAACTCTCAAGCTGGTCCTAGTGGCATTAAAAGATAGAGAAGGGAAGTAACCCCAGAGAGGGCTTTGACACCTGAGATCCTCATGGAGGGGAACTCTCCTTCCAAATACTAACCCCAACTCCCTTTCTCCTCCTCCCTATCTTAAGAACATAAGAAAGAAGGAACACTGCAGCAGGTCTACTGACCCACGCGATGCAGGTCCATGTCCTCCCCCGTCCCCCCCGGATTAGCCCAATGACCCACCTAATCAGGTCACTTCCACTTAAGGAAGGAGCACCGCATCAGACCTAGTAGCACAAGCTAGTCAGGTCCAACTCACACCCACCCACACCCACTCATGTATTTATCTAATCTATTTTTAAAGCTACACAACGTTTTAGCCTCAATAACTGTACTTGGGAGTTTGTTCCACTCATCCACAACTCTGTTACCAAACCATTGCTTTCCTATATCCTTCCTGAATCTGAATTTTTCCAACTTGAAACCATTGCTGCGAGTCTTGTCTTGGCGGGAAATTTTCAGCACGCTATTTAAATCCCCTTTATTTATTCCTGTTTTCCATTTATACACCTCGATCATATCCCTCTAATTCTACGCCTTTCGAGAGAGTGCAAATTCAGGGCCCTCAGTCTATCCTCATAGGGAAGATTCCTGATATATGGGATCATCTTTGTCATCCTCCTCTGTACGTTTTCCAGTGCATTTATATCCATTCTGTAATACAGTGACCAGAACTGCGCAACATAATCGAAATGAGGCCTAACCAAGGATATATAGAGTTGAACAACCTGAGGACTTCTATTATTTTTACTTCTAGATATGAACCCAAGGATTCTGTTAGCTTTATTGCGAGCACTAATGCACTGTTGCCTTGGTTTAAGATTACTGCTTACCAGAACTCCTAAATCCTTTTCGCAATCAGTAGTATTAAGATCTACATTTATTTATTTATTTTATGTCTTTGCAAACAGTACATTGAGATTTTATATTTACAATAGTGGGTTGCAATGCAAAGAGAGCCTCTATTATGCCTAGGCATTATGGGCCAACTTAGCATTTTGGCTTACAGTCTACTTAACATAAGGAGTAACATAGTTGACAGTGGGATAGAAATTATTTATAGTTGAACATAAATTTAATTATAAATGAATAAAAATTTGTGTAATACAAAGATTATTTATTTTCGAAAATGCTTTTTGTAAAAAACAATGATTCAATTATATCCGTCAAAAAAAGGAAAAAAGGTTCAAAGGATTGTTTCAGTTATGATTGGGAGTACATAGGTAGTGTCTACTGAATTTAGCATTTAGTCTACGGTGTTTTAAGTGGCTTTTGAGAAATTTTAAAATTTGATTTTCAGACTGGTTACTTTAATATCTTCGGGTAATGAGTTCAAAAAGTGTGATACGGACACGAGGTATACAAAAAGAGATCTTGTCTTGTTTGGGTCATGTGTCCTGTTTGGGTTTGGTGGGAAAAGTTTGAGTGGAGGGTTTATATTTGCGTGTATTGTTTGTGTATGTAGTAGCACATGAAAAGTAGGATGTTCTTAGGGGGAGCAGATTCAACTTTTGAAAATTGGGGGGAGTATTTTTGGCAAGAGGGGGAATTTGTTATCTTTCTACTGCGCCTTTTGCGGGGTTATTGGGGGTTTTAGGTGATTGGATGTTGTTAAACCCCAGCCAAATTCCATATGAAAAGATAAGGGTATAGGGGAATGGTACGTGCCAGGAAGCTGATGTGAACCTAGTCCCTTTATTTTGATAGTATCCTACAGTTTTTGGAATTTACTTAAAGATTTGTTGTGTGTGTGCCCGGAACAAAGGCACTGTCGGGTGGATACCTGGGAAATTTTTCCTCTTGATTTTGTGACTGATGATCCTTTAGCATTATGTTAATCGGTCATTTGCACTTTGTTTCCAAACGAATGAAATAGGTTTTATCAGGTTCGGGGTAATTTTGTTATCATCATCCGGCAGATTTTTCTGTAATTCAGCATTACTTGTTTGCTGTATGACTGGTTTGGGGGGGGAAAAAGGGATAGTAGTGTTATCTGCAAATAATATGGGTTTTTAGTAGCTGTGATGCATTCGGTAGATCATTGACGTAATAAAAGAGGATGGTTCCCAAAGGGCCTTCCTTGTTTTAAAATCCTACTGTATTGGTTGGGGGGAAGAGTTTTGCATCTTTGCAACACATATTGAGTTCTGTTACTAAGGTATGACGAGGTATTGAGGGAGTGCCTCTGATACCAAGGCTTAATTTGGATACAGCATTCATGTCGACTGTAAACAAAGCTTTTTCTAAATCAATGAAAATGCCCACAGGACTTCTTTTTTTTCAAGTGCGTTATAATTAGTACTAGCTTGTTGATGTCATTTTTGGGTTGTATTTTTCCCGAATCCAAACGACAAGGTTTAATAGTTGTGTGAAACGAGGTAGGAATAGTCCATCTATAATTAATTTTTTTAAAAATTTTTTGAGAGCAGTGGTAAGTTGATATTTGGGCTAAGTTATTCAAGTCACTTTGGTCACCTCCTTTATGGGTCGGGGTGCCCCACTATTTTGAGGATTGTTAAGGGAGAGAAATTTAATGGATTTGTTAAAGAGCGCTACAAAATTGGTACAATACTTTAAAACTTTTTTTGTACATAAAACAGGGAAATTGTTTTTATCTCCTCCTTTTTTTAACCCTTTCAGGGGTCCGTCCCGTAGATCACGGCTTTACGTTCCCGGGGCCAAACCGTAATCACCCATTACCAGCTCACTCATAAACTGTGAGTGGGACATTTGGGCCTAGAATAGAGAATACATCAGGGGGATGTGTGCACCACATAAAACAATCCGGGAGCACACTGTGTATAATAGAAAAAAAAATGAAACATGTTTTTTTGATTAAAACAGCAAAATTTGCGTTTTTTTCTATTTTTTTTTTAGTTGTATTTTCGATTCTTGGTCTCATTTTTTAGAATGGGAAAACATTTACAGAAATAGAATGATTTTGATTGGTTTTTAGCATTGGGGAAAGGCTGAAACGAGCTCAAAAATAGCGGAAAAAAGTTTTAAATTTTTGCCGATATTCAAGAGTAAACAAACGACCCCCACACGTCAATACACACACTGGTGGGTCTAATAACATTCACAAATTTTGGTATGATATTTAAACAATTATTACAGATTGCAAACAGTAAATCTTCTATTTTTTTTTGTAATAAAAATTCATTATGTAATAAAAAATCAAAAGGAATTTATTTGTAAAGCCTCAAAAAATAACAAGAACAGAGGAAAAGTTTGTTTAGGCAAGGAATCCTACATTGTTCATTCTGGGCCCTATTTTTAAATTGGAATATTTGAACTTTGTGTTAAATTTGGCCAAATTAACAATTTCCATCCCTTTTTTTTGTAGTTGAAACAGTTGACTTGGCGATTTCTTGTGCTCAATCGATAGAATAGAAGTAATACTAGTGAAATAGCTAAAAATTTGGTTGTTTGGAATAATGTAATTGGCCTAAAATGGGAGTCAAAGTCGGCAAAATCGCCGATTCGTAAATATCGCTGACACATCAAAATTCGCGAGAGCATAATTTCGTCAATTTTCCACCAAATTTCGTACTTTTTGTTTTATTACCTTCACAAAAAGATTCTCTACGATTTCATAAGAAAAAATAACAAATTGTTTTTTTTTTTAAATTCTTGGACACTGGTGCGTGACTCCAGATTTGGGCCTTGGACCCTGAAAGGGTTAAGGGTGTTTATGATGAGCGTAACTTCAGTAGGGTTGGAGCTAGGAATAGCATATTTGGGTAGGTACCCATGAGGTAGTCTGATGGACGGGTGTTTGTGCTTGGTATTTTGTTTGCTAGATTTTTTCCTATGGTGGAGAAGAAAACATTAAGTCTGTTTGCTGTTTCGGTTGGAGTGAGTAGGGGTTCATCTGATTTTGTTAGTTTGATTGTTTTGTTTTTGGGTAACTTTTTAGTTCCAAGAATTTCAGATAGAGTTTTCCAGGTTTTTTTCATATCGCCTTTGATGTTATGTAATCTATTTTCATAATGCAATTTTTTTTTACCTTATCAGGCTGGTAAGTGCTGACGAGTAACTTTTCGACTGTTCTCTAGTTATTTGACCCACTCTATACTGTTTTTCATATTTGTGCTTTGTGTTAATGGATTTGAGGATGCTTGGTGTTAGCCAGGGATTATTCAGTCTCTTTGCTGTGATCTGTTTAGTTTTTCTGGGGCAATGTCTGTTATAGAGGCATTGGGCTTTTTTTTAGAAAATTATTTATACATTCATTCATATCTGTATATGTTTTGAGCTCATTTTGCCAAACGATGTTATTCATAGCTGCTATAAAGTTGTTAACTGCTGTCTCGTTATGTAGTCTGAAGGTTACTTTAGTAATGTCTTGTGGCAGTTTGCCCAGATTAGTTATGAGAAAGGTTGGGTAGTGGTCTGTAGTGTTTGTGATTATGCCTGATTTTAAAGGGATATGGTGTTTGTCCAGATGTGGTCTATTAAGGAGATGCTTGTCTTGGAGATTCTTGTAGGTTTAGATATTGCTGGTAGCATTGTGTTTGTGAATTCGGTTACTTGTGGGCCCTGGTCGTGTCGTATGTTTATGTTGAAATCTCCTGTTAGTAGTAGGTGGTCTTTATTCATGTGTGCATCAGTAATCATGTTTCCTAGTTTTTCACTAAAGTGATAAATGTTTGACTGTGGTACTCTGTAGATGTTTATAACTGTGAGAAGTTTTTGCAGGTCTTTTGATTTAAATTTGGCTATGATATATTCTCCATGTTCGTCTCTTGTGCAAGATTTTTTGATACATTCGAGTTGATTTGAGTAGTATATAGCTGTTCCTCCCCCTTGCTGGTCTGTTCTACAGTTGTGTATGGCCATGTAGCCAGGAATGGTATAGACATCTGTAATATCAGGCTTAAGCCAGGTTTCTGTGAGTGTGATGATTGATATATTGGAATGAAGGGAACTGAGTAATGCTGTGAGGTCATCATAATGTTTGCTCAAGGATCTGACATTGTAGTTAAAGATGGTTATGTTATTGTTTGCACTGAGTAATGTCTTTGCTTGGTCTGCTGTGTAGTAATTACAGTTACTGGTTGATTCATGTAATTCATTTTGTAAAAAGTTTACATCAGGATCTATGTCTGTAATCATAGGATGAGAGTAATTTTACAAACTAGATTTTCTGAGTAAAATGATATAAGATTTATATTGAATCTACAACTAGACCTATGACCAAGACTCCGTGATTAATCTAAAACTTGTAAAAAATTTGAAAGAAAAAGGGATTATTACAGAACAGATAATTCAGTTATACACTTAAGCATCTAATAGCACCTTAATTATTTTAACAAGTGAGTTTATGAACTACAGTAGATATTTACAGCCAAAATAAAGGAGCTAATGAATATAATAATAAAAGAATGTATTAAAAGCAAAAATCAATAGCACCTGGAGTATTTTAATAAATGTGACTATATGGACAAGAGGAGAAAAAAAATTAAATGAGCTTGGGAATATAATGGCAAAATAGTGAACTTATTACACTTTAGCCCCTGAGAATAGCACTTTGATTATTTTAACAATTGTGAATATATGAACTAAGGTAGTTATATAAAGCTAAAATAAAGGAGAAAATATATGAGGGACTAAATTAAGTAATGGTAAACAAAGTTCAGTGGACAGATAGTCACTATGATATAATATTGATTTGGGAGTAAGATCTGATTTGTAATGTACAATAAGTTGAGCAATTAATTGCACTATAAAAAGTAGAGAAATATGAGGTAGCTGGTACTAGCTAGCAAAAGATAGTTTTGGGACTCACACAATAATGTAATTGGAATATACACTAATTGCACACACAGTATAAAAGGGACTAAAAAAAGTAGTGTTAAACAGAATTAAATGGACAGGTAGCAACCATGAATAACATTAATTTGGAGTAAGATTTGACTTGCAACACAAAATTATGAGCAGTTAATAGCAATTAAAAAGTAAAAAGTATTTGAAGTAGCTGGTATTAGCTAGTAAAAGAAAAAAAAAATAATGCACAATAATGTAATAGTAACGTACATTATATGCACCATATGTATATATGTGTTAAGGACACTTATCTAATCTGTTACAGAAATGTCAGCTTTTCTAAGGAAGGTAGAGAAATCATGTTCATTTGAGATGGTATATTGTTGTCCTGTTGAAGTTTTTCTAACTAGTATTTTCCCATCTCGAGTGAAACACTGATGTACAGTGGACCCCCGCTTTACAATCAGCTCCCAATGCGACCAATTATGTAAGTGTATTTATGTAAGTGCATTTGTACGTGTATGTTTGGGGGTCTGAAATGGACTAACCTAATTCACAATATTCCTTATGGGAACAAATTCGTTCAGTAATGGCACCTGAACATACTTCTGGAATGAAATAATATCGTAAACCAGGGGTCCACTGTATTTTGTTTTCCTGTTTAAGTTTTCTCAACCTGAACAGAAGGTTTTGACGTTTTCTCGTTAGACACTCATTGATGAACAATCCATTTTTCATTGTAATTGCTGATTTAATTAAGTCCTTTCTTTTATCATATGAATGAAGTCTGATCATAATACAGTGGACCCCCGCATAACGATTACCTCCGAATACGACCAATTATGTAAGTGTAATTATGTAAGTGCGTTTGTACGTGTATGTTTGGGGGTCTGAAATGGACTAATCTACTTCACAAAATTCCTTATGGGAACAAATTCGGTCAGTACTGGCACCTGAACATACTTCTGGAGTGAAAAAATATCGTTAACCGGGGGTCCACTGTACTGTGTTTACTACCTTGTTTTCCTAGCAAACGTGTTTCTTTGATTTCATTGTTTTGCACAATAACTTTTACGTGGTTCTGTATTATCCTGATCGCATTTTCTTTGCACTGTTCTTGGGTTATTTCACTAGGAATGTGTGGACTGTTTATTAAAACTGCATCAGACAACTTGTCTTGTTCAGTTTTGTCATCTTGGAAATGAAGGTACAGTGGACCCCCGCATAACGATGGCATCACATAGCGATTAATCCGCATACCGCTTGCTTTAATCACAAAAATTTTGCCGCGCATACCGATTAAAAACCCGCTCACCGATTTTCGTCCGAGACGCGTCCAATGTCCCCCCTCACAGCCTACATGTCCCGCCCGGTCCCATTGTTTCCCACCCAGCCTCCGCGGAACATCCAACATACAATGGGAATATTTCGTTTTTTATTAAGGGTTTTCGGTGCTTTTTTGGAAAAATAAGTGCCCCATGGGCCCCAAAAAAGTTTCTATGCCAACCGTACACTAAGGGTGAGTTTCCCCAATAGAAATGAAAAAAGAGATCATTGAAAGTAGAAAGTGGAGTGGTATCGCCGACCTGGTCAGTTGTAAAGAAACCCAATAACCATCGCACTTTGGGGCCCCAGAAAGAAAATAAAGGAAGCTGTTTTTTGCCAAAGGTTTAATGGTTTTCGAAAAAAAGATCGCAAGTGAGGGAAGGTTGAGAGATTTATTGGTGTGGAAAATAAAAAACAGTAGGGGGAGATAAGCGTTCTCAAGCGATCATATGAAAAAGGGCTAGGAAGTTGCTGAGGATTTTAAAAAAAAAAATGCCTGCAACATGATGATGTGAGTAAATTTTGGCCAGAAAAGGGTTTGGGTTTTGAAGATTTAAAAGCTAGTGGCATCCATAGTGTAAAAGGGCTGGTGAGGCTGCCATTTTTCGGACCACAAACGGCTAAAAAAATTGTGCAGGAATTCAAGGAGACATAGACAGGAAGGACTAAACCCGAACAAAGTGTTTAATTGTGATGAAAAAGGCTTTTGGAAGAAAAATGCCAAAAGGACCTACATTACTCAGGAGGAAAAGGCACTCCCGGACTAAGCCTAGAAAAACACTTTTTTTGTTGATGTGTCCAATGCAGTGGTGATTGCAAAGTTAAAGCCTTTATTTTGTTCACTCTGAAACTCCCAAAGGGTTTAGGGAAAAGAAATGTCCTCAAGGGTTAATTTGTGTGTGTGTGGAGGGCAAACAGTAAGGCATGGGGTCATAGGGACTTTTCTATAACTGGTTACACCCGCATTTGCCCCCAATTGAAAGATTACCTAAATGAAAAAAAAATTAGAAATAAGTGTTTGGGGTTAGACAATGCCCCTGGGCATCCCCACAGGTGGCAGAGCGACTTTAGGGGACATAGCTTATTAAGGTGAAGTTTTTGCCTCCTAAAACCCCCTCTTGCAGCCCATGGGGCCGCAGGTTATTGCAAACTTCAAAAAAAATGTACACAAAAGCCTGTTTGAAAGGTGCTTTGTAGTGACCCAGAAAATCAATGACTCTAAGGGGTTTTGGAGAAGGGACTTTAATATCCCTCAATTGTTAAACCTTATAGGTAAGGCTTGGGAGGGAGTGATTAAGAAGACCTTGAACTCTGCTTGAAGAAACTGTGGCCAGAATGTGTAGACAAAAGGGATTTTGAAGGGTTTGAGGCTAACCCTCAGAGGATTATGCCACTTGAGGAATCCATTGTGGCATTGGGAAAGTCCTTGGAGTTGGAGGTTAGTGGGGATGATGTGGAAGAGTTGGTGGAGGAGGACAATGAAGAACTAACCACTGATGAGCTGATAGATCAACTTCAAGAGCAAGAGGCCAGACCTGAGGAAACTGGTTCAGAGGAGGGGAGAGGGGAGAAATAGAAGAAGTTGCCTACTACAAAGATTAAAGAAATCTGTGCAAAGTGGCTTGAAGTGCAAACCTTCATGGATGAAAATCACCCTCACACAGCTATTGCAAGCCGTGTTTGGCAACCTGTACACTGACAATGTTGTGTAAACAACTTTAGGGAAGTCATAAAGGAATGAGAGGTACAGGTATCTATGGACAGATATGTTGTGCGAAAGAAGTCCAGTGACTCTGAAGCTGGTCCTAGTGGCATTAAAAGAAGAAGGGAAGTAACCCCAGAAAAGGACTTGACACCTCAAGTCTTAATGGAAGGGGATTCCCCTTCTAAACACTAACACTCTCTCTCCCCTCCTCCCATCCCATCAATCATCACCAGATCTTCAATAAAAGTAAGTGTCATGTAAGTGTGCATGCCTTTTTCAGTTTGTGTGTATTAAAATTAACATTTCATGTGGTAAAAATAATTTTTTTTCATACTTTTGGGTGTCTTGCACGGATTAATTTTATGTCCATTATTTCTTATGGGGAAAATTCATTCACATACCGATTATTTCGCATAACAATTACCCCTCTTGCACGGATTAAAATCGTTATGCGGGGGTCCACTGTATTCATTCAGTCGAGTGTGCATGTTCTGATTCCAGTCCTTGATTGTTTCTTCAACCTTCATATTTAGGGTTGTTATTTGTTCAGTGTGACTGGCTATAGCTGTTTTCAGAGTATTTTCTGTGTCAGCACATCCCGATGTAATCTTCTCTTCAAGGTTTTGGATCTTGTTCTCGAGGTTGGTTATCTTGGATTCTCGTCGCATAAGTGTTGCTTTAATATCTTTGATTTTACTTTCTAGAGCAACGATGTAGTCCCTGATATTGTCAGGAATAATCATACCTGAGTTATCATGGGTAAATCCTTTGAAGGGAGTGGAGTTGGAGGGGGAGTCAGCCATGTTTGTTGTTCCCTGGGTGGTGGTGGTGAGGGGGGTTGATGATACACCAGCATCCTGCTGGGTAGACAAGTTGAGTTCTAGGGTCCTTGGTGTTATTCTTTTCTTACTTGGTTTATATGTGGCATGGTTATTTTCCTGTCCATTTAGAACTTTGCATTAAGAAACTATGATCTAGTGCAGTTAGCCTCACAAACACTGTTTTCTTGTACAATAACACCTCAGAAGGGAAAGCATGGGAAGATGTTTTCAGAGCAGGAGCAGGAATGGCCGCCACCACTTGTCACATAATGACATATTTTATTCATCCTAGAGTATATATCACATTTCTATATTATGTATATTGTTTATTATGTCATACTGAATTGTGATAGATAAATAAGCCATAGAGTTGATATTAGTGTCATATTCAAGTATTTTGTCCTGCCTCCTGAGAGCAGGAATTCCGCTGGAACAGATTAATGGCATTTCAGTTATTTTAAATGAGGAAAATTGACTCAACATACCAGCAGATCGGGTTCCAAACTAGGTCATGGAATGGATTAAACTCGTAAGCAGAGGTTCCACTGTACTTGCTTATATGTAGTTGCAGGGGATGAGTCTTAGTTCCTCACCCTGCCAGAAGCATTCTTCAACCAATTCTTAAGATTATTCCACTTCCCAACCACTCTTGAGACTGAAGTACTTAGTGACATCCCTATAGGTCGTATCTTTTTAACTCCAAGTATCCCAGTGTGTAATTGTTTCTTGCCTCTCAAACAATCTATTCCTGCCTACCCTGTCAATTCCCAGGAGTATTTTGTTTGTTGTTATCATGTCTTCCTCTTCTCCATTGTTGTTAGATTCAGTTCCTTTTAATCTCTGCTCATAGTTCTGGGACTAATCTCTTTGCACACCTCTGCAGGTTCTCTAGTTTCTTAACAATCCTTATCAGATGTGGGCTCATTGCTGGTGCTGTGTACTTCAAGTTGAGCCTGGCATATAATGCATAACTCTTTGCTGAGATTCCTGAATGCTACTCTTAGATTTGCCAGATAAGCATTGGCTGCAGAAGTTATTCGGTTAATGTGTGTCTCCAGTGATATGCTTGGCACTGTGCTCCTTTTAGGTCTTTCTATTTGAATGAGGTCTGCAGTTTCTGTCTTCCAAGTCTGTACTCCATGTCCCGTCTTCTTGCCTATTCCCTCAATCTTCATAATCTTGCATTTTCTGGGGTTGAATTCGAGTAAACACTTATCTGACCACCCTTGCATTTTGTCCAGATCCTTTTGTAATTTTTCAATGTATTTATTGGTTTTTATTTTCCTCATTAGTTTTTCATCTTTAGCATGCAGGGATACATCTGATTTAATCCCTTCTGGAAAGTTATTCACATACGTATATCAGAAAGAGCACTAGTCTTAACCTTTTCAGGGTCCAGACCCGAGATCTGAGACTTGTGCACAGGGTCCAAGAATTTTCAAAAAAAAAAAAAAATTAGTTTTTCTTGTAAAATGGTAGAGAACCTTTTTCTGAAGGTAATAAAACAAAAAGTATGAAATTTAATGGAAAATTGACGAAATTATGCTGTCGCGAATTTTGATGCATCAGCGATATTTACGCATTGGCGATTTTGCCAACTTTGGCTCCCATTTTAGGCCAATTACATTATTCCAGTTGACCAAATTCTTTGCCATTTCACTAGTATTACTTCTATTTTATCGATTGAGCACAAGAAATCACCAAGTCAACTGTTTCAACGACCCAATAAAGCGATTGAAAATTGGTAATTTGGGCAATTTAACCCTTTGAAGGTCGACAGGCCCTCTCCGAAACTCGTTCTCAGGGTCGGCCAAATTTAAAAAAAAAAAAAATTATTTTTTCTTATGAAAAGATAGAGAATCTTTTCCCGATCATAAAGACACCAAAAGTTTGAAATTTGATAGAAAACTTACGAAATTATGCTCTCGCAAAGTTAGAGGTCTCGGTGATGTTTATGCATCGGCGATTTTGCCCACTTTGAGCCCCATTTTCGGCCAATTTTGCTGTACTAGTCGACAAAAAACATGAATATTTCGCTAGAACTCCATTTTTTCTATCGAATGGGTGCAAGAAACCACCCATTTATGAAACTCAACTATCCAGTACAGTGGTCAGAATTTAGCAATTTTGCCAATTTCACACAAATTTCAAAAGATGCCAATTTCCGAATAGGGTCCAGAATAAACAAGAAAGACATTCCTGGCACTAAAATGACATATCCTCTAGTCATTAGTCACGTCTCAAGGCCCCTCTTATATTCTTTTGCTTTCCATTTTGGATTTTTATTCTCACAAAAAATATAAGATTTACTGTTATGCAGACTACTGCATTAGTGTAAAAAAATGGTATAAATATTATTGGTGCACTTGTGAAAGAATATTAGACTCACCAGTTGACGTGTATTGCACGCTTGGCACGATTTGTTTACTTTTGAAGTTTGGTAAAAATCGAACATTTCTGCTACTTTGAGCTCAATTTCAAGGCACCTTTCATTGTAAAAACCAGCCAAAATCATCTCAATTTCTGTAATATGTCTTCCATTCTATGAAATGAGACCAAGAAAACTAGAATACAACAATAAATACCATACGAAAATACACTGCAAAGTCGCTGTTTTATTCCAAAAACACGGTCAAAGATTTTTTTTTCTCATTATGCACTGTCTGCTGCAGGATTTTTTTTAGACTGTGCACACTGACCACATAGACCCATTCTTTCACATGAAGGCCTACCAGCTTTCTCCCACTAGATTTGAGGCCGGTAGAATTTATGCGTACTAGTACGTCAAAAACCCCTACGCGTAAGACGTACTAGTACGACGAAAACCCTCAAAGGGTTAAGACAAAGTTCAAAATATTCCAATTTCAAAATAGGGTCCAGAATAAACAACACAGACATTCCTGGCACTAAACTAACATTTCCTCTGTTCATTAGTTATGTTTTCAGGCTTTACAAATAAATTCTATTTTGATTGTTTATTCACATAATGAATTTTTATTCAAACCAAAAAATGGAAGATTTACTGTTATGCAATATTGTAATAATTGTATAAATAACATCACCACATTCGTGAAAGCATATTACATCCACCAGCTGACGTGTATTAGAAGCGTGATGTCATTTGTTTACTCTTGAACATCAGCAAAAAATTTAACATTTCCGCAACTTTGAGCTCAGTTTCAAGCCATTTTCCGTACTAAACCCAATCAAAATTATCTCTATTTCTGTAATATATCTTTCGTTCTATCAACTGAGACCAAGAAATCACAAATGCATCTATAAAAAACATACAAAAAAACATCGCAAAGTTTCTGTTTTAACCCCTTCAGGGTCCAAGGCCAAAATCTGAAGTGGTGCCCCAGTGTCCAAGAATTTTCCAAAAAAAAAATTTATTTTTTCTTATGAAATGGTAGAGAATCTTTTTGTGAAGGTAATAAAACAAAAAGTACGAAATTTGATGGAAAATTGACGAAATTATGCTCTCACGAATTTTGATGTGTCAGCGATATTTACGAATCGGCGATTTTGTCGACTTTGACTCCCATTGTAGGTCAATTACATCATTCCAGTCGACCAAATTCTTAGCTATTTCACTAGTATTACTTCTATTCTATTGATTGAGCACAAGAAATCGCCAAATCAACTGTTTCAACTGCAAAATAAAGTGATCGGAAATTGGTATTTTGGCCAATTTAACACAAAGTTCAAAATATTCCAATTTCAAAATAGCATCCAGAATAAGCAATGTAGGCATTCCTGGCACTAAACTAACATTTCCTCTGTTCATTAGTTGCATTTTGAGGCTTTACAAATAAATCCCATTTTGATTTTTTATTCACATAATGAATTTTTATTCACACCAAAAAATAGAAGATTTACTGTTATGCAATATTGTAATAATTGTATAAATATCATCACCACATTTGTTAATGTATATTAGACCCACTAGCTGGCGTGTATTAGACGTGTGAGGTCGTTTGTTTACTCTTGAACATCGGCAAAAATTTAACATTTCCGCTACTTTGAGCTCTGTTTCAAGCCATTTCCAGTGCTAAAACCAATCAAAATCATTCTATTTCTGTAATATGTCTTCCATTCTATCAAATGAAACCAAGAAATTGCAAATACAACTATAAAAAACATACGAAAAAACACTGCAAAGTTGCTGATTTAATCGAAAATCTTGGTTTCAGTTTTTTCTCTCATTATACACAGTGTGCTGCAAGATTTGTTTTATATGGTGCACACATACCACATAGATGTATTCTCTCATATCTAGGCCCAAATGTACCACTCACAGTTTATCAGAGTGAGCTGAGCTCATGACGTAGATCTACGGTTTGGACCCTGAACGTAAAGCCGTAGATCTATGGGACGGACCCTGAAAGGGTTAATCCAAAATTAGTCTCAGTTTTTTCTCTCATTATGTACTGTGTGCTGCAGGATTTGTTTTATGTGGTGCACACTTACCACATAGATGTATTCTCTCATATCTATGCCAAAATTTACCACTCACAGCTTATCTGAGTGAGCTAAGCTTATGGTGTAGAACTACAGCATGGACCCTGAGAGGGTTAATACTGATCTGTGTGGACTCCTCCTTACTTACTCCTCCCCGGTCTAACATGTCATGGACAATTGCTCTTTGTTTCATTTTACTAAGGTTCTCTTTGATCCACTGAAGTACACTCCTTGTTACTCCTGTCCACACCTCAGGCTTTTGCCCTAGTCTCATGATGAGGCAGAATATCGCATGCCTTCTTGCAGGCCAATTATTATTATTATAATCAAAAAGAAGCGCTAAACCACAAGGGCTATACAGCACTGACATCTTGCAGGCCAAAAATATGCAATCCACCCATCCCTCTCTATCTCCTGTCTTGCTTTTGTTTGCCATGGATCTCGAGCAAGTTAATAAGACAATATTTGCCATCTCTAAACTTGTGCTGATTACTGTTTATGAAATTATAGTACCTCCTTCCAGGTGCTCTACCACTCTCCTGATTATTTTCTCCATTACCTTATAAAATATGCATGTCAGTGATGCTGACCTGTAGTTCACTGCTTCCTGTCTGTCTGTCTTTTCTTAGACATTTGGACTACATTCCCTGTTTTTGAAATCTCGGGCATTGTCCAGTATCCATTGACTTCTATATCCTAGCTACTGATTCAGGCAGTACTTTTCCCTGACAAGGTGTCATAGTGACACCTTGTCAGGTCCCATTGCCTTTGATGTATCCAACTCACAGCACCCATCTGTGTACCCATTGTTCAAGGTTCTTTGATAATGCCTGTTTCTACTGAGGACACCTCTTTAAATTGTTTGTTCAATACTTTAAGACTTCGTTGTCATTACTCATTACTCTCTGCCTCCCTACTTGAGTTGAATAACCTTGTCTTTTTTGCTGTTGTCTTTCTTCTGATTTAGCTGTGAGGTAGTTATGGCTCAAACTTGGCTTTTGTTTCTGTGTCATTCTCAAATTGTTGCACAGCCTCTTGTCTCACCCTTGCATATTAATTTCTGGCTCTTCTCCTTTCTTTGTTCTTGACTGTCCTTCACATTCTGTAGTTTTCCACACTCTTGTGCCCTTCTTTTTATCCTTTCTGCACCTTTGGTTAAATCAAGGGCTCTCTTTGTTTTTACCATTTCCCATCCTTTTGAAAATGAATTTCTCTCCTGTCTCCTGGTTCTTCCCAGCTAATTACTCCATCTTTTTAAGTGACTTTTGCTCCAGCTCCCTTTACCGCTGCACTGTATTCAGGAATTCTCTTGTCCCTTCAAGGTTTTTCCTCCAGAAGTCTGGTATCTCACCCCCTCCACCTGCCTCTCTGCCCACATTATTTAGCTGCACAAGATCTGCTAAGTTCAGCACTGTATGATCGCTAGTGTCCTGGAGGCTCTCATATTCTGTTTCACCTATGTCAGGTGTATCTGCAGTTATACAAGATGCAATCTAGCTGGTTCATCTCCTCTTTCTTGTTGGGTCTTGAACATGCTGACAAAAAGTTTTCCCTAACCACCACCATCATCCTAGCTCTATATTTAGAGTGGGTCCCAGTTTTCCCAGTCAGTTTGTGGCTGAAATCACCCATAATTAATAACTTTGCTGTTGCTGTTGCTATAGTGTCAACCATTACCTTGTTCTCTTCATATTCCTTTCTTGGTTTCCTACTATTTGGTGATGGGTTGTAAATCACTGCTGCTACTTCTTTGGGTCCCCCAATCTTTAATGTAATTACTATATAATCAGTTGGTTACATCTGTTTGACCTCTTCAAAGCAGTGCTCATTTCTGACAGCAGAGCTCCTCCCTATCCCCTGTTTACTCTGTCTCATTTTTACTTGGTATTCTGCTGGGAATATAGCATCAAATATTTCAGATAGCTTTCTCTCTGTGATAGCCATCCATGATTTTTTGATGTTACCTAGTCTTTCTGATAAGTGTCTGCAAGTAATTGAGAAAGTAGGGCTGATAATGGTGTGTACAGGGAGAGGTATCAGGAGTGTGTACTCACCTAGTTGTACTCGCCTAGTTGTGGTTGCAGGGGCCGAGTCATAGCTACTTGCCCCACCTCTTCACTGGCCGCTACTGGGTCACTCTCCCTGCACTATGATCCTTATCATACCTCTGCTTAAAGCTATGAATGGCTCCTGCCTCCACTAAATTCCTTCCCAAACTATTCCACTTCCTGACTACCCTGTGACTGAAGAAATACTTCCTAACATCCCTGTGATTCATCTGAGTCTTCAACTTCCAACTGTGTCCCCTTGTTGCTGTGTGCCATCTCTGGAACATCCTGTCTCTGTCCACCTTGTCAATTCCTCTCAGTATTTTATATGTCGTTATCATGCCCCCCACCCTATCTCTCCTGTCCTCCAGTGTCGTCAGGTCGATTTCCCTTAACCTCTCCTCGTAGGATATACCCCTTAGCTCTGGGACTAGACTTCTTGCAAACCTTGCACTTTCTCTAGTTTCTTTACGTCCTTGGCTAGATGTGGGTTCCAAACTGGTGTCGCATACTCCAATATGGGCCTGACGTACAGTGTACAGGGTCCTGAATGATTCCTTATTAAGATGACAGAATGCTGTTCTTAGATTTGCTAGGTGCCCGTATGCTGCAGCAGTTATTTGGTTGTTGTGTGCCTCAAGAGATGTGCCTGGTGTTATACTCACCCCATGATCTTTTTCCTTGAGTGAGGTTTGTAGTCTCTGGCCCCCTAGACTATACTCTGTCTGCTGTCTTCTTTGCCCTTCCCCAATCTTCATGACTTTGCACTTGGTGGGATTGAACTCCAGGAGCCAATTGCTGGACCAGGCCTTCAGCCTGTCCAGATCCCTTTGTAGTTCTGCGTGGTCCTTCTCCACTTGAATTCTTCTCATCAACTTCACATAATCTGCAAACAGGGACACTTCAGAGTCTATTCCTTCCGTCACATCGTTCACCAATACCAGAAACAGCACCGGTCCTAGGACTGACCTCTGTGGAACCCCACTCGTCACAGGTGCCCACTCTGACACCTGGCCTAGTACCATGACTCACTGTTGTCTTCCTGACAGGTATTCCTTGATCTATTGTAGTGCCTTCCCTGTTATCCCTGCCTGGTCCTCTAGTTTTTGCACTAATGTCTTGTGTGGAACTGCGTCAAACGCCTTCTTACAGTCCAAGAAAATGCAATCTACCCACCCCTCTCTGTCTCTTGTCTTACTGCTGTCACCCTGTCATAGAACTCCAGTAGGTTTGTGACAGGATTTCCCGTCCCTGAAACCGTGTTGGCTGTTGTTGAGAAGCTCATTTCTTTCTAGGTGTTCCACCACTCTCCTGATAATCTTCTCCATGACTTTGCACACTATACATGTCAGTGACACTGGTCTATAGTTTAGTGCTTCTTGTCTGTCTCCTTTTTAAAAAATTGGGACTACATTTGCTGTCTTCCATAACTTGGGTAATCTCCCTGTTTCAATAGACGTGTTGAATATTGTTGTTAGGGGTACACATAGCACCTCTGCACCCTCTCTCAGGACCCATGGAGAGATGTTATCCAGCCCCATTGCCTTAGAGGTGTCTAACTTGCTCAGCAGCCTCTTCACTTCTTCTTCAGTTGTATGTATTGGTTCCAACACTTGGTGGTGTACCCCACCTCTCCATCTTTCTGGAGTCCCTTCTGTCTCCTCTGTGAACACTTCTTTGAATCTCATGTTGAGTTCCTCACATACTTCTCAGTTGTTTCTTGTGATTTCTCCTCCTTCCTGCCTTAGCCTGATTACCTGATCCTTGACTGTTGTTTTCCTCCTGATGTGGTTGTACAACAGCTTTCTGTCAGATTTGGCTTTCTCTGCTATGTCATTTTCATATTGTTGTTGGGCCTCCCTTCTTACCTGTGCATATTCATTTCTGACTCCATGACTGCTCTCCCTATTCTTCTAGGTCCTTTGCCTTCTATACTTCTTCCATTCCCTAGCACACTTGGTTTTGGCCTCCCTGCACCTTTGGGTGAACCACAGGCTCATCCTGGCTTTTTCATTATTCCTGTTACCCTTGGGTACAAACCTCTCCTCAGCTTCCTTGCATATTGTTGTCATGTATTCCATCATCTCGTTTACTGACTTCCCTGCCAGTTCTCTGTCCCACTGAACCCCGTTCAGGAAGTTCTTTATTCCCGCGTAGTCCCCCTTCTTGGAGTTTGGCTTCATTCATCTAGCTCTTCGTGTTCCCTCCTCCACTTGTAACTCTACTGTGTATTTGAATCTTAAAACCACATGATCGCTGGCCCCAAGGGGTCTTTCATATGTGATGTCCTCAATATCTGCACTACTCAAGGTGAATACTAGGTCTAGTCTCGCTGGTTGTCTCCTCTCTCTCTGGTAGTGTCCCTTACATGTTGGTACATGACGTTTCTTGGCCCCCATGTGGCTCAAAGTTCTCCCAATCAATTTACTTGTGGTTGAAGTCACCCACGATCTGTAGCTTTGTCCTGCTCGCATGAGCCCTTCTTGCCACTTCAGCCAGTGTGTCAACCATCGTTCTATTACTCTCATCATACTCTTGCCTTGGCCTCCTGCTGTTCTGTGGTGGGTTATACATCAATGCAATTACCACTTTGGAACCTCCAGACTGAAGCATTCCTACTGTGTAATCCCTTGCTTCTCCACTGTCTCCTCTCTCCAGTTCATCAAAATCCCATCAGTTTTTGACCAGCAGTGCCACTCCTCCATCCCCTCTGTCTTTCCTCAGGATCTGATATCCCATTGGAAAGATGGCATCTGTTATCATACCTGTAAGCTTGGTTTCTGTGAGAGCTATGATGTCCGGTGATTCCTCTTTGACTCTTTTGTGCTACTCTCCCACTTGCATGTTATTTCATTAGCATTGGTGTACCATACCTTCAGTTTCTTTGAGGGTGGGGGACTTGGCAGTGTACTGTGGGATTCTATAACTGAGTGTTGGGTGGGAGCTGTGGGTGTGGATTGTGGTTTGTGGTGGGATAACATGATTGGTTGTGGGGTTCTGGGGATGGTTCTGTGTGTGCTTGTTCTTGTTGCTCTTCCCTGCTCTGGTTGTCCTCTGCTGATTCTGTCGTTGTCTCTCCTTCTAGCTCTTTTCACTTTTGTGTCCTCTCCCTCAGCTGCTGCTGTTCTGTTTGTCTTCTGTCTCGGTCTAGGAACACCCTCTTGTATTCTGCCGAGCCCTTAAACCGTGGTTTCTCTTGGAGGATACTGTTCCACACTGTTTCTGTCCTGAAAATCAGCTTGATCGGTCGCTTTCTTCCTTTCAGATACCCACCTATTCTTTGAAAATTTACAGTCTCAGACATGTCCTCTTCACCTATTTCTGTGGTGATGTTCTCATTCTCGTTTCTTTCTTCTTGCCGCCTTTCAGTGTGTGTCCTTCCCTCACTCTTCTGAAGCCCATGAATAAACACTGACTTTGCCCTCTCCTCCTCCCATTGCCTTTCCTTCTGTGACTGGTTCCTGTCTGCACATTGTGTGTTGTGTGTGTGTTTGTGTGTGTGTGTGTGTGTGTGTGTGTGTGTGTTGTGTGTGTATGTGTTGTGTGTGTATGTGTTGTGTGTGTATGTGTTGTGTGTGTGTTGTGTGTGTGTGTTGTGTGTGTGTGTGTGTGTGTGTGTTGTGTGTGTGTGTGTGTGTGTGTGTGTGTGTGTGGTGTGTGTGTGTTGTGTGCGTGTGTTGTGTGTGTGTTGTGTACGTGTTGCGTATGTGTGTTTGTGTGTTGTGTGTGTACTCACCTAGTTGTGGTTGGAGGGGTTGAGTCATAGCTCCTGGCCCTGCCTCTTCACTGGTCACTACTGGGTCACTCTTGCTGCTCCATGAGCTTTATCATACCTCTTCTTAAAGCTGTGTATGGATCCTACCTCCATTACATCACTTCCCAGACTATTCCACTTCCTGACAACTCTGTGACTGAAGAAATACTTCCTAACGTCCCTGTAATTCATCTGAGTCTTCAACTTCCAACCGTGACCCCTTGTTGCTTTGTCCCATCTCTAGAACATCCTGTCTCTGTCCACCATGTCAATTCCTCTCAGTATTTTATATGTCATTATCATATCCCCTTATCTCTCCTGTCCTCCATTGTCGTCAGATTGATTTCCCTTAACCTCTTCTTGTAGGGCTTGCCCCTTAGCTCTGGGACTAGTCTTGTTGCAAACCTTTGGATTTTCCCTAATTTCCTTACATGTTTGGCTAGGTGCGGGTTTCAAACTGGTGCTGCATACTCCAATGTAGGCCTAATGTACATGGTTTACAGGGTCCTGAATGATTCCTTATTGAGATGTTGGAATGCTGTTCTTAGGTTTGCTAGGCGCCCGTATGCTGCAGCAGTTATTTGGCTGATGTGCACCTCAGGACATGTGCCCAGTGTTATACTCACCCCAAGATCCTTTTCCTTGAGTGAGGTTTGAAGTCTCTGGCCCCGTAGACTATACTCTGTCTGCGGTCTTCTTTGCCCTTCCCCAGTCTTCATGACTGCACTTAGTGGGGTTGAACTCCAGGAGTCTGTTGCTGGACCAGGCCTGCAGCCTGTCCAGATCCCTTTGTAGGTCTGGCTGGTCTTCATTCGATTGAATTTTTCTCATCATTTTCAGGTCATCTGCAAACAGGGACACTTCTGAGTTTATTCCTTATGTTATGTCATTCACAAATACCATGTGTGTGTGTGTGTGTGTGTACTCACCTACTCACCTAATTGTAGTTGCAGGGGTCGAGACTCAGCTCCTGGCCCGGCCTCTTCACTGATTGCTACTAGGTCCCCTCTCTGCTTCCTGAGCTTTGTCATACCTTGTTATAAAGCTATGTATGGTTCCTGCATTCACTACATCACTTGCTAGGTTATTCCACTTCCTGACGACTCTATGACTGAAGAAATACTTCCTAACATCCCTGTGACTTGTCTGGGTCTTCAGCTTCCAATTGTGACCCTTTGTTTCTGTGTCCCCTCTCTGGAACATCCTGTCTCTGTCCACTTTACCTATTCCATGCAGTATTTTGTATGTCGTTATCATGTCTCCCCTGACCCTCCTGTCCTCCAGTGTCGTCAACTTGAGTTCCCTCAACCTCTCATCATAGGACATTTCCCTGAACTCCGGAATTAGCCTTGTGTGTGTGTGTGTGTGTGTGTGTGTGTTTGTGTGTGTGTGTGTGTGTGTGTGTGTGTGTGTGTGTGTGTGTGTGTGTGTGTGTGTGTCTGTGTCTGTGTGGTTGGTGTGTGTGTGTGTGTGTGTGTGTGTGTGTGTGTACTCACCTAGTTGAGGTTGCGGGGGTCGAGTCCGAGATCCTGGCCGCGCCTCTTCACTGATCGCTACTAGGTCACTCTCTCTGAACCGTGAGCTTTATCATACCTCTGCTTAAAGCTATGTATGGATCCTGCCTCCACTACATCACTTCCCAAACTATTCCACTTACTGACTACTCTGTGGCTGAAGAAATACTTCCTAACATCCCTGTGATTCATCTGTGTCTTCAACTTCCAACTGTGTCCCCTTGTTACTGTGTCCAATCTCTGGAACATCGTGTCTTTGTCCACCTTGTCAATTCCTCTCAGTATTTTGTATGTCGTTATTATGTCCCCCCTATCTCTCCTGTCCTCCAGTGTCGTCAGGTTGATTTCCCTTAGCCTCTCCTCGTAGGACATACCTCTTAGCTCTGGGACTAGTCTTGTTGCAAACCTTTGCACTTTCTCTAGTTTCTTTACGTGCTTGGCTAGGTGTGGGTTCCAAACTGGTGCCGCATACTCCAATATGGGCCTAACGTACACGGTGTACAGGGTCCTGAATGATTCCTTATTAAGATGTTGGAATGCTGTTCTGAGGTTTGCTAGGCGCCCATATGCTGCAGCAGTTATTTGATTGATGTGCACTTCAGGAGATGTGCCTGGTGTTATACTCACCCCATGATCTTTTTCCTTGAGTGAGGTTTGTAGTCTCTGGCCTCCTAGACTGTACTCTGTCTGCGGTCTTCTTTGCCCTTCCCCAATCTTCATGACTTTGCACTTGGTGGGATTGAACTCCAGGAGCCAATTGCTGGACCAGGTCTGCAGCCTGTCCAGATCCCTTTGTAGTTCTGCCTGGTCTTCGATCGAGTGAATTCTTCTCATCAACTTCACGTCATCTGCAAACAGGGACACCTCAGAGTCTATTCCTTCCGTCATGTCGTTCACAAATACCAGAAACAGCACTGGTCCTAGGACTGACCCCTGTGGGACCCCGCTGGTCACAGGTGCCCACTCTGACACCTCGCCACATACCATGACTCGCTGCTGTCTTCCTGACAAGTATTCCCTGATCCATTGTAGTGCCTTCCCTGTTATCCCTGCTTGGTCCTCCAGTTTTTGCACCAATCTCTTGTGTGGAACTGTGTCAAACGCCTTCTTGCAGTCCAAGAATATGCAATCCACCCACCCCTCTCTCTCTTGTCTTATTGCTTTCACCATGTCATAGAACTCCAGTAGGTTTGTGACACAGGATTTCCCGTCCCTGAAACCATGTTGGCTGCTGTTGATGAGATCATTCCTTTCTAGGTGTTCCACCACTCTTCTCCTGATAATCTTCTCCATGATTTTGCATACTATACATGTCAGTGACACTGGTCTGTAGTTTAATGCTTCATGTCTGTCTCCTTTTTTAAAGATTGGGACTACATTTGCTGTCTTCCATGCCTCAGGCAATCTCCCTGTTTCGATAGATGTATTGAATATTGTTGTTAGGGGTACACATAGTGCCTCTGCTCCCTCTCTCAATACCCATGGGGAGATGTTATCTGGCCCCATTGCCTTTGAGGTATCTAGCTCACTCAGAAGCCTCTTCACTTCTTCCTCGGTTGTGTGCACTGTGTCCAGCACATGGTGGTGTGCCCCACCTCTCCGTCTTTCTGGAGCCCCTTCTGTCTCCTCTGTGAACACTTCTTTGAATCTCTTGTTGAGTTCCTCACATACTTCACGGTCATTTCTTGTTGTCTCTCCTCCTTCCTTCCTTAGCCTGATTACCTGGTCCTTGACTGTTGTTTTCCTCCTGATGTGGCTGTACAACAGTTTGGGTCAGATTTGGCTTTCGCTGCTATTTCATTTCATATTGTCTTTGGGCCTCCCTTCTTATCTGTGCATATTCGTTTCTGGCTCTACGACTGCTCTCCTTATTCTCCTGGGTCCTTTGCCTTCTTATTTCTTCCATTCCCTAGCACACTTGGTTTTTGCCTCCCTGCACCTTTGGGTAAACCATGGCTCATCCTGGATTTTTCATTATTCCTGTTACCCTTGGGTACAAACCTCTCCTCAGCCTCCTTGCATTTTGTTGCTACATATTCCATCATCTCATTAACTGGCTTCCCTGCCAGTTCTCTGTCCACTGAACCCCGTTCAGGAAGTTCCTCATTCCTGTGTAGTCCCCTTTCTTGTAGTTTGGCTTCATTCGTCCTGGCCTTCCTGTTTCTCCCTCCACTTGTAGCTCTACTGTGTATTTGAAGCTTAAAACCACATGGTCACTGGCCCCAAGGGGTCTTTCATATGTGATGTCCTCGATATCTGCACTACTCAAGGTGAATACTAAGTCTAGCCTTGCTGGTTCATCCTCTCCTCTCTCTCTTGTAGTGTCCCTTACGTGTTGGTACATGAAGTTTTCCAGTGCCACCTCCATCATCTTAGCCCTCCATGTATCTTGGCCCCCATGCGGGTCCAAGTTCTCCCAGTCGATCTCCTTGTGGTTAAAGTCACCCATGATCAGGAGCTTTGCCCTGCATGCATGAGCTCTTCTGGCCACTCTAGCCAGTGTGTCAACCATCGCTCTATTGCTCTCGTTGTACTCTTGCCTTGGCCTCCTGCTGTTCTGTGGTGGGTTATACATCACTGCTATTACCACCTTGGGACCTCCAGAGTGAAGCGTTCCCGCTATGTAATCACTTTCTTCTCCGCTGTCTCCTCTCTCCAGCTCATCAAAATTCCAGCGATTTTTGATCAGCAATGCCACTCCTCCACCCCCCCCTGTTCCCTCTGTCTTTCCTCAGGATTTGGTATCCCATTGGAAAGATGGCATCTGTTATCATACCTGTAAGCTTGGTTTCTGTGAGAGCTATGATGTCCGGTGATGCCTCTTTGACTCTTTCATGCCACTCCTCCCACTTATTTGTTATACCATCAGCGTTTGTGTACCATACCTTCAGTTTCCTTTCCAACACTGTGGTTTGTGGGGCCTGTGAGGGTGGGAGACCTGGTGGCATACTGTGGGATTCTATAGCTCGGTGTTGGGTGGAGGCTGTGGGTATGGATTGTAGTGTGTGTTGGGATGGTGTGATAGGTTGTATGGTTCTGAGAATAGTTGTGTGTGTGCTTGCCCTTGCTGTTCTGTTCTGCTCTGACTGACCTCTGCTGGTTCCATCCTTGTCTCTTTTCCTAGCTCCTTTCGCTTTTTTGTCCTCTCCCTCAGCTGCTGTCGTTCTGATTGTGTTCTGTCTCTGTCTAGGAACACCCTCTTGTACTCTTCCGAGTATTTCAATCGTGGTTTCTCTTGGAGGATCCTGTTCCGCACTGTTTCCGTCCTGAGAATCAGCTTGATTGGTCGGTTTCTCCCCTTCGAGTACCCCCCTATTCTCTGAAAATTTACAATCTCATCCATCTCTTCACCTATTTCCGTGATGATTTTCTCAATCTCCTTACTTTCTTCCTGCTGCCTTTCAGTGTGTGTCCTTTCCTCTCTCTCCTGAAGCCCATGGATAAACACTGATTTTGCCCTTTCCTCCTCCCATTGCCTCACCCTCTGTGACTCAGGATCCTGCCTGTATGTGGTCAGTTTCTCCCTTGATTTTTCCAGTGGCTCTTGATAGCATGGTTGTGCCTCAGCATTCGACCTATCACCCTCTCCGTCTGCAACCAGCTGTTCTTCCCTTCCACTCCTTGGCTCTTTTTGGCAGGTTGATATGACCTTAGCATAATTCATAATTCCTTCCTTCCTGTTTGGCCTCGCAGCTTCATATGCTGTGTCTTCTCTGGTCACTGCCCCTGTAACTTGCTTCAGCCTATTTATCTCAACTTCTAGGACCCTTATCTTGGCTACTGCAGTTTCGACTTATGCCTCCCAATTCTTTGTCTCCTTCTCCGACCTCTTTTCCAATTCACAGAGAGCTCTTTCTCCATTTTTTGAGAAAGCTCTCCTAATTTTCTCTCCCACTCTTGTTCCATCCTTTTCCACTGCTCCTCCATCCACTCCTCCCTACCAGAACCATTCTCATCTGATCCTTGGTTCCTGCGAGTCCCCACCATTTTTTTTTTTTTTTTTTTTTTTTTTTTTTTTTTTGTGAGAGAAGAGAGAAGGGAAAGGTAGAAGGAGAGAGAGAGGGGAAGAGTGAGAAGGAAAAGGGGGAGAGTGTGAGAGGGGGAAAGAGAGAGAAGGGAAGGGAAGGAGGGGGGGAGAATGAGAAGGGAAAAATGGGGAAGAGATGAGAGAGAGAGAGAGAGAGAGAGAGAGAGAGAGAGAGAGAGAGAGGAGAAGGGAAGGTAGAAAGAGAGAGGGGGATAGTGAGAAGGAAAAAGGGGAAGAGAGAGTGAGAGTGAGAGAGAGGGGGGGGAGAGAGTGAAGGGAAGGGTAGGAGAGGGGGAGATTGAGAAGGGAAAAAGGGGAAGAGAGAGAGCAAGAGAGAGAGAGAGAGAGAAGGGGGGGGGAGAGAGAGAGAGAAGGCAAAGAGAGGGGGAGAGAGAGGGGGAGAGAAGGGGGAAAGAGGGGGGAGATGGAAGAGCGAGAGGGGAGAGAGAAGGCAAAGAGAGGGGGAGAGAGAGGGGGGAAAGAGGGGGGAGATGGAAGAGTGAGAGGGGAGAGAGAGGCTAGGGGGAGAGAGAGAGAGTGTGTGTGGTGTGTGTGTGTGTGTGTGTGTGTGTGTGTGTGGTACTCACCTAGTTGAGGTTCCAGGGGTCGAGTCCAAGCTCCTATGTTTGTGTGTTTGTTTGTGTGTGTGTGTGAGAGAGAGAGATAAAGACTACATATTTATTTATTTGAACATGATACAGAAAATTACAAAAGAATACAATTAAGTGCAGCATGCCAAAGCCCCTTGTATGCAGAGCATTATGGGCAGACTTAAAATTAACTTAAGATTAACTAAGCATTCCTAAACATTATTGTAAACATAACAATTAAGCTCTAGTGAGTATAATGTACCGGGTAATACAAATAAATATTTTTATAATTTACAGATAGTTTAGTAGTTCCAACCCATTTAGAAGAGTGTCTTGATGGAGAAGATGGTGATTTTGAAAGTCTGTTCTCCAATTTTGAGCATCTAAAGAGAACAGCAGCTACACTTCCCCCAGACCAGCGAAGAGACTATGCTGAAAAAGTAGCTGTTGCATTTTGGAGAGCAATAGGTGGTGATGATGACGAGGTTAATTGTTCCGATGCTGATTAAAATTACACTTATTCAAATGAATATTATCAAAGTATATTCACAGAATGCACTAAACCTACATGATTCATCTGCATTCCAGTGACTTTTTTTTTTGTACATTATTGTATGTATGTATGTGAATTTATTCCTATTAAAAAAAAAATGTCCAGTAAGATGGACAGGAGGCTTGAACCATGGTCCTGGGATTATCAGGTCCAACACTACCGCTGAGCTACAGAGCATTCGGAAACAGTAATTTTGTACATGGTTTCCATTGCCAGCACCGGCTGTAACTTGACTGACTTCTCACAGCCCAGGAGCTTTTGCAGTACATTCGTCCCCCCCCCTCCCCATATACAGGCAGGCCCCACTTTACAGCATTTTGCTAATACAGTGGTTTTCAATTTTACCCATTCTTCATTTATTCAGACTTTCTACATTAAATATATTCACCACTCAGTGTAAACTAAGGATGAAAATATTTTAAGTAGTGTGTGTATTGTACATGCATTTTTTAGGCCTAGCTATATCGCTCACTTAATACAGTGGAACCTCAAAAATCGAACGTATCACATACCGAACGTTTCAAAAATAGGACCATTTTTTTGGACAAACTGTGTCCCTATTATCGAACGCGCCCCTATTTTCGAACCACCGGGTACAGGACCTGTGCCGGGCCGCTCTGTCCGCGTCCCCGCGCAGGCGCCGTGAGCAGTCTAGCTTTGTTTATGCTTGAGTGAACACTAACCTGCGCTCTCATTCACGCATTTTACGATTATTTCATTGTGTTTGGTGCTTGTGGGACTGTGAAATAAGCTGCCATGGGCCCAAAGAAACTTGCTAGTGGTACCCCTGTGGTAAAGAAAGTGAGAAACACCATAGATGTGAAGAAGAAAATAATACAAAAGTATGAGAGTGGTGTGAGACTTGTTGAGCTTGCCAGGATGTATGGGAAAAACAAGTCAACCATCGGTTCTATCCTGTCAAAGAAAGAACAAATCAAGGAAGCTGATGTTGTAAAAGGTGTTAATATAGGGAGTGGATGAGGTGCCTTCTTCAAAGATTAAGGAGATTTGTGCCAAGTGGAATGATGTCCAAATGTTTGTGCAAAAGTACCACCCTGAGCAAGCTGAAACAAGCCATCTTTGCAACAAGTTCAGTGACAGGACCATGTCCCATTTTAGGGAAATGTTAAAGAGGCACCAGAAACAGAGGACTGTGGACAGTTATTTTGTGAGACAGGGGTCCAGTGACTCTCAAGCTGGTCCTAGTGGCATTAAAAGACAGAGAAGGGAAGTAACCCCAGAGAGGGCTTTACCTGAAGTCCTCATGGAGGGGGATTCTCCTTTCAAACACTAACCCCAACTCCCTCTCTCCTCCTCCTCCCTATCCTCCAGATGCCATCACCAATCTTCAATAAAGGTAAGTAAAAATGTTTTTTTTATATGTATTACTATACATAATTAAAAACTATAGTATTTATTGTATGTAAAACTGTAATTAATCTCTATAAAATGTATTTTTTGCGTGAATATTTTTGGGTTTCTGGAATGGATTAATTGTATTTCCATTATTTCTTATGGGAAATATTGCTTCGAATTTCAGACTTTTCAAATTTAGAACTAGCTCCTGGAATGGATTAGGTTCGATTTTTGAGGTTCCACTGTATATGATAATGTAAACATGTTGTCAGGCTTTTGTATGCATTTGAAAATAAAGAAAAAGGCTGTGATTCACTTTACAGTGATCATCACTTTACAGCGGCAGCCCAGAACCTAACCTGTTGTGTAAACGGGGCCCTCCTGCCATCTGTGAACTCAGTGTGTCATAATAAATAACTATGAACTCAGTTAAGGCATAATAATGATTTAAACTGTTCAAATCTAATTCTTATAGTTGATTTTCTTTGATTTTATACAGTGCCTGATGATGGAATGAGTTAGCCTCTAAACTAGTTGTGTATAAATGTTTCAAGTAACAGTGCTGGTTTTCATCTTATAAGACTCCATTTCCCAAGGAACTCATAGACTGTATGTGGCTTTGAGGGCAATAAGGATAGATTTACTGTGAAAGCTCCTGGGCTGTGGGGAAGAATCACTAGGGTTACAGTTGGTGCCACTTACAGAAAACATGTACAGAAGTACTGTTTCTAAATCTCATTATTAGAAGCTCTGTAGCTCAGTGGTAAAGCTTTGGACCTGTCAATCCCAGGACCACAGTTCAAACTCCCTTATCCAACTTTCTTTATTCATTTACAGTCATTTATTACAACTTAAACTGAATTCATTGTACAGTATATGGGAACTTTATAGGTAAAACAAAACATTAATTTTTAATATTATGCATTGTATATTATTGTAAGCAGAGAACTGATGAGTTATGTTTTAGGGTCACATGTAATATTGTATGAAAATAATAAATATCTATCACCTAACATTTACATTTGTTTTACACTCTAAACTCTCAGATTTCAAGTTTATGTATGACCTTCAATTTCTTAGGCTTCTAAATTACATCACTTCACACACGAAAATGAAAGGTGAAGATCCAAGCTTTCATCAGTATTTTTTTCTTGTGGCTATGTCAGGGAAAGGAAGGGGGTCCACCTCCCCTGCTCAAAAAAATGAAAAAGATAATATCATAAGGTAAACACAATAGAGATATCGATGAAATAACCACAACTTTATTACAGAGAAAAAGTAATGAACATGAATATTAAGCACCAACAATAAGAAAGGCAATTTATAATCAGGTAATATAGAAATAATGGGAATCTCAGGATAGTAATGTGTATGTACAGTACTACTAAAACCAGTGGATGTATATGGCCATGGAGTGATGCACAATCCTGTAGAAAGGGAAGGGAAAGAGGTTATGATGGTGGTAGTAACAAACTGGTAGGTGAGGATAGTGACTTGGTCGATGTACAAACAAGTGATGATGGTGCAGCTCCTGGCTTACAAAGGGTTGTTGGTGTTGAGAGCAAGTGCCACACTTGACAGGTCCTGAAGTAAGCTATCAGGGGCTGTTCCTTGTAGTGGGGCTTGACTGAAGTAAAAGATGAGTGTAGAATCAAGTAAATGCTAGTTTCATCATTCATTAGTCTTAAACTCTCTCCATTTAACAACACCCGCACATCTGGGGAATCAGACAAACCTATGGAGTGGACAGTGAGAGCTCAGAGAGAAGTGAGGAACAAGGCTCTCCAGGCCTACAGATGGAACTGGTAGGTAAGGTAAACAAACAGAAGCCTGAGTTCTTGCCGGTAGATTACTTCACTTTATTATATAAATTGTTTAGAAAATTGACAAGATGATAAATGAGGCACTTGTGCAACATTTAGGTATCTTTAGCATGGAAACACTTTGCCAGCTAGTGGCTTCATTGGTCCAGTACAGAGAAGAACTGGATAAATATGAGGAGATTGAAGTAATCAGTCCCTTATCCTAGAGTCCTGGTAAAAGGTAGCACTACTGCACTACCAGAGGAACCAGAAGAAAAAGAATGAAGCCTCTTAGAGACTTTTCCCTTACAGGTTACACATGCTACAGTGTATAAGCCTAGTGTCACTCAATCTGACATTCATTTAACAAATGGCTCTTCCTGACTCCTATGAGATGTTATTCCTCCTTTCCCTATACACAAAATCACAGTTTCCCTAACTTAATCAACATTTAATAATTCCTCAAAATATTCAGTCCATCTTCCCAATACCTCTAACTCTCCATTTAATAATTCTCCTCTCCTGTTTTTAACTATCAAATCCATTCATTCCCTAGGCTTTCTCAACTTATTAATCTCACTCCAAAACTTTTTTCATATTTTCAACAAAATTTTTTGATAACATCTCACCCTCTCTATCATTTGCTCTTATTTTACATTCTTTCACCACTCTCTTAACCTCACCTTTTCTCTCTATATACTCCTCCCTCCTTGCATCACTTCTACTTTGTAAAAAACCTCCCATATGCTAACTTTTTCTCTCTTATTACTCTCTTTACATCATTCTACCAATCGCTCTTCTTCCCTCCCACACCCACCTTCCTGCACCCACATCTGCCAATCCATAAAATATTACTGTGGCTTTCTTTGTACTTAGCTAACCAAAATTGTAATTACACATTGTAACCTTTACAAAGAAGTAAAATCTTTATCTTTTCCACAAACCTCTGATGAACACTCGAACACTACATTCTTAAACCTACCCCATACATCTTCAGCCCCATTTCCTATACTTTCACTAGCCCATCTATCCTCCAATATTTGTTTATATCATACCCTGACTGCCTCCTCCTCAAGTTTATGAACCTTCACCTCTCTTTTACATGCTGCTTCTATTCTCCTTGTATCCCATCTACCCTTTAACCCTTTGACTGTTTCGGTCATATATATACGTCTTACGAGGTACCATGTTTGACGTATATATACTCATAAATTCTAGCGGCTTCAAATCAAGCAGGAGAAAGCTGGTAGGCCCACATGTGAGAGAATGGGTCTGTGTGGTCAGTGTGCACCATATAAAAAAAATCATGGAGCATGCAGTGCATAATGAGGAAAAAAAAATTCCGACCTTTTTTTTTAATTAAAATGCAGACTTTGTGGTCTGTTTTCGTATATTATTTATGGTTGTATTCTCGTTTTCTTGGTCTCATTTGATAGAATGGAAAACATATTATAGAAATAGAGGTGATTTTGATGGTTTTACTATAAAAAGAACCTGGAAATGGAGCTCAAAGTAGGGGAAATGTTTGATTTTTGCCAATGTTCAAAAGTAAACAAATGATGTAATTGTCCAATAAATGTCCAACTAGCCATTCTAAT
The DNA here is from genome assembly GCF_026875155.1 of Cherax quadricarinatus. NCBI lineage: Eukaryota > Metazoa > Arthropoda > Malacostraca > Decapoda > Parastacidae > Cherax > Cherax quadricarinatus. Next base: position 32,451,857 of record NC_069413.1, read on the forward strand.
ATGCAGTCATGAATGGGTTGACATTATTTGTACAGTTATTACAGTATTGTAGTAGTCGGCATAACAGTAAATCTTCTATTTTTTTGTTTGAATAAAAATTCAAAATAGAAAGCAAGTGTAATATCAGAGGGGCCTGGAGACATGACTGATGAACAAAGAAAATGTTATTTTAGAGCCAGGAATGTCTGCATTGTTCATTCTGGACCTTATTTTGAAATTGTCATGATTTTTAATTTTCATGAAATTGGCCAAATTGCAAATTTCTGACCACGTTATTGGGTAGTTGAAATCGGTAAATGGGCAGTTTCTTGTACTCAATTGACAGAAAAAAATGGAGTTCTAAAGAAATAGCTATGAGTTTGGTCGACTGGAACAATGGAATTAGCCGAAAATAGGGCTCAAAGTGGGCGAAATCACTGATTTGTAAATATCACCAAGGTTGCTAACTTCGCGAGAGCGTAATTTCGTCATCAAATTTCATTTTTTGGTGTCATTACAATCGGGAAAAGATTCTCTATCATTTCATAAGAAATTTTTTTTTTTTTTTATAAAATTTTGCAACACAGGAGACACCTCAGGATTGGGGGTTGCGACAGTTAAGGGGTTAAAACTAAAAAGTGATTTGATATATCTGTGGCCCCTCTATAAACATGTACATACTGAACTCGAGCCAACAGTCTTTTATCTACCAGTACATAGTCGAACAAACTATCATTATGCCCTATATCATATCTTGTATACTTATTTATCATTTTTGTCTCTTAAAATAAGTACTACCTATAACCAAACCCCTTTCTATACAAGGTTCAGTCAAAGCCCCATTATCATTTATACCTGGCCCCCCAAACTTACCTGCCACACCCTCTCTAAATATTTCTCCTACTTAAACATTTAGGTCCCCTACCAGAATTACTCGCTCACTTGGGTCAAAAGTTCCTACACACTCGCTTAACATCTCCCAGAATCTCTCTCTCTCCTCTACACTCCTCTCTTCTCCAGGTGCATACGCACTTACTTTAACCCACTTTTTTTGCATCCAACCCTTATTTTAATCCACATAATCCTTGAATTTATACATTTATATTCCCTCTTCTCCTTCCATAACTGATCCTTCAACATTATTGCTACCTGTTCCTTGGTTCTAACTCTCAGATACTTCTGACTTAATCCCATCTATTTCTCCCTGCTGAAACTCCCCAACCCCCTTCAGCTTTGTTTTGCCTAGAGCTAGGACATCCAGCTTCTTTTCATTCATAACATTAGCAATCATCTCTTTCTTATCATCTGTACTACATCCATGCACATCCAAACATCTCAGTTTTGTAAAGTTTTTCTTCTTCTCTTTTTTAGTAGTTTATACAGGAGAAGGTGTTACTAGCCCATTGGACCAGCATTTTAGTCGCCTCCTATGACGCACATGGTGTACAGAGGAAAGATTCTTTTCTACTTCTCCATGGAGAACAGAGGAAGTTAAGAAGAACAAGAACTAACCATTTATATATTAATATTAACCTGTCTGATGCAGCAACATCTTGGGATCTTGATAAGAGAGTTTTTTCAACACTTGGTTAACCTATTGGCATGACCTACTTCCTTCAGTGAATTTTCTCCACCAGTGGTGCCACCTCCAACCGCTACCTTGAGGATTGAGGGCTCAAGAAGCATATGTCCAAATTCAATATACTTAATGGGGAAAATCAAGTGCAAACTTTCATTGTCGACAGCATCATGGTATTTCTGTTTTATGATAATTGGGATGTGACCATATTGACTACTCTTCACCCCAATGAAATGCAATGTACTGGCAAGACAGACTGTACACAAATGAAGCCAGTTGCTGTGATTGAGTACAACAGATGTGGCATGCAGATTGGTTTTGTTTACTGTGCATAAGAGTTTCAAGTAGTACATCAAACTGTTTTTTCACCATGTGGATATTGACATTCTCAAGACATAATATGTACCAGGAAAAGACTGGTAAGAGACCAACCTACAAGAACTTTACTTTGGCTGGCATCAACCAAATCATTGGTAAATACCAGGTTACACCTCTTACACCACAGCATCAGTGCACAGGCAGCTAAGTTCCCACTTATATGGGACTAAGTAAATGCTTTTTTACAGCAATTCTTGCCACTGACATAAAGAAACATGCCCAGGTATGTTGTGTGTGCGCTAACACAATGAAGCACCGGGACACCAGATGTACGAGTGTGTGTAAAACCTTTAAAATACCACTCTGCAGTGAACCCTGCTTCGAGGACTTCCATGAGTTCCAACATTTCTAATACAGTAAACAATGTGTATACATTGTGCATAAAATGTACTTGGTGAAAGAACAGTTATCAGTAACAACTTTCAGTGTTCAGTGAGTGAACATGTGTTTAAAAAAGCTTGACATTTAGTGTTATTGAACAATAAATACAGTGGACCCCCGACATTCAATAAATCCGACATTCGATGCATTTTAACGCAAAAATTTCGCCTCGACATTCAATCGAAAACCCGCTATTCGATATGATTCGTACGAGACGTGTCCACGTGTGGCCTGAACTGCCCCGTGTGTGCCAGTGTTTACAAGCCAGCCAGTGTGCGCGCATCTAAGGTTACATTCGGTACATTCCATATTATCCATATTATCACTGATTTTGGTGCTTGTTTCTGCAAAATAAGTAACCATGGGCCCCAAGAAAGCTTCTAGGGTTTTTGAAGGGTTTGAGGCTAACCCTGAGAAGTGTATGCCAGTTGAGGAATCCATTGTCGCATTGGGGAAGTCCTTGGGGTTGGAGGTTAATGGGGAGGATGTAGAAGAGTTGGTGGAGGAGGACAATGACGAACTAACCACTGATGAGCTGTTAGATCATCTTCAACAGCAAGAGGCCAAACCTGAGGAAACTGCTTCGGAGGAGGGGATAGAGAAATTGAAGAAGTTGCCTACCTCAAAGATTAAAGAAATGTGTGCAAAGTGGCTTGAAGTGCAAACCTTTTTTGATGAAAATCACCCTCACACAGCTATTGCAAGCCATGCTGGTGACTATTACACTGACAATGTTGTGAACCACTTTAGGAAAGTCATAAAGGAACGGGAGGTACAGGCCTCTATGGACAGATATGTTGTGCAACAAAAGTCCAGTGACTCTCAAGCTGGTCCTAGTGGCATTAAAAGAAGAAGGGAAGTAACCCCAGAAAAAGACTTGATACCTCAAGTCCTAATGGAAGGGGATTCCCCTTCTAAACACTAACACCATCCACTCTCTCACCTCCTCCCATCCTATCAATCATCACCAGATCTTCATTAAAGGTAAGTGTCAATTATTCTATTGTTATTAACCTATTGTTATTGTTGTTATTGTAATTATTCTATTGCATTAAACTTAATATTTCATGTGGTAAATTTTTTTTTTCATACTTTTGGGTGTCTTGCACGGATTAATTTGATTTCCATTATTTCTTATAGGGAAAATTAATTCGACTTTTGATGTTTTCGACATGCGATGAGCTCTCAGGAACGGATTAATACTTAATGTTGGGGGTCCACTGTATAAGTATTTTTTTTTTATTAACACATGGGCCGTTTCCCACCAAGGCAAAGTGGCCCGAAAAAGAAAAACTTTCATCATCATTCACTCCATCACTATCTTGCCAGAGGCATGCTTACACTACACTTATAAAACTGGAACACTAACACCCCCCCTTCAGAGTGCCAGCACTGTACAGTGGACCCCCGCATAGCGACCTTAATCCGTGCAAGAGGGCTGGCTGTTATGCGAAATGTTCGCTATGTGAATGAATTTTCCCCATAAGAAATAATGGAAATCAAATTAATCCGTGCAAGACACCCAAAAGTTTGAAAAAAAAATTTTTACCACATGAAATATACATTTTCCTACACACAAAGAGAAGGATACATGCACAATAGTAGAGTAGTACATGCACAATATATATTGTGCATGTACTACTCTACTAAATGAAGAATAAATGACACTTACCTTTATTGAAGATGCAGCAATGACTGATGAGACACTGTGTCCTGGGAGTGCCTTTTCCTCCTGAGTACTGTAGGTCCTGTTTGGTATTTTCTTCCAGAACAGGCCTTATCACACTGTGTATGTCACTACGATTCTTAAATCTCTCAAACCAACCTTTGCTGGCTCTAAATTCACCAATATGAGCACTAGTTCCAGGCATTTTCCCTGTTCACCTGGGTGTTAGTCGACTGGTGTGGGTTGCATCCTGGGAGACAAGATTAAGGACCCCAATGGAAATAAGTTAGACAGTCTTCGATGACACTGACTTTTTTGGGCTATCCTGGGTGGCAAATCCTCTGGGGTTAATTGTTTCTTGGTATTCTCAATAAGCCACACCAACAACGGTGCTACAGCAGCAGCAGCAGCAGCTGACGATGTTACAGCAGCAGCAGACGATGCTACAGCAGCAGCAGCAGCAGACGATGCTACAGCAGCAACAGACGATGCTACAGCAGCACAGACGATGCTACAGCAGCAACTGACGATGTTACAGCAGCAGCAGACGATGCTACAGCAGCAGCAGCAGCTGACGGTGGTACAGCAGCAACAGACAATGCTACAGCAGCAACAGACGATGCTACAGCAGCAGCAGATGATGCTACAGCAGCAGCAGACGGTACTACAGCAGCATGAGCAGCTGACGGTGGTACAGCAGCAGCAGCTGACAGTGCAGCAGCAGCTGACGGTGATACAGCAGCAGCACCAGCTGTACCACCAATAGTAGCGATGGTTGATTGGGGTTTATTATACAACCTGGCCAGCTCGGAGACACGCACTCCACTTTCATACTTATCAATGATCTTTTTCTTCATCTCCATAGTAATTCTCACCCTTATTGCTGTAGGGTTGGCACTAGAAGCTTTCTTGGGGCCCATGGTCACTTATTTTCCAGAAAAAAATCACCAAAAACACTGTAATAATACAAAATGTTCCGATTGTATGCTTGGATGTTACCGCGGAGGCTGGCTGGTAAACAATGCCACCCGCGGAACATGTGAGCGTGGCTCAGGCCGCACATTGGACGCGTCTCGGACGAAGGCCGCTGAGCGGGTTTTTGGGCGCTATGCGGGGCAAAATTTTAGCGATCAAAGCGTCCGCTATGCGGATTGTCCGCTATGCAAGGCGTCCGTTATGCGGGGGTCCACTGTACTTCCCATTTCCAGGAATCAAGTCTGGCCTGCTGGTTTTCCTGAATCCCTTCATAAATGTTACCTTGCTTACACTCCAACAGCACGTCAAGTCCTAAAAACAATTTGCTTCCATTGTCTCCCATCTAACACGCTCACGCACGCTTGCTGGAAGTCCAAGCCCCTCGCACACAAAACACATTGCCCTCAGACATGACATCTCCACTGCTTCCAGCCTTCTCCTTGTTGCAACATTCACCACTCATGTCTCACACTCATACAAGAGTGTTGGTATAACTATACTGTCATACATTCCCCCCTTTGCTTTCATGGATAAAGTTCTTTGTCTCCACAGACTCCTAAGTGCACCACTCACCTTTTTCCCCCTCGTCAATTCTATGATTCACCTCGTCTTTCATAGCGCCATCTGCTGACATGTTCACTCCCAAATATCTGAATACATTCACCTTCTCCATACTCTCTCCCTCCAATCTGGTATCCAATCTTCCATTACCTAATTATTTGGTTATCTTCTTCACCTTACTCTTTCCTATATTCACTTTTAATTTCCTTATTTTACATACCCTACCAAACTCATCAACCAACCTCTGCAACTTCTCTTCAGAATCTCCAAAAGCACAGTGTCATCATCAGGGGCAACTGTGACATCTCCCACTTTGTGTTAGATTCTTTATCTTTTAACCCCACACCTCTTGCCAACACCTGAGCATTCACTTTTCTTACAACTATAAATATATTCAACAACCATGGTGACATCACACATCCCTGTCTGAGGACTACTTTTACTGGGAAGTAATCTCCCTCTCGCCTACATACTCTAACCTGAGCCTCACTATCCTTGTAAAGACTCTTCACTGTTTGCAATAACCTACCTCCTATTCTATACATTTTCAACATCTGCCACATTGCCCCCCTATCCACCCTATCATATGCTTTTCCAAATCCATAAATGCCACAAAAACCTCTTTACCCTTATCTAAATAATGTTCACCTATATGTTTCACTGGAAACACTTGGTCTACACATCCCCTACCTTTCCTAAAGTCTCCTTGTTCATCTGCTATCCTGCTCTCCATCTTATTCTTAATTCTTTCAATAATAGCTCTGCCATACACTTTACCAGGTATACTCAACAGACTTATTCCCCTATAAATTTTACTCTCTTTTGTCCCCTTTGCCTTTATACAAAGGAACTATGCATGCTCTCTGCTAATTCCTAGGTACCTTACCCTCTTCCATACATTTATTAAATAAAAACAGTAACCACTCCAAAACTATATCCCCACCTGCTTGTAACATTTCTATCTTTATCCCATCAATCCCAGTTGCTTTACTCCCTTTCATTCTATCCACTGCCCCACGCACTTCCCCCCCACAAACAATTGGTTCTTCCTCACTCCTATAAGATGTTATTCCTCCTTGCACTATACACGAAATCACAGCTTCTCTATATTCATCAACATTTAACAATTCCTTAAAATATTCCCTCCATCTTTCAGGTACTTCTAACTCTCCATTTAATAACTCTCCTCTCCTATTTTTAGCTAACAAATCCACTCATTCCCTAGGCTTTCTCATTTTATTTATGTCACTCCAAAACTTTTTCTTATTTTCAACAAAATTTTTTGATAACATCTCATAATCTCTCATTTGCTTTCTTTTTACATTGCTTCACCACTCTATTAACCTCTCTTTTTCTCTCCATATACTCTTCCCTCCTTGCATCACTTCTACTTTGTAAAAACCTCTCATATGCTAAGTTTTTCTCTCTTACTACTCTTTTTACATCATTCCACCAATCACTTTTCTTCCCTTCTGCACCCACTTTCCTGTAACCACAAACTTCTGCTGAACACTCTAACAATATATTCTTAAACTTACCCCATACATCTTCTACCCAATTGCCTATACTCACACTAGCCCATCTGTCCTCCAACAGTTCTTTATATCTTACCCTAACTGCCTAATCCTTTAGTTTATAAACCTTCTCCTCTCTCTTACTTGCTGCTTCCATTTTCCTTGTATCCCTTCTACCTTTTACTGTCACTGTAGCTACAACTAAACAGTGATCTGATATATCTGTGGCCCCTCTATAAACATGTACATCCTGAAGTCTACCCAACAGTCTTTTATCTACCAATACGTAGTCCAGTAAACTACTGTCATTACACATTATGTCATATCTTGTATAATTATTTATCCTCTTTTTCTTAAAATATGTGTTACCTATAACCAGACCCCTTTCTATACAAAGTTCAATCAAATGCTCCCCCAGAGCTTTGTCAAGCTGTTACAAACAGTACATGGACACAGAGGGTATATATAGGCTCAGAGTGAGGTGCAATACTAGTGGTAGTAGTAGTAGTGAGATAAGTTGTAGTAGTAGTACAATATGTTAGAACAATTAACTCGCACAAGAGTAAAAGGATATAAAAGCTATAACTTGGGTAACATAAAAATAGGTTAGACAAATATTTCTATTGGAGGCTGGATAGAGAAGGCCTGTTTCAATGTAATGTGCTTTGTGTAGTATTAACAGGAGAGGCTATGTGATTGCATGGTTTACTCTTTTCAGGAGGATTCTTGCTAAGACTTCAGAGATGGTGAAGCTGCCTTTGTTTTGTTTAATTGTATTAGAAACAGCTATTAGTGAAGATTCAAGACTCTTGCATTTGCAGAAATTGGTTTCTTTGATCACTAATTGGGCATCCCTGAATTTCATGAGATGATTGGTGGAATTTCGGTGTTGTACACAGGCGTTGTTCAAGTTATCGTTCCTACATGCATAAATATGTTCATTGAGGCGGGTGTTGAGGTTTCTTGCTGTTTCACCTACATAAATCTTGCCGCAGCCTCCACAGGGTATAGTGTAAACCCCTGCATTGACTGGTTCATGGTGCTTGGATTTTGTTCTGGTTAGATCATTTATTGAAGTGCTGGAAGCAATGGCGACTCTGGTGTTAGCTTGTGAAAGTATGTTAGAAACATTCAGTGCAACCTGGCTGTTGGGAAGAATTATAACTTTGTTAGGAGTGGTGTTGGTGCATGGAGAATTAATGATCTGAAGAGCTCTTTTCTTGCAATTTTGATGAAAAAGGAAGGAAAATGTAAATCAGTGAAGGTTTGGTGAATGTACGTACATTCCTCGCCAAGAAACTCAGGACTACAAATTCGGTATGCTCTCAGGAAAAATCCGATGATGATGCCTCTTTTGGTCCTAGTATCTTGACTGGAATAGAAGTGTGTGAGATCATTTTTATTTGTAGGTTTCCGATAAACTTTAAATCTTAGGTTGTTGTCTACTTTGTGGACGAGGAAAGGTAGCTTGTCACTGGACTCTTCTTCTAGTGTGAACTGGATCGCTGGTTCAACTGCGTTGAGCCTGCCTGAAGATTCCGTACATCAAAACTTTTGGGAGTTATTACAAGGACATCATCCACGTAACGTAACCAAGTGACACTTGAAGGGATGATGTTGGCAAAGTGTTCGGACTTTAGGTGTTCCATGTACAAGTTGGCTAAGACGGCACTGATGGAGGACCCCATTCCCAAGCCGTAGGTTTGTTTGAAGAGTCTGATATTGAAAGAGAAACAGTTGAAATTAACACAGAGTTCAATCAAGTCGACAAAATCTCCGGGAGTTAGAGGAAGATTAAGATTCTGATTGACTTTACGCCATAGAACCTCGATGGTTTAGTGGTAGGCACTTTTGTGAAGAGGGAAGTCACGTCCAAACTGCGTAGTTTCTTGTTTCTAATACAGTTAAACAAAACAAAGGCAGCTTCACCATCTCTGAAGTCTTAGCAAGAATCCTCATGAAAACAGTAAACCATGCCATAACATGGTCTCTCCTGTTAATAGTACACAAAGCACATTACATTGAAACAGGCCTTCTCTATCCAGCCTCCAACAGAAATATTTGTCTAACCTATTTTTATGTTACCCAAGTTATAGCTTTTATATCTTTTTACTCTTGTGCGAGTTAACTGTTCTACTACTACTACTACTATTATTACTACTTTTTCTTCTTCTTTTTCTTCTTTTTCTTCTTTTTCTTCTTCTTTTTCTTCTTTTTCTTCTTCTTCTTTTTCTTCTTCTTTTTCTTCTTTTTCTTCTTCTTTTTCTTCTTCTTTTTCTTCTTTTTCTTCTTCTTTTTCTTCTTCTTTTTCTTCTTCTTCTTCTTCTTCTTCTTCTTCTCTCACTACTACTACCACCACTAGTATTGCACCTCACTCTGAGCCTATATATACCCTCTGTGTCCATGTACTGTTTGTAACGGCTTGACAAAGCTCCTGGAGAGCGAAACGTTGCCACAATAAAATGTCACATTAGTTGCACTTGTGTCCTTTTACTTTACATACTGTCGGTAATTCTACCAACTTTATTACAAATGCTCCCCATTATCATTTACACCTGGCACCCCAAACTTACCCACCACACCCTCTCTAAACGCTTCTCCTACTTTAGCATTTAGGTCCCCTACCACAATTACTCTCTCACTTGGCTCAAAAGCTCCTACACACTCGCTTAACATCTCAAATATTCATTCTCTCTCTCTCTCTCTCTCTCTCTCTCTCTCTCTCCCCCCCTCTACACTCCTTTCTTCTCCAGGTGCATACACACCTATTATGACCCACTTTTCACACCTGACCCTTATTTTAATCCACATAATCCTTGAATTTATATATTTACATTCCCTCTTCTCTCTCCATAACTGATCCTTCAACATTATTGCTACCCCTTCTTTAGCTCTAACTCTCTCAGATACTCCTGACTTAATCCCATTTATTTCTCCCCAATGAAACCCCTACCCCCTTCAGCTTTGTTTTGCTTAGGGCTAGGACATCCAACTTCTTTTCATTCATAATATTAGAAGTCATTTCTTTCTTATCATCCATGCACATTCAAACATTTCAATTTTATAAAGTTTTTCTTTTCCTTGTTTTTAGTAGTTTATACAGAAGGGGTTACTAGCCCATTGCTCCCAGCATTTAGTTGCCTCCTGTGACACTCATAGCTTACGGAGGAAGAATTCTGTTCCACTTCCCAATGAAGATAAGCAGAAATAAACAAGAACAAGAATTAGGAAGAAAATAGAAGAAACCCCAGAGGAGTTAGTATATATGTACGTATATGCTTGTACATGCATGTGTAGTGTGACCTAAGTGTAAGTAGAAGTAGCAAGACATACCTGCAACCTTGCATGTTTAAGACAGAAAAAGATAAATGAAATATAATATTTAGACATGCCTTGAGTATACTTAGAGGGGGTTTCGGAGGTCAGTGCCCCTGCTGCCCGTTCTCTGACCAGGCCTCGCAGTGGATCAAGGCCTGATTAACCAGGCTGTTACTGCTCTCTGTACATAAGCCAACATATGAACCACACCCTGGCTGGTCAGGTACTGACTTTAGGTGCCTGTCCAGCTCCTCCTTGAAGACAACCAGGGGTCTTTTGGTAATCCCTCTTATGTATGTTGGAAGGCAGTTGAACAGTCTTGGGCCCCTGACACTTACTGTGTTGTCTTTTAGCATACTTGTGGCACCCCCGCTTTTCATTAGGGGATATTGCATCACCTGCCAAGTTTTTGTTTTCGTAGGGAGTGATTTTCACGTGCAGATTTGGGACTAGTCCCTTTAGGATTTTCCAAGTGTATATTATCATGTATCTTTCTCACCTGCATTTCAGAGAGTACAAATCAAGGAACTTCAACTGTTCCCAGTTGCAAATTTGCCTGTCTTGCAAAGAGTCCTTAGGGTACAGCATTATTCCAGCCTAGAGATAACAAGCAATTTGAAAAGAATCATTATGAGCTTGGCATCTCCAGTTTTGAAGGTTCTCATATCCATCCTATCATTTTCCTAGCATATGTGGTAGACACACTGTTGTGATCTTTGAATGTGAGATTCTGACATTATCACTCCCAGGTCCTTCACATTAGTTTTTCATTCTGTTGTGTGGTTGGAATTTATTTTATGCTCCAATCCAGTTTTTATTTCCTCAAGTTTCCTCTTCAAGGGGGGCTCCTTGGCATGGTGAAGAGGCTCTTGGTCTGAAAAATTAGACCTGTTGGTCTCCTTCCTCAGACCGAACCTAATTACCCCCCAATCCCCCCTTCCCTATCCCATCCTCCTCTTTTTCCTTTCCTCCTCCTCCTCCCCACCCCTCCCTTTTGCCCTTCCTCTTTTTGGCCTTTGGGATTTTTCCCACAGGCGCACTAGTTCCTAGATAGGGGAAAGGGTACCAGGGTCCATCCCATTCTGTTGAGGTTCTTGGCGGTGGCGTAGTTTGCTGTGGAATCTGGATCGCCTGGGGATGTCCCGATCCCTCTCCTGTATCCCGGAGGGTGGCTTTGGGTGTCTTTCGGGTGATGGGTGTATCTCTGGAAGCCACCTTTCGGATTCCGGGGGTGGTGGCCGAAGGAGGTATGCTTTGTGGCGGATATCTGGCCGCCCTCTCTTTTGTCCACCAAGGTAGCTCGGCAGATGTGAGGTTGCTATCCCGGATTGCTGGTTTACTGGCATGAAGGGTAGGGTATGGCACAGGTTCCATGCTGCATCTTGCGGTGCTGAGGTCCTCTTGGGTGCGGAGGGAGATTTCCGGCTCTTTCATTCCTCCTGAGAACTATTCCTCCCTGCTCCCCCCTTTTTTCTTTATTTTTATTTTCTTCTTTTTTTTCTTAAAAACAAAAAGAAAAGGAGTAACCTAACCATGGAGAACCCAGTCCATGAACCTACTACTCCCGGGCCCCTTCTTGATACCACACCCCATTCTGACCCTGCCTCGTTTTTTGACCACTTTTCAGACACTCCTGTACCTCTTGCTGGTGCTGTTTCCTCACCCATTTCAGGTACCAGGGTTTCGACTGACTCCTTTGATTTGTCTGACCTCCGCTCTCCTTTGACTATGCTTCCGGCCTCTCCCTCTACGGTACAGCAATTTTCGAATTGCCAGCCCGCTTCACGTCGGACCAACTCTGGTCCTACTCCTAAACGCCAATGACAATCTCCTGATGATGTTACTGCGTTACCTTCCCATTCTACTTGGAAAAGACCGACACGTCATGCACTCCCTCTCCACGCTCAGTTTCGGACCACACAATGGACTAAATTCTTTACTTTAAGACCGACTTCTTCTTCTGCCTATCTTTCTGACCATAGTATTGGTAAAGCGCTCCTATGCCATGTTAGTAGAGATGTTTCATTTCATGCTCTCAAGAGTGGTATGCGCAATGCGCATCGTCACTGTCCAGAATGCTGCCCAAGCTCATGATCTTTCTCTCCTTTTGCATATCGATACTACTCCTATCACTATTGAAAAACATCTTTCTCTCAATTCTTGTAGTGGTACTGTCATTCTGCCCCATTCCATAGTCCAACAGAATTTCCAGACATGTGGCAATGACATTCTTGAACAGCTGGAACTCCAGGATCTCCCAATCCTCAAAGTAGACACTTATGTCCTTCCTGCCCGCGGGCAGAGACGATACCCTTGCAATGTGGCTCTATTAACTTTCGACAGCCGTGAACTCCTGTCCTCTGTTTATGTCGCGGGACATCGGTTACAAGTTGGAAAGGTGATCCCTACACCGCAACAGTGTAGAAATTGTTAGGTAAGACACATATGCAACAGTTAGACAACTTTATCCCGAAACGTTTCACCTACACAGTAGGCTTCTTCAGTCGAATACAGAAAGTAGGCAGGAACAGTAGAGATGTGAAGACGATGTAATCAGTCCATCACCCTTGAAGTCGTAGAATTTGAGGTTGTCAGTCCCTCGGCCTGGAGAAGCTCAGTTCCATAGTCAGGAACTATCTGAAGATCAAGCGACAGTGCGGAGACTAAAATACTGTCGGAAGGAGAGGTGCAGAGTAGTAGTAGTAGTGAGAATGTAGCCATTGAGAGGTCATGTCCCTCTCAGATCCAACACTTCTCGCTTGAAAAGCTTGTCCAAGGTGTTTTCTGTACCAAGATGCCATGTGTTGCAGTGTCTGACAAGATGAACATCAAAATGGTATACAATACCGACAGGTTGTTAGGTAAGACACATATGCAACAGTTAGACAACTTTATTCCTTGGACAAGCTTTTCAAGTGAGAAGTGTTGGATCTGAGAGGGACATGACCTCTCAGTGGCTACATTCTCACTACTACTACTACTCTGCACCTCTCCTTCCGACAGTATTTAAGTCTCCGCACTGTCGCTTGATCTTCAGATAGTTCCTGACTATGGAACTGAGCTTCTCCAGGCCGAGGGACTGACAACCTCAAATTCTACGACTTCAAGGGTGATGGACTGATTACATCGTCTTCACTTCTCTACTGTTCCTGCCTACTTTCTGTATTCGACTGAAGAAGCCTACTGTGTAGGTGAAACGTTTTGGAATAAAGTTGTCTAACTGTTGCATATGTGTCTTACCTAACAACCTGTCGGTATTGTATACCATTTTGATGTTCACCAGTGTAGAAATTGCTGGCGTTTTGGACACCCAGCGAAATATTGCAATCTATAGCCGAATGCCCAGTCTGTGGTGCCGACGACCATTCTAATACATCTTGCAGTCAACCTCCATCTTGCCTTAATTGTCATGAGGCTCACCCTTCGTACTCTCGCCATTGCCAGGTCTACTTAAATGAGCATGAAATCCGTTACCTCAAAGAGGCAGAAGGTCTTCCTTATGCTATGGCAGTTTCTCATCTCTGCCTCCAAGGGAGACTGCCCCTTGTTTCTTATTCTCGTGTTTCAAAACATCCCCCCACTTCTGGGGTCCCATCTTCTGCAGCCTCCTCTGTTGTTACCCCTCCCATAGCCACTCCAGTATCTAATCCTTTTGCTGTCCTGGGCTCTGATGTCCCTACTACAACTCAGTCTGTTCTCACATCTTCGCGTCCTTCCTCACAAGCCCCGGTATCGACAAGACCTCGTACGACACCTTATACCAATCGCCCCTCTACTTCTCAGAAGTCCAAAAAATCCCCATTACTCAAATCTTCTTTGCCCCCTCCTTCCCTTCTTCCACCTCTGCATTTTACCTTTCCAGTCTCTGTGCCTAGTTCTTCCCCTCTCTCTGGCTCTAATACAAGTGTGGAGATTCACCCTCCTCCTCGTACTACGCCTTCCACCCCCGTCCCCTCCCAAGTTTCTCCCTCTTCTGCCACCTCCCAGGTTTCTGCCTCTTCTGTCCCCTCCCACACTTCTTCTCCAGTCCCCTACACTCTTTCGTCCCCCTCTACTTTGGTACAGTCCATTACTGTCCCAATCTTTACTCACCCTCCTCCTTCTACCTCCAATATTGTCTCCCATGCATCTTTGAATTCAGAAACACTTGAAGCCATTTCAGAATATATTGCAGAGACTAAACCTTCAATGGACACTGATCCACCTCCTGCTCCTTCTCTTCCCTCTCCTCCATCTCCACAACTTCATTCTTCGCAACGCTCTGTTCCTTCGCTGCTTGAGCATCTTCCGATGCCGCCGCACGTTGACTTTTCTAACCCCTCTAGTCCGTAGGTGCCCTTCCCTATGGATTCCTGTTATTTTCTTCATTGCCAATCATGGCCTATTTACAGTGGAATATCCGCGGCCTCAGGGGTAATCAGGGTGAGCTTCAGATGTTCCTTTCCAGGTTTTCCCCTGTTGGTGCTTGCTTACAAGAACCAAAATTACACTCAGCTGTTTTCCAACCTATCTCAGGCTATAATTTATTGTATTCTTCGGATCCTTTCTCAGATGGGACCTTTAATGAAAGTGCCCTTCTTCTACGCAATGATATTCCGTACTGTCAACTATTTGTCCATACCTCGCTGCATTACACTGCAGACCGTATCCACTTGAATAAGTGGTTTACAATATGTTCTTTATATCTCCTTCTCGAGCATTTTCTATCCCAGATTTTGCCTTTCTTTTTTCATCCTTACCACCACCACTTCTGTTATTTGGCAATTTTAATCCCACCATTTCCTCTGGGGGGTCCATTGTGACTCCGGGCACCCAGTTGGGGGCTTTTCTGCCCCTCTCACCCCCTCATTTTTTTAAAATACGGGTGCTCCCACCCATTTTGATCCTCGTATCATACTCCTCTTGCATCGATTATCGATCTGCTCTTCTCCCTGCACTAGATTTAAAACCCAACTTTTCAAAACCGGACTTCATGACAGCGTCTTTTTCCCAAACTTCTTTCTCCTTATTTTCACCACCTTTCCTACCCTCGCGGGCAATTTGTTGGGCAAATGGACGTTACTCGCAACTCACTGCTTTTAGTGGGGTTTCCCCTTCTGCATCCTCCATTGGAGCCCTACACCCCTTCTCAAGTCATTTCCACTGAAGCTTCTCTTTCTAAAACCAAAACCCTAGCAGGCATTCCAAAAGTGTGTCCCTTGGTGGCCCCGCTTGTTTTTCGGCAGTACGTTTGAAACCGCTGCAGGGGGAAAGGTACCAGTACAATAAAACCCATGAGAGATTTTCTTATTTTAAGCAAAAGCGTGCGGTCGCTCGCCATGTCATCCGTGACGCTAAATGCACTTGCTGGGAGATTTTTTTCCACCATCACCTCTGCTTTCTCTATGAGTGCAGTCGGGAAAAAAGTGAGGAAATTGAGTGGTAAATACCTCCTGACCCGGCTCCTGTTCAAAACGGGCCCCGGTGTTGATGTAGAAAAACCCCTGAGTTGCCATTAAAATTTGGGCACCATCGGTCCTATTCCGGGGGCTTCACTATCCCCCTTTTCGCTTTCCTCTAATTTGCCAAGAGTTAGAAACCCTTGGATTTTTCTTCCTGGGAGAAGAGCATATAAGTTTTTACATTTTTGGGAACTGGAGGCAACACTCTCACTTGCGATCATTGGAGCTGGGCCTGCGACTTTCATATTGGGATGTTACAACTTTTACATCATCACCCCTTGTAGCCTTTACACCTCTTTAATCTTTTTTTGGTCACAAGGGTTTTTTTCCCCACGGGAAATCGCTTGTTCCCCCTTTCCGCAAGCCGGGTACTAGGGACATATGCCTCCCCCTATCGTCCCATTGCTTTTACTAGTGCAGTTTGCAGAGTGATGGAACGTCTGGTAAATCGACGTTTAATGTGGGAATTTTGAACAACAACGTCTCTCCACTAGTCATAGGCTTTCATAAGGGGCCCCATTCCAAGACCCCTTACTACGCTTGGATACGTACTTTTGTAACCCCTTTTCGAATAACCACTCAGTATTGCCAAAATTTTTTGACTTGAGAAGGCATGTGACCAATTGGAGGTATAAATTTTGGCCCCGCCCCTTAGGCCCCGAGGCAATCTACCATCCTTCCTTAAGAGCTTTTTAACTGACAGACTTTCCGTTTCGAGTCAAAAAGTGCTCTCCCCGGACTTTTTCCAGCTGAAGGTGTCCCTCGGGGGTGTGTTTTTGAGCACAACACTTTTCTCCTGCTATAAATGATTTGGCCTCTGTTCTTCCCTCCGTATTTGTTGTCACTTTGTTGATGACTTCGCTATTTCTTGTGCAGGCCGACTGTTGCCCCATTACAGTTTTTTCTCCACATGCAGTCGACCCGGGTTTCCAATTGGGCCCCACACATGGGGTTTAAATTTTTTCCCGTAGAAAACTCACCAAATTTCTTTTACTAGACCTCTTCATCTCCGATCTCCTTTTTTTCCCTGGCTCCCTATCCCGAATGTGATACAGCAGGTTTCTAGGCCTTCTTTTTGACCGTAGGTTATCCTGGAAACCTCACATTACCTCTCTGAAGGCAACTTGTCACAGCCGGCTGAACCTTCTTAAAACCCTTGCTCATCTTTCATGGGGAGCTGATCATCGAACTCTCCTCCCTCTACATTCAGCCCTCATTTTATCGAAACTCGATTATGGTGACCAGATCTATTCAGCGGCCTCTCCTGCTACTCTCTCTAGCCTTAACCCCATCCATCACCAAGGATTACGTGGCTTCCCACTCTTTTTCTTGACCACTTCCACTCTCATTCTCATGCCATCGCAGTGTACACAGATGGCTCTAAGTCTTCTAACGGCGTCGGATTCGCAGCAGTGTTTCCGGACAGCATCGTGCGAGGGCATTTACTATCTTCGGCTAGCATTTTTACTGCTGAATTGTATGCCATTCTTGCAGCAATTATTTGTATCGCATCTATGCCTGTGTCATCATTTGTGGTAGTCTCAGACTCCCTTAGTGCTCTACAGGCTATACGGAAATTTGATACACTCACCCCCTAGTTCTCCATATCCAACTTTGGCTATGCCGTATCTCTACCAGGCATAAAGATTTTTGTTGGGTCCCTGGTCATGTTAACGTACAGGGCAATGAACAGGCAGACACTGCTGCGCAGTCAGCAGTACATGACCTACCAATTTCATATAGAGGCGTTCTATTTCTGGACTATTTTGCTGTAATAGCTACCCACCTTCACACCCATTGGCAACAACGTTGATCAACTCTGCTCGGTAACAAACTTCATTCTATTAAACTGAGCATAGGTTACTGGCCATCTTCTTGTCATCAGTGCCGAGGTTGGGAGACTACTCTCTCCTGCCTTCGCATTGGCCACACTAGTCTTACTCATGGGTATCTCATGGAGAGGCACCCTGTTCTTCTCTGTGAGCAGTGTCAAGTTCCAGTATCGATTAGCCACATTCTGTTAGACTGCCCTCTCAACGAGCACGCAGAATTTACCTCCAATGTCGTCTCTGCTCTACTACTCTCTCTTTACCTTCCCTTCTTGCTGATAGACCCTCCTTTAATCCTGACTCTCTCATTGACTTCTTGACAACGACTGATTTACTCCACAAACTCTGATGATGACACCTTTTGCACTCCTCTCAGCCCTTTCTACCTCAATCTCTTGCTGCCCTCTACCCTTTCACCATCCACTGCCCTGCTGTTCTCCGTAACCTATTACTCATCCATCTCCCTTTTGCCACCTGATACCCTCGCTTCCTTCCTGCCCTGCAGTGCTGTATAGCCCTTGTGGTTTAGCACTTCTTTTTTATTATAATAATAATTCCTCAAGTTTCCCCTAGAGGAGTAATTGAAATTTGTCTTCATTGAACTTCATGCCGTTTTCTGTGGCTCATTTGAAGATTAGGTTGATGTCCGCTTGGAGATTTGCAGTGACCTTAATGGATGACACTGTCATGCAAATTCGAGTTTCATCAAAGGAGGACACAGTGCTGTGGCTCACATCTCTGTCTATGTCAGATATGAGGATGAGGAAAAGAATGGAAGCAAGTACTGTATCTTGTAGAAAAGAAATTTTCACAGATACAGGTGTAGCAAATAATCAATAAAAACCTTGGTTGGATATTAACGAAGAGGATTCTGGGTAAATTAAGTATAGGAGCCAATAGGTTGTAAACTGTGTAGGTGAGATGACTTATTTTTAAGATATGCTTCAGTTTTGTATTTTTTCAGTAATAAGGTAATAAGTGACCAGAGAAGATTTTGGGGACAAATTAGACACATGTGCAACACTTGGGTATCTTTAATGAGGAAATGTTTTGCCAGACAGCGGCTTCATGAGTCCATACAAAGGAGAATGGTGAAGAACAGAAGGAGTTTGAGGTAATCAGTCCCTCAGCCTTGTCGGTTATCTGAACCATTCATCTACATTCCTGTCAGACACAGCAACATCTTGGGATCTTAATACAGGGAATTCTTCATTTGCCTAACCTTTAGGCATGACCTACTTCCACATTTGGATTTGTCAGATGTGATACCACTTATCACTGCTGCACCTCACCTGCCTACAGTATATAAGCCACTTCTTTGCACATATGCTGTATTCTTTTCAAGATTGATGGACTGATTACATTGACTCAAGGCTGAGGGACTGATTACCTCAAACTACTGCTGTTCTTCATCATTCTCTTTTGTATGGACTGATGAAGCCACTGTGTGGCAAAACATTTCCTCATTAAAGATACCCAAGTGTTGCACATGTGTCTAATTTATCAACTTGTCGGTTCTCCGAACCATTCATCTACATTTTGGGGACAGTTTAATTATTAATTGGTAACTGTAAACATCAATATTTGTGCTTAAAATGCAGGGTGACCATAATTTGTAAGGATTGGAGGCTGCATGTTGTATTTTAGGATTTTTAGGGTCATTGTTGAGCTTGTGGGGTGGAATGGGTAATTGCAGGGTTCTTTTGTAACTATAAAACATGTTAAGCTGAAGATAGTTTTTAGGTTAATTAAAACTAATGTTTACTAAATATATACAGTAGGCAAACTTATATTAAGGTGTAATAAACAATTGTCAATGAATAACCAGAAGGGTGGATGAGGAGGCTCAAAGCACGGCCCTCAAATTGACAGTCTAGAGTAGACGGTAGTATATATCGAATTGTCAATTTACGGACCACAGTTCATGCCCCTTGTCCACCCTTCTGTTTATTCATATACAGTAGGTGTTTATATGTGTTTTGGTAATAAAGTATCTAGCAATTATGGCCAAATCTTAAAAAAAAAATGATTACATAATGGTTTATTAAGTAATAATTCTTCTGTTGCATAGTATGTAATATGGCTTATCATTTTAGCACATATGGATATCTGTGTATACTTTTTTTATATGGTGACGAGGCAAAAGCATAGTGGCAACCACCTTGTGTAGGAGAACATATATAAAGGCCAGGTGCTGGAGAGTGGAAGTTTGGCCCAGAACATAAGAGCTATCAACATTACCCCTAGTTCTACTTTGCTCATTCTCCTTCGCCAGTCAGTGAGCAGGTTATCTCAAGCAAGGAGGCTGTTCTTAATGAAAAAACTGACTATACGACTTATGGTTGCTGTGAGATCCCAAGAAGTTGTCCCCTAACATCCCATAACCCAGACCCCATGTACTGCAACCCATGCAAAAGGCACAGCAGTTAAACCTCCAAACCCTAAAGAGGTGGAGAAGCTGCAGATAATCTCCTTGTAGAGACCTAGAAGTAGGGCCAGATTAACGCATGGACTTTAGGGGGCTGCAGCCCAGGGGCCTCTGCTAGCTGGAGGGCTGTCTGCTACTACTAGTAATTATTATTATTATTAACACATTGAAGAGGACCAGGGGTTTTAGCTCAACACACCTGAGAAGCCGAGGATGTAGCTTAATATCCTGGAAAAGTTCAGGAGCTGTGCATCAACAACACCATAAGAGGACCCCTCAAGGTAGGTTCCTTGATGCTGGTGAGGAGCCTTTAATCTAAGGAATTTGACCGATGCTCCAGTTTCTTGAACCACAACACAAGTTTGTTCAACTGCCTCCCAACATACATAAGGAGGAAAACCAATAGACATCTGGCTGTCTTCAAGAGGGAGCTGGACAGGCATCTAAAGTCAGTACCTGACCTGCTGGCTGTGGTTTGTATGTTGGTTTGCGTGTAACCAGCAGTAACAGCCTGGGTGATGAGGCCATGATCCACAGTGAGTCCTGGTCAGAGACCAGGCTATGGGACATTGACCCCTGGAGCACCCAGGTGTATGCCTGAATGCCTTCCATTTTCCCCATTAGGACCCCCATACTAGTTTAGTTCTCCCCATCAATGTAATAAGCTGAACCTTAATCTAAATAATGCACTGTATGACCCTTGTAGGTTTAGCACTTCTTTTTTATTATAATCTAAATATTCACTGATGTTGAAGACTTGAAGCCATTCACTGAGGCATCCCCTATTTATTATATGGGGAACTAATATCTTCCAGTTATCACATGGAAACCAATATCTTCCAGTTATCACATGGAAACCAATATCTTCCAGTTATCACATGGAAACCAATAACTTCCAGTTATCACTCAGAAACCAGTATCCTTGCAAAAAATGCAAATTTGGATTTGCACTGCTTGTTAGCACACTGAATCTTCGTTTTGAGGAAAATACATCAGTATTTAAAAGTTTGAAGCCAATCACATGAGACATTCTCAATTTACCTTGCATAAAAAAAAGAATGTCACTATTATGGTAAAATTGGCACCTACACACTCAGTAACAAACTAAATTTTCTTCTAAGCAGGACTGCTCAGGGGAGATTCCTTGAAGATAGTGAAGGGCTCTTGATCTAAGAAATTGGATTGCTCTCCTCTTGGATCAAACCTGAATGCCTCCCATTCTCCAGGAATTTTATATACAACCCTTACAAGTCTAGTGATCCCTTCCATAAATACAATAATAATCATTTAAATAGGATACATCTGTGCTGAAAACTTTAAGTCAATCAGAACAAAAACATTCTTTCATTATCGCGCGTCAACCAGTGCCATATTTACATGTATGAAATTTTAAAATTGGCATCTACACAGCCCAGTAACTTTCCGACTTTTCCCTCATTAACCCTTTGAGGGTTTTGGTCGTACTAGTACGTCTTACGCGTAGGGGTTTTTGACGTACTAGTACGCATAAATTCTAGCGGCCTCAAATCTCGCAGGAAAAGGCTGATAAGCCTAGATGTGAGAGAATGGGTCTGTGTGGTGGGTGTGCGCAGTAGGAAAAAAATCTGGGACCCAGTGGTGCATTGTGGGAATGCCATCATAGTACACAATTTCCACGGTGCCCTGCGGTAAGAAGTTCCTCACTCCTCGGCGAATTGGGACACTTTTGTTCCCCAGTGACAGTTCTAATACAGATGGAAGTGACAGTGAAGATGAGTTTCAAGGTTCTGGTGAGGTTTTGACCGAAACTAATGACCATAATATGAGTAATAGTGAGGAAAACCCAGACAACCACAGCCTTCCACCTCTGGTGCTGGGCCGTCGTTCAGTTGTACCAGAATCAAAGAGGAAACTCCTATTTTCCAAAATCCCAGACTCAGATGTGAGCATTGGTGATGATAATGATAGTGATTATGAACTACAAGCTCTTCAAACTTGTTCCAAGAATGGAGGAGGAGGAGGAGGCAGAGGAGGAGGAGGCAAGAGGAGGAGGAGGCAAGAGAGGAGGAGAGGCAAGTGGAGGAGGAGGCAGAGGAGGAGGAGGAGGAGGAGGAGGAGAAGAAGAGGAGGAGGAGGAAGAAGAGGAGAGGAGGGTGGAACACTAGTACACTGGTACTGGTACACTAACATTTCTGTCTGTCTATTTGTCTGTCTGTCAAGCTCCCTGTCTATCTGTCTATCCGTCTAGCTCTCTGTCTCAGAGAGCCACAAGACTGTGTCATCACTTTTACTCACATCTTCAAGCAGAGTATAGCACTTTGTCTGGATTTCTTGGGTTATCCTAGGTAATTTATACTATGTATACTTGTATTTATGTGTACCTGTGAGACAGAGATAGACAGACAGATAGAAAGAGAGAGACAGATTGAAAGAGATAGAATGAGGAGAAAGATAAAACACCATTGTGTATGACACCATGTTTCAGAGTTCCACAAGCTGCAGAACTAATAGGAATATGTTCAGTGACTGTATATTGGTATATATATTATAGAACAATAATAATAAACAATGTTTTGTATTGTTTGTTTTTGTAAACAAGTTTTGTAAACAATATATTGATAATTATGTTTGTGTGCTTATTGTGTTGTATACAACGAGTGTATATATGTACATTGCACCTTACTTTGGTCTCATAGGCCACATAAGTTATGTGAAAAAATAAAATAGTGAAAAAAACAACAAACCTTCAAATACAAGTAAATCAAAGTTTTCCGGGTGAGCGGCAGTCGCCGCTGTTGCCAAAAAACGGGCTCATTTTCTGCAAACTTCATGCATCCATTTTCCCCGTAAATTGGGGGAAAAATTTTTTTTTTTTACCCTATAATGTTTGAAAAAAAAACTCTTTTTTTTTTCATAAGAAAAAATAATTTTTTTTTTTTTGAAATTTGGCCCGCCCCTGAGAACGATTTTCGGAGAGGGCCTGCGCCCTCAAAGGTTAATGCATTGATACTAGCGTTTGATCATAAGACATGTCCTTATTTTATCAAGTAAAGGTTTTCTGACCATAAGGTCTCTAACACACTTTATCCCCCCTCCTTGCGACAACTCCCCCTTTTGACACAAGACCCCTCTTGCTTTTGACAGCAATGATATATTGACAAACTTGAAAATACTTCCTTTAGACCCTCACAGCCCTTCAAAACTCTCCCTTTTTTTGTCCTCTCCACCCTTACTTATCCTTCGTCTTGCATCACCCCTGCTCTAAACGCTGTTTTACCCAGTGCCTAACCAGAGCCAATTAATTTGCGACTGAGCACACCCAAGAAAAAGATAAAAAATAAGCCTTGTAAAACCCTTTTTACCCCCCTGCATGGAAAGGTTGCAAAGGGGTTGGTCTCCCATTTATATCGACAAACTATAGACCGTTTTTATGAAGCTCATACAAATTGTTCTTTTCATGACGCAAAGAGACAATAGTTGTATAAAAAGAAAAAAAATTTTTTAATTAGGTTAACTTTTATATTTGTATTCGAGAAAAAATTAAATATCGCAAAGGGCCTTTAAAAGGGTTTTTATAATAAATTATATATAAGTGTTTGAAGTTTTTATAAAGGTCCATTAAACTTTTCATTTTGAGACCAATAGAATTTGAAGGCGTTGCATTTCCCTTCAAACTTTGGAAGCACCGTTTACATCAGTAAACACTTGCAAAGGGACACTAGCGAGGAAAAGTTATTTTAACATTAAAATTGAGGGGATCAAAGATATTCATTATAGCACAGACAAGTCACTAAGATAGTCGACCTAACAAAGATGCGAATTGATATAAAAATAAAAAAATATCAAATTAAGCACTAAAACCCAAAGGGTGTACAGCCGCAGGGACGGATGTGCTAACGGAGAAAAATGCAAGGGTTTGGGAAAAATTGGAACAGGAGTAGCACGGGAAAGTGAGGGCAGGGGAGAGTGCAGGAGATAATTTAAAATCAAACTTGGAGCAATAACTTTGTTAACAAAAAAAAATGAGAGAAGCAAAGTGTGAGAGTGAGCTCATCAAACCTTGAACTTGCAGTAAGATCACTTGGTGTGTTGGGGCAGCTTAGATTTGGGAAGAAAATTTTGCCTGCCTGCTGATAGATAGGGCAATCTATTAAGGTAAACTGACAGGCCGAGTTGAATGAAAAACAGTAGTAAAAGCGAAGCCAGTAGAGTAATACCTCTTATTAGGTCTTCTATGGGATTTATCTCAGAAAGGGACTGTATACCTGGAGAGGGTTTCGGGGGCCAACGCCCCCGCAGCCGGTCTGTGACCAGGCCTCATGGTGGATCAAGGCCTGATCAACCAGGCTGTTACTGTTGGCCGCATGTAAACCGACGTACGAACCACAGCCGGGCTGGTCGGGTGCTGACTTTAGGTGCCTGTCTAAAGTCTCCTTGAAGACAGCCAGAGGTCTGTTGGAAATCCCCCTGATGTATCCTGGGAAGCAGCTGAACAGTTTTGGGCCCCTGACACTTATTGTGTTGTCTCTTATCGTGTTAGTGACGTCCTGCTTTTCAGTGGAGAGACGTTGCATCGCCTGCCGAGTCTTTTGCTTTCATAGGGAGTGATTTTCGTGTGCAAATTTGGTACTAATCCCTCTAGGATTTTCCAAGTGCATATAATCATGTATCTCTCCCGCCTGCATTCCAGGGGGTCAGGTCAAGGAACTTCAAAACCGGTTTTCCCGTAATTTAGATGTTTTATTTGTACTTACGGGGGCCCTGAAGGTTCTCTACATTTTCTAGGTCAGCAATTTCACATGCCTTGAAAAGGCGCTGTTAGTGTGCAGCAGCATTCCAGCCTAGATAGAACAAACGCCCTGAAGAGTGTCATCATGGGGTTGGGTTTCCCCTTTGGGAGATTATAAAAACCCGGGGGGAAAACTGAAGTAAAAAGAAAATTTTTGAACCACCGTCAACACTGGGGAAATTCATCAGAGAAAACTAGAACAAGCCCCACTAAACAGTTTTCTACTTAGGTCATTTTATTCTCATTTGCACAGAGCAAGCAGTCAGATCTATACCACATGCATGATAATCACCAGGACCTTGTAATCAGGTCATTGCACATAAGTAATTAATGGTGCCATATGGGACACAAGTGCCGTCCATAATCCCAACATGCCTATCGGCATGCGATACCAGTTTGAAGAGTGGACTACACCGTAGAGCTCAAAATCTTACCTGGAGTTTACCTGGAGAGAGTTCCGGGGGTCAACGCCCCCGCGGCCCGGTCTGAGACCAGGCCTCCTGGTGGATCAGAGCCTGATCAACCAGGCTGTTGCTGCTGGCTGCACGCAAACCAACATACGAGCCACAGCCCGGCTGATCCGGAACTGACTTTAGGTGCTTGTCCAGTGCCAGCTTGAAGACTGCCAGGGGTCTGTTGGTAATCCCCCTTATGTGTGCTGGGAGGCAGTTGAACAGTCTCGGGCCCCTGACACTTATTGTATGGTCTCTTAACGTGCTAGTGACACCCCTGCTTTTCATTGGGGGGATGGTGCATCGTCTGCCAAGCCCTTTTGCTTTCGTAGTGGGTGATTTTCGTGTGCAAGTTCGGTACTAGTCCCTCTAGGATTTTCCAGGTGTATATAATCATGTATCTCTCCCTCCTGCGTTCCAGGGAATACAGGTTTAGGAACCTCAAGCGCTCCCAATAATTGAGGTTTTTATCTCCGTTATGCGCGCCGTGAAAGTTCTCTGTACATTTTCTAGGTCGGCAATTTCACCTGCCTTGAAAGGTGCTGTTAGTGTGCACAATATTCCAGCCTAGATAGAACAAGTGGCCTGAAGAGTGTCATCATGGGCTTGGCCTCCCCAGTTTTGAAGGTTCTCATTATCCATCCTGTCATTTTTCTAGCAGATGCGATTGATACAGTGTTATGGTCCTTGAAGGTGAGATCCTCCGACATGATCACTCCAGGTCTTTGACGTTGGTGTTTCGCTCTATTTTGTGGCCAGAATTTGTTTTGTACTCTGATGAAGATTTAATTTCCTCATGTTTACCATATCTGAGTAATTGAAATTTCTCATCGTTGAACTTCATATTGTTTTCTGCAGCCCACTGAAAGATTTGGTTGATGTCTGCCTGGAGCTTTGCAGTGTCTGCAATGGAAGACACTGTCATGCAGATTCGGGTGTCATCTGCAAAGGAAGACACGGTGCTGTGGCTGACATCCTTGTCTATGTCGGATATAAGGATGAGGAACAAGATGGGAGCGAGTACTGTGCCTTGTGGAACAGAGCTTTTCACCGTAGCTGCCTCGGACTTTACTCTGTTGACGACTACTCTCTGTGTTCTGTTAGTGAGGAAATTATAGATCCATCGACCGACTTTCCTGTTATTCCTTTAGCACGCATTTTGTGCGCTATTACGCCATGGTCACACTTGTCGAAGGCTTTTGCAAAGTCTGTATATATTACATCTGCATTCTTTTTGTCTTCTAGTGCATTTAGGACCTTGTCGTAGTGGTCCAATAGTTGAGACAGACAGGAGCGACCTGTTCTAAACCCATGTTGCCCTGGGTTGTGTAACTGATGGGTTTCTAGATGCGTGGTGATCTTCCTTCTTAGGACCCTTTCAAAGATTTTTATGATATGGGATGTTAGTGCTATTGGTCTGTAGTTCTTTGCTGTTGCTTTACTGCCCCTTTGTGGAGTGGGCTATGTCTGTTGTTTTTAGTAACTGTGGGACGACCCCCCGTGTCCATGCTCCCTCTCCATAGGATGGAAAAGGCTCGTGATAGGGGCTTCTTGCAGTTCTTGATGAACACAGAGTTCCATGAGTCTGGCCCTGGGGCAGAGTGCATGGGCATGTCATTTATCGCCTGTTCGAAGTCATTTGGCGTCAGGATAACATCGGATAGGCTTGTGTTAATCAAATTTTGTGGCTCTCTCATAAAAAATTCATTTTGATCTTCGACTCTCAGTCTGGTTAGCGGCTTGCTAAAAACTGAGTCATGTTGGGACTTGAGTAGCTCACTCATTTCCTTGTTGTCATCTGTGTAGGACCCATCTTGTTTAAGTAGGGGCCCAATACTGGACGTTGTTCTCGATTTTGATTTGGCATAGGAGAAGAAATACTTTGGGTTTCTTTCGATTTCATTTATGGCTTTTAGTTCTTCCCGCGATTCCTGACTCCTAAAGGATTCTTTTAGCTTAAGTTCGATGCTTGCTATTTCTCTGACCAGTGTCATCCCTACGCATTTCAGATATATTGACCTCTTTTAGCCGCTCTGTTATTCTTTTCCGTCGCCTGTAAAGGGAGCGCCTGTCTCTTTCTGTTTTACATCTACTCCTCCTTTTCTTAGAGGAATAAGCCTTGTGCATACATCGAGTGCTACCGAGTTAATCTGTTTCTAGGCATAAGTTGGGGTCTGTGTTGCTTAGTATATCTTCCCAGCTTATATCGGTTAGGACTTGGTTTACTTGGTCCCACTTTATGTTTTTGTTATTGAAGTTGAATTTGGTGAATGCTCCCTCGTGACTAATCTCATTATGTCGGTCTGGGGCTCCGCGCATACATGACTGAACCTCAATTATGTTGTGATCTGAGTATATTGTTTTTGATATGGTAACATTTCTTATCAGATCATCATTGTTAGTGAAGATGAGGTCTAGTGTATTCTCCAGTCTAGTAGGCTCTATTATTTGCTGGTTTAAATGAATTTTGTGCAGAGATTTAAAAGCTCGCGTGAGTGTGAGTTTTCATCAGAGCTGCCTCCTGGTGTTATTACTGCAACAATATTATTTGCTATATTCCTCCATTTTAGGTGCCTTAAGTTGAAATCCCCAGGAGCAAGATGTTGGGTGCAGAGCTGGAAGGTTTTCCAGACAGTGGTCAATTTTTAACAGCTGTTCCTGGAATTGCTGGGATGTTGCATCCGGAGGCTTGTAGACTATCACAATGACTAGGTTTTGGTTCTCGACCTTTACTGCTAAAACTCCACTACATCATTTGAGGCATTTAGCAGTTCTGTGCAAACAAGTGACTCTGCAATGTACAGGCCAACATCCCCCTTTTGCCTGTTCACTCTGTCACATCTGTATAGGTTGTAACCTGGGATCCATATTTCGTTGTCCAAGTGATCCTTTATGTGGGTCTCAGTGAAAGCCGCGAACATTGCCTTTGCCTCTGCAAGCAGTCCACGGATGAAAGGTATTTTGTTGTTTGTTGCTGGCTTTAGACCCTGTATATTTGCAAAGAAGAATGTTATCGGACTGGTGGTATTGTTGGTACTGGGGGGGGATTTTTTTCCGGCATTAGTATCTGTATCTGTTGGTTTGGAGTGGAGGCCATCAACTGTGGTTCCACTCCAGGAATGACTGGATTTGGTGTACGATTTCTGCCATTTCCTGCCAGTTTTTTTCCTTCCTGGCACTAAAAAACCTCTCCCTCTTGAGTGGCTGTGGCTACCCAGGTTTTCCCATGGCCTGGATGTTTTGTATCTTTTTGTCCCCTTTAGATGGTATGCCTGGCAATTTAAGTTATAGCACAGTCTTTCCTGTACTGAAGAGGTACACAGTTCAGGGTGAAAAAGCTTACAGGAAGGGAGTTTGCATTTTCCTGTTGTCATATGGCATGGCATTTCCTAGGTGGTCATAGTTGCACGTCCCATCTGTTTTTCCAGATTTCCCATGCCAGCAGATACCAAGTGCATAGTATGTGCACAGGCTTGGTTTCCGTTTGCCTTGGGTTTCTGTGACTGTATTCCCTGTTGGTGCATGTTTCCCTGTCTTACTTCTATCCTCCCTAGCACCAACAATGGAGCTCCCACCATTTGTTTTTGGTAATATATCCTCACTATTGCTAGTGGAGTCCTCTTGTTTGCTATTTCCTGCGGTATTTCTAGTTTGCAATATTGGTTTTATCTTATCTTTGACTACACTTGTTTCTCTACTATGGCTCCTGTCCCCTATGCGGTCATTCATATGTATTCCTTCCTGCGTATAATTCCCGACTACCTGGACAAAATCCCAGCTTCACCATTACTGTCTCCCAGGACAGCATCTCCAGCTTCCCCATTACTGTCTCCCAGGACAGCATCTCCAGCTTCAACCATTACTGTCTCCCAGGACAGCACCTCCAGCTTCAACCATTACTGTCTCCCAGGACAGCACCTCCAGCTTCCCCATTACTGTCTCCCAGGACAGCACTATCAGCCCCCCATTTACTGACTACCAGGACATCATCTCCAGCCTTACAGTTTCTGACTACATGGCCAGTATCAAGGGCAGTACCATTCAGCCCGGACTTTTTATGTTCCCATCTGTTGTAGAAAGCTTCCAGGTTTTCTATGAAAGCAGCTTTGATGTTGACCTTTTTTAATACCCTTGTGATTTTAGTCCACAGATTTATCTCATTTGGCATACCCAAAAAACACTTCCCTGTTTTAATACTGCTTGTAGCTAGTTCTTGGATATCTGCACAAGGGCATGACAACCAATTTCCACAGAAATGACAATTTATGCATGTGGAAGCCCGTTTGTTTGACTGACCCACAGACTACACACAGCTTCATAATGATTTGAATGGTTGATTTACTGCAATTCTACTAGCAACCTCTTGAATATTCTATTAATAACCTGCTAGGTGGTGCACAACGAAACCGTTATGAAACCAGTCCAGGGTTCGGACCAGTCAAGGGTTCGGACCAGTCAAGGGTTCGGACCAGTCTATCTGATCTGATCAGTGGTCACTTATTTAAACCATACTGGGTCGGTGATTGAGCTAAACACATGAAGGATCTACTGGAAATTATCTACCCGAGTAATATGTGATTTGATTGATACAAAATATAACTTGCGTGTTGAAGAGCCGGTGACTGCTGGCACTCCTACAATGACGAACGGTCGAGCCTCCACCTTTGTTTATCAATCGCTGTATCTAGCTTCTCTATTTTTTTTTTCCGTCTCCACCACAATAAATGCTATATATCACTATAGTTGACTGGTGCAAATTTTGGAGGAAGGGCGCTTTTTCTGTAGTAATAATTGCTTCTCGTTGTGTATATTGCGACTGCTGGTAACTACAGGTTATATGAAATTCACAGTAACGTCTGGTATTTCAAGAAAAAGAAACTAATGAAAGTCACTCCACTTCACTAAGTACCATTATAATACTGGTTAGTTGCTACTACAACACTGTATTCTGCTATTCACTGGTATCACTAGATTATATGCGAGATACACTAGCAGGCCAGGAAGATTATTAAAAACAGCTGACCTGTGGTAAGTTTCTGGCGACTTCTGGCACCTGCCTCTATAGGCTTTATCACTTCATTTACAAATTCACCTGTTTTCAATGACACTTTAGCCTTTATCATCAATATACTAGGGAGCCACTGTAGTATACACTATACACTATGTAATACTCATGCTTTCAGGGAGACTTTCTTTCCTCTGCACAAAGTTCAATATTATTATTTTTCCACACGGGACAGGCCTATGATTCCCCTCTGGCAGTAAACTCTGCTAGGAAGTGCACACTAATTCTCCTTTTTTTACTCAGTATATAATGTTTTCCGCCCAAGATTGGTTCCAGGCGCTAGAGGGATGTATCGTATAGGATTGATGACACAAATTAAAGTTCTAGCACGTAAGAGCGACCGTGAAAACACCAGAAAAACCGGGAGCACAACGAGGCACGCTGACACGCTATCTTAGGACAGTTTTCCTCTCAGGTTTCCCGTTGTACACAAGTACTGACATACAACATCCATCAATCTTAAGGTAATAGATGAAAGAACACAGATACGTACATCTAGGTCATGGGACCTTGGTCATCTTGTCAGTGGCTTAGCTAGAGGGAGAGTAAGGGGAGCGACCGCTCCCCCTGAGCACATTTTTCAAAAGTGGTATCTCTTCAACATTTTTTTTTAACTCTTTAGTTCACTTGTTCCAATGTGTTCCATTTATCCTAATTTGTCCACATTGTACTACATTTTTCTGACGTTACCAATAACTAGTGTAGTTGCGGAACAATCCTTTAGTCGGCCCCAACACAGTCTTACCTTGGTTCTGCAATGGACGAGGATGGATAGATTGGGTTTGCTTTGTTCTCCATTGAAAGAGTTGGATTATAATAAATTAATAGATAACTTTGCTAGAATGAAGCCTAGACAAGAGACTTGTAGTTGCTTCATACATTTTTCACATTGTTCCGTTTCGTTTTCATTTTACGCTTAAAACTAAAATAATTATGTAGCACACTTTTTATTATGTTTTGAGATTTATGAGCTTACCGTATTTTGATTTTAAATACAAAATAACAATTATGTACTTCCTTTAGAACTGTATCTTTTATGCATTCGCTCTCCCTGGCTTCAGAACCTGGCTACACTACTGCATCTTGGAGCAACTATGGTCACAGGGCCCATACGTACCTAATAAAGATGTCTTAAGTATAGGCACTTGTGTCCTTTCATCCATATTGTCGGTATCTTTATACCTAATAGTTTCACAGAAATAACATTGTTCCCCAAGAGGGTTATAGTTCTTATCCCTCCTCCAGCCAGTTATAAGCCATGACACTCATTAACCTCTGCACCCCCCACCATGCAAAACGCTTCAAAAATATATGAGCACATGGGAATCCAGAGATTTAAAATTTTTTTCTAGAAAAAACATAATTTTTTATTAACGTTTACAGAAAAATCTGGGACCCAGTGGTGCATTGTGGGAATCCATCATAGTACAAAGCCAAATTCCCACGGGTGCCCTGTGCGGTAAGAAGTTCCTCACTCCTCGGCAATTGGGACACTTATGTCCCCAGTACAGTTCTAATACAGATGGAAGTGAACAAGTTAACATGAGTTTTCAAGTTCTGGTGAGGTTTGACCGAAACTAATGACCATAATATGAGTAATAGTGAGGAAAAACCCAGACAACCACAGCCTTTTCCACCTTCTGGTGCTGGGCCGTCTCAATTGTAACCAGAATCAAAGAGGAAACTCCTATTTTCCCCCAAAATCCCAGACTCAGTTGTGAGCATTGGTGATGATAATGATAGTGATTATGAACTACACGCACTCAAACTTGGTTCCAAGAATGAGGAAGGGGAGGGAGGAGGCAGAGGAGAGGAGGCAAGAGGAGAGAGGAGGCAGAGAGGAGGGAGGAGGCAAGGTGGAGGAGGAGGCAGAGGAGGGAGGAGGAAGGAGGAGGAGGAAGAAGAAGAGGAGGAGGGAGGAAGAAGAGGAGAGGAGGGTGGAACACTAGTACACTGGTACTGTGTACACTAACATTTCTGACTGTCTATTTGTCCTGTCTGTCAAGCTCCCTGTCCTATCTGTCTATCCTCTAGCTCTCTGTCCTCAGAGAGCCACAAGACTGAGCATCACTTTTACTCACTATCTTCAAGCAGAATAGCACTTTGTCTGGATTTCTTGGTTATCCAAGGTAATTTAATACTATGTAGTACTTTGTATTTATGTGTACCTTGAGACAGAGATAGACAACAGATAGAAAGAGAGAGACAGATTGAAATAGATAGAATGAGGAGAAAAGATAAACACCAATGTGTATGACACCATGTTTCAGAGTTTCCACAAGCTGCAGATCTAATAGGAATATGTTCAGTGGACTGTATATTGGTATATATATTATAGAACAATAATTATAAACTATGTTTTGTATTGTTTTTTTATGTAAACAAGTTTTGAAACAATATATTGATAATTATGTTTGGTGTGCTTATTGTGTTGTATACAACGAGTGTCTATATGTACATTAGCACCTTACTTTGGTCTCATAGCCACATCAGTTTAATGTAAAAAATAAAATAGTGAAAAAAAAACGACAAACCTTCAAATACAAGTAAATCAAAGTTTTCCGGGTGAGCGGCAGTCGCCGCTGTTGCCATACGCGGCTCATTTTCTGCAAACTTCAATGCATCCATATCTCCGTAATATTGATGTAAATATAATTTTTTGTTATCCTATAATGTTTAGAAAAAAAAACTTCTATTTTTTCATAAGAAAAAATAATTTTTTTTTTTTTTGAAATTTGGCCGACCCTGAGAACGAGTTTCGGAGAGGGCCTGTCGACCCTCAAAGGGTTAATGTTCATTGATACTGAGCGTTTGATCATAAGACATGTCCTTATATTATCATATGTAAAGGTGTTCTGACCATAAGGTCTCTAACACACTTTATCTCCCCTCCTTGCTGACAACTCCACCTTTGACACAAGACTCCCTCTTTGACTTTTTGACAGCAACTGATATATTGCACAAACTTTGACAATACTTCCTTTAGCACTCCTCACAGCCCTTCGTAACTCTACCTTTGTTGTCCTCTCCACCCTTACTTATCCTTCGATCTTGCATCACTCCCTGCTCTGAAGCGCTGTATTACCCTAGTGCCGTAAGCCAGAGCCTCATATTAATTTGCAGACTCGAGCACAGCCAGAAGAAGATAAAAAAATAAGCTCTTGTAAAAACAAAAAAAAAAAAAAAACCCTTCTTACATCCCCTGCAGTGGAGAATGGTTTGCAAGAGGGGTTGGTCTCCCATTTATATCGCACAAACTAGTAGACCGATCTTTATGAAGCTCATACAAATTGTTCTCTACATGACGCAAAGTAGACAATAGTTGTATAAAAAGAAAAATAGATATTTTTAATTAGGCTTAACATTATATTTGTATGCTCGAGTAAAATTAATATCGCTAAGCCGTTAAAGGGTTTTCATAATAAATTATATATATAGTGTAGGTCTGAAGTATTATAAAGGTCCATTAAACTTTTCAGTTTGAGATCCAATAGAATTTGAAGGCTGTTGCATTATCCCTTCTAACTTTAGAGAAGCACCGTTTACATCAGTAATCACTTGCAAAGGAGACACTAGCGAGGGATACGTTAGTTTTAACATTAACTATGAGGAGATCAAAGTATATTCATTAGTAGCACAGATCAAGTCACTCAAGATAGTCGACCATAACAACGATGCAGAATTGAATAGTAATAATAAAAATAATATCAAATTAAGCACTAAAACCGAAAGGGTCGTACAGCACTGCAGGGACGGATGTGCTAACGGAGAAATATGCAGAGGTTAGGAAGAAATATGGAACAGGAGTATGCACGAGGAATAGTGAGGGCAGGGGAGAGTGCAGGAGATAATTTAAAATCAAACTTGGAGCAATAACTTTGTTAACAAAAAAAAATGAGAGAAGCAAAGTGTGAGAGTGAGCTCATCAAACCTTGAACTTGCAGTAAGATCACTTGGTGTGTTGGGCAGCTGTAGATTTGGACAGAAAATGCTGCCTGCTGATAGATAGGGCAATCCTATTAAGGTAAACTGACAGCGAGTTGAAATAAAAAACAGTAGTAAAAAGCGAAGCCATAGAAGTAATAACCTCTTATTAGGTCATCAATTGGGATTTATCTCAGAAAGGGACTGTAAATACCTGGAGAGGGTTTCTGGGGTCCACGCCCCCTGCAGCCCGGTCCGTGTGACCAGCCTCATGGTGGATCAAGCTGATCAACCAGGGTCAGGCTGTTACTGTGAGGCCGCATTGTAAAACCGACGTACGTACCCACAGCCGGGCTGGTCGGGTGACTGAACTTTAGGTGCCTGTCTAAAGTCTCCTTGAAGACAGCCAGAGGTCTGTTGGAAATCCCCCTGATGAATCCTGTGAAGCAGCTGAAACAGTTTTGGGCCCTGACACTTCTGTGTTGTCTACTTATTCGTGTGTAGTGGACGTCCTGCATTTCAGTGGGAGAGAACGTTTCATCGCCTGCCGAGTCTTTTGCTTTCATAGGGAGTGATTTTCGTGTGCAAATTTGGTACTAATCCCTCTAGGATTTTCCAAGTGCATATAATCATGTATCTCTCCCGTCTGCATTCCAGGGAGTACAGGTCAAGGAACTTCAACCGTTTCCAGTAATTTAGATGTTTTTATCGTACTTACGTGTGCCGTGAAGGTTCTCTACATTTTCTATGTCAGCAATTTCACATGCCTTGAAAAGGCGCTGTTAGTGTGCAGCAGCATTCCAGCCTAGATAGAACAAACGCCCTGAAGAGTGTCATCATGGGCTTGGTATCCCTTGGCATGATTATAATAACCAGGAAGGAAAACTGAACAGTAAAATGAAGATTCTTGAACCACCGTCAACACTGGGAATTCATCAGAGAAAACTAGAACAAGCCCCACTAAACAGTTTTCTACTTAGGTCATTTTATTCTCATTTGCACAGAGCAAGCAGTCAGATCTATACCACATGCATGATAATCACCAGGACCTTGTAATCAGGTCATTGCACATAAGTAATTAATGGTGCCATATGGGACACAAGTGCCGACCATAATCCCAACATCCTATAACGGCAAGCGATAACCAGTTTTGAAGAGTGGACAACACCGTAACTCAAAATCTTACCTGGAAGTTTACCTGGAAGAGTATCGGGGGTCAACGCCCCCGCGGCCCGGTCCTGGAGACCAGGCCTCCTGGGGATCCAGAGCCTGATCAACCAGGCGTTGCTGCTGGCTGCAACGCAAAACCAACATACGAGCCACACCGGCTGACCGGTACTGACTTTAGGTTGCTTTGTCCCAGTGCCGTGCCAGCTTGAAGACAGCCAAGGACTGTTTGGTATTCCCCCTTATGTGTGCTGGGAGGCAGTTGAACAGATCTCGGCCCCTGACACTTATTGTATGGTCTCTAACGTGCTAGTGACACCCCTGCTTTTCATTTTTTGGGGGGGATGTGCATCGTCACCAGTCCTTTTGCTTTCCGTAGGTGGGTGATTTTCGTGTGGCAAGATCGGTACTAGTCCTCTAGATTTTCCAGGTGTATATAATCCATGTAACTCTCCTCCTGCGTTCCATGGAATACAGGTTTAGGACCTCAAGCGCTTCCCAATACTTGGAGTTTTAATCTCCGTTATGCGCGCCTGAAAGTTCTCAGTACATTTTCTAGGTCGGCAATTTCACTGCCTTGAAAGGTGCTTTAGTGTGCACAATATTACCAGCCTAGATCGAACAATGCCTGAAGAGTGCACATCATGGGCTTGCCCTTCCTAGTATTGAATGGTGGGTTTCTCATTATCCATCCTGTCATTTTTCTAGCAGATCGATTGATACAGTGTTATGGTCCCTTGAAGTGAGATCCTACGACATGAATCACTCCAGGTCCATTGACTATGGTGTTCGCCTCTAGTTTTGTGGCCCGAATTTGTTTTGTTACTCTGATGAAGATTTAATTTCCACATGTATTCATATCTGAGTAATTGAAATTTCTCAACGTATGAACTTCATATTGTTTTCTGCAGCCCACTGAAATATTTGTGTTGTTGTCTGCCTGGAGTTTTCTTGCAGTGTCCCTGCAATGGAAGACACTGTCCATGCAGATTCGGGTGTCATCTGCAAGGAAGACACGGTGCTGTGGCTGACACATCCTTGTCTATGTCGGATATAAGGAAGTGAACAAGATGGGAGCCGATACTGTGCCTTGTGGGAACAGAAGCTTTTCAACCGTAGCTGCCCTCGGACTTTACCTCTGTTGACGACTACTCTCTGTGATTCTGTTTAGTGAGGAGATTAAGATTCCATCGACCGACTTTCCTGTTTATTCCTTTAGCACGGCATTTTTGGCGCTATTACGCCATGGTCACACTTGGTTCGAAGTGCTTTTGCCAAAGATCGTATATAATACAACTGCATTCTTTTTATGTCTTCTAGTGCATTAAGGACCTTGTTCGTAGTGGGCCAATATTGAGTCAGACAGGAGCGGACCTGTTTCTAAACCCATGTTGCCCGGGTTGTGTAACTGATGGGTTTCTAGATGCGTGTGCTCTTCCTTCTTAGCCCCATTTCAAAGATTTTTATGATATGGGATGTTTTAGTGCTATTGGTCTGTTAGTTTAATTTGCTGTTGCTTTATTACAGCCCCCTTTGTGATGGGCCTATGTCTGTTGGTTTTTTTAGTAACTGTGGTAACGACCCCGCGTGTCCCCTCTCCCTCCATAGGAATGGAAAAGGCTCGTAGATAGGGGGCTTTTCTTGCGTTCTTGATGAACAAAGATTTCCATGAGTCTGGGCCCTGGGGCAGAGTGCATGGGCATGTCATTTATCGTCCTGTTCGAAAGTCATTGGCGTCAGGAATAACATCGGTCTAGGCTTGTGTTGAATCAAATTTTGTGGCTCTCTCATAAAAAAATTCATTTTGATCTCGACTCTCATCACCTGGTTAGCGGCTGCTTACAAACTGAGTCATGTTTGGGACTTGAGTAGCTCCTCATTTCCTTGTTGTCATCTGTGTAGGAGACCATCTTGTTTAAGTAGGGGCCCCAATACTGACGTTGTTTCCGATTTGATATGGCATCTAGGTAGAAAATACTGGGTTTCTTTCGATTTCCATTTATGGCTTTTAGTTAGTCTTCTTCCCGCGATTTCCCTGACTCCTAAAGGATCTTTTAGCTAAGTTCGATGCTGCCTTATTTCTCTGACCAGTGTCTCCCTACGCATTTCAGATATATTGACCTCTTTAGCCGCTCTGTTTATTCGTTTTTCCGGCGCCCTGTAAAGGAGCGCCGTCTCTTTCCTGTTTTACATCTACTCCTCCTTTTTCTCATCGGAATAAGCTTGTGCATGTACATCGAGTGCTACCGAGTTAATCTGTTTCTAGTGCATAAGTTGGGGTCTGTGTGCCTTAGTATATCTTCCCAGCTATATCGGTTAGGACTGTGTTGTTTACCTTGGTCCCACTTTATGTTTTTGTTATTGAAGTTGAATTTGGTAATGCTCCCGATCGTGACTTATCTCATTATGTCGGTCTGGGGCTCCGCGCATACATACGAACCGTCAATTATTTGTATCTGAGTATATTGTTTTTGATATGGTAACATTTCTATCAATCAGCATTGTTAGTGAAGATGAGGTCTAGTGTAGTCTCCCAGTCTAGTAAGGCTCTATTATTTGCTGGTTTAAATAGAATTTTGTGCAGGATATTAAAAGCTTCGCTTTGAGTGTGAGTTATCATCAAGCTGCCTCCTGGTGTTATTACTGCAACAATATATTTTGCTATATTTCCTCCCATTTTAAGTGCCTTACGCGTTGAAACACCCAGGAGCAAGATGTGGGTGCAGAGCTGATACGGTTACCAGACAGTGGTCAATTTTTAACAGCTGTTCCCTTGTAATTGCTGGGATGTTGCATCCCGGAGGCTTGTAGACTATTCACAATGACTAGGTTTTGGGTTCTCGACCTTTACTGCTAAAACAACCACTACCATCAATTGAGGCATTTAGCAAGTTCTGTGCAAACAAGTGACTCTGCAATGTACAGGCCAACATCCCCCATTTCCTGTTTCACTCTGTCACTCGGTATAGGTTAGTAACCTGGGATCCATATTTCGTTGTCCAAGTGATCCTTTATGTGGGGTCTCAGTGAAAGCCGCGAACATTGCCTTTGCCTCTGCAAGCAGTCCACGGATGAAAGGTATATTTGTTGTTAGTTG
This sequence comes from Cherax quadricarinatus, assembly GCF_026875155.1. Lineage (NCBI taxonomy): Eukaryota > Metazoa > Arthropoda > Malacostraca > Decapoda > Parastacidae > Cherax > Cherax quadricarinatus. The sequence goes on from NC_069413.1 coordinate 32,490,379, forward strand.
CGGATTTAGAACCCTGTATATTTGCAAAGAAGAATGTTATCAGGACTGGGGGTATTGGTGGTACTGGGGGGGGATTTTTTTCCGGCATTAGTAATCTGTATCTGTTGTTTTGGGGTAGTGGAGGCCATCAACGTTGTTCCACTCCAGGAATGACTGGATTATGGTGTACGATTACTGCCATTTCCTGCCTTTTTTTCCTTCCTGGCACTAAAAAACCTCTCCCTCTTGAAGTGGCTGTGGATACCCAGGTTTTCCCATGGCCTGATGTTTTGTATCTTTTTGTCCCTTAGATGGTATGCTGGCAGATTTAAAGTTATAGCACAGTCTTTCCTCTACTGAAGAGGTACACAGTTCAGGGTGAAAAAGCTTACAGGAAGGGAGTTTTGCATTTTCCTGTTGTCATATGGCACTGGCATTCCTAGGTGGTCATAGTTAGCACACACGTCCCTCTGTTTTTTTCCCAGATTTCCCATCCAGCAGATACCAAGTCTAGGTATGTGCACAGGCTTGTTTCCGTTTGCCCTTGGGTTTCTGTGACTGTATTCCCCTGTTGGTGCATTTTCCCTGTTCTTTACTTCTATCCTCCCTTGCACCAACAATGGAGCTCCCACCATTTGTTTTTTTTTGGTAATATATCCTCACTATTGGCTAGGTGGAAGTCCCTCTGTTGCTATTTCCTCGGTATTTCTAGTTTGCAATATTGTTTTTATCTTATCTTTGACTACACTTGTTTCTCTACTAAGGCTCCTGTCCCCTATGCGTCATTCCATATGTAATCCTTCCTGCGTATAATTCCCGACTACCTGGACAAAATCACCAAGCTCACCATTCTGTCTCCAGACAGCATCTCCAGCTTCCCCATTACAGTCTCTCCAGGACACATCTCCCAGCTTCAACCATTACTGTCTCCCAGTGACAGCACCTCCAGCTCAACCATTACTGTCTCCCAGGACAGCACCCTCCAGCTTCCCATTGACTGTTCTCCCAGGACAGCACTAATCAGCCCCCCATTTACCTGGACTAACCAGTACATCATCTCCAGCCTTACAGTTTCTGACTTAACCATGGCCAGTATCCAAGGGCAGTACCATTCAGCCCGGACTTATTATGTTCCCATCGTTGTAGAAATCTTCCAGGTTTTCTATGATAGCAGCTTTGAGTTGACCTTTTCTAATACCCTTGGAATTTTAGTCCACCGATTTACTCATTTGAATATCCCAAAAAAACACTTCCTGTTTTAATACTGCATTAGCTAGTCTTGATAACTTCACAAGGTGCATGACAACCAATATCCACAGAAATGACAATTTATGCTTGTGGAGTAGCCCGTTTGTTTGACTGACCAACCACAGACAACGCACACAACGCTTCATAATGAATTGAATGGTTGATTACTGCAATTCCTACTAGCACCTCTTTTGAATATTTCCTTTTATTTATAACCCTGCTAGGAGGTGGTGCCAACAACGAAACCGATTTAGAAACCAGTCCAGGGATCGTACCAGTCAAGGGGATCGGACCATCAAGGGTTCGGACCAGTCTATCTGATCTGATCATGGTCACTTATTTAAACCATACAGGGTCGGGTGAGTTGAGCTAACACATGAAGGATCTCCTGGTAAATTATCTACCCGATAATAAGTATTTGTTGATACAAATATAACTTGCGTGTTGAAGTGCCGGTGACTGCTGGCACTCCTACAATGACAACGTCGAGCCTCCACCATTTGTTTAAAATCCAATCGCTGTTAGTCTTAAGCTTCCTCTATTTTTTTTTTTCCGTCCTCCACCCCAAGAAATGCTATATCACTAAGTTTGACTGGTGCAAATTTTGGAGAAGGGCGCTTTTCTGTAGTAATAATTGCTTCTCTCGTTGTGTATATTGCGACTGCTGGTAAAACTTACAGGTTTAAAGGAAAATTCACAGTAACGTCTGGTATTTCAAAGAAAAGAAACTATGAAAGTCACACCACTTCACTAATACCATAATATACTGGTTTTAGGTGCTACTGACAACACTGTATTCTGCTATTTCACTGGTACAAGTAATTATAATGCGAGTAAAGGGGGGGGGGGGGGGGGGGGGGGGGGGCACTAGCAGGCCAGAAGATTATTAAAAACACGGACCTGTGGTAAGTTTCTGGCGACTCTGGCACCTGCCTCTATAGGCTTACACATCATTTACAAATTCACGCTGTTTTCATATGACACTTTTAGCCTTTATCATCAATATATGGGAAGCCACTGTAGTATACACTTACACTATGTATATATCATGCTTTTCAGGGAACTTTCTTTCCCGTCTGCCACAAAGTTCAGATAATATTAATTTTCCCACACGGGACAGGCCACTGATTCCCCTCTGGGCAGTAAACTCTCTAGGAAGTGCACACTAATCTCCTTTTTTTAACCAGTATATAATGTTTTCCCGCCAAGATTGGTTCCAGGCGCTGAGGATGTATCGTATAGATTGATGACCACAAATATAAAGTTGCTAGCACGTAAGAGCGACCGTGAAAAACCCAGAAAAACCGGGAGCACAACGAGGCCGCTGACTACGCTATCTTAGACAGTTTTCCCTCTCAGGTTTTCCCGTTTACACAAGTACTGACATACAACATCCATCAATCTTAAGGATAATAGATGAAAGAACACAGATACGTACACTAGGTCAAGGGACCTTGGGTCCATCTTTCAGTGGCTTAGCTAGAGGGAGAGTAAGGGACGAACCGCTCCCCCTGCGCACAATTTTTCAAAAGTGGTAATCTCTTCAAAACATTTTTTTTTAACTCTTTAGTCACTTGTTCCAATGTGTCCATTATCCTAAATTTGTCACATTGTACTACATTTTTCTGACGTTACCAATACTAGTGTAGTTCGGAACAATCCTTTAGTCGGCCCCAACACAGTCTTACCTTGGTTTCGCATTGGACGAGGATGGATAGATTGGGTTTGCTTTGTTCTCTCCATTGAAAGAGTTGGATTATAAAAATTAAAAGATAACTTTGCTAGAATGAAGCATAACAAGAGACTTGTAGTTGCTTCATACATTTTTCACATTGTTCCGTTTCCGTTTTACAGTTTACCATTAAAAACTAAAAATAATTATGTAGCATACACTATTTATTATGTTTTGATATTTATGAGCTTACCCGAATTTTGATTTTAAATACAAAATAACAAATTATGTACTTCCTTTAGAACTGTATCTTTATTGCATTACGCTCTCACCTGGCTTGCCAGAACCTGGCTACACTACTGCATCTTGGAGCAACTATGGTCACAGGGCCCATACGTACCTAATAAAGATGTCTTAAGTATAGGCACTTGTGTCCTTTCATCCATATTGTCGGTATCTTTATACCTAATAGTTTCACAGAAATAACATTGTTCCCCAAGAGGGTTATAGTTCTTATCCCTCCTCCAGCCAGTTATAAGCCATGACAGTCATTAACCTCTGCACCCCCCACCATGCAAAACGCTTCAAAAATATGATGAGCATCATGGAGAATCCATGAGATTAAATTTTATTCTAGAAGCATAATTTTGTATTAACGTTGACAGAAGACCTACTATATGTAGGTAAAAGGGACACAGTACAACTAATGTGACGGCTTGACAAAGCTCCTGGAGAGTGAAACGTTGCCACAATAAAATGTCACATTAGTTGCACTTGTGTCCTTTTACCAAGCATAATTTTAATCCCGAAAATAGGATTTAAAGTAGGCTTTCAACATATACTGAGGTGTACTCATCTGTATATATCTACAAGACTCCAGTATCAACGTCATCAGAAGATATATTATTCAGGCAAGTGCAAATAAGACATGTACAAGATTTATTCATGATCGCTGTATTAAACTGATGAAAACTCTTGTTAGATGAAACTTATCCTTATTCAAGCTTCCCAGATGTTGTACCTATGTCTTACTGGAACACCATCTGCGATGATCCAAAGAACTGACATGTTCGAGACTTCTCGTACGATAAAGATGTATATTTTAATTAGGGGAAGCGCTAAACTCTCAGAGCCCATCAACTGCCTGAGAAATGGAAGGATTCAGATTCGATCCAAGGAAGGGGAGAATAATTCCAGTTCTTTTGCTAGTCATTTGCCGGCATCAAGGCAATTGTTGTGGATGTGCTCCTTATTCCTTGCACTGTTGCAACTCCCGAAATTAAAAGTGCTGATGGTGTAACGATTTTCAAAAAAAAAAAAAATTCTTCTGAAATGGTAAGAGAACCTTTTTTCTGAAGGTAATGACACTAAAATTGCAAAACTTGATAGGAAATTTAGAATTACGTGGGTGCAAAATTGTCGGTCTTGGCGCAATTAAGGTGTCGGTGATTTTGTCCATTACGATGCCTATTTTAAACCAATTCCAATGCTCACTTAGACCCAATTCATAGCTATTTCGCCAGTATGCCTTCCGTTCTATCGATTGGGCATAATACACTGCCCATTCAACTGTCACAAAAATTGGTAATATGACCAATTTTACATAACTGAAAAAAATCTAATTTAAAAATTCCAAAATAATCACTAGGCATTCCAGCCACTAAAACAACATGGTCTCTGTTCTTTAATCATGTCCCCAGATCTAGCCTACATTACACCTGCCCTCCATTTTGAATTTCATCACACAATGGAAGTTTTACCCTATTTTTCGGACGAAATGTAAATAATGATTGGTCATGGTATAGGCTGCCCTAGTAATTGAACCAGACTTACTAAAAGCCTTTACAACAGACCATTGGACTAGGAGGGGCCCTAACCCCCCTTGACGCTACTTCCGGTTTGAAACCGAACAAAATCTTTTCTACTTCGCTAGTAACATTCTTTCATTATATCAATTAATATGAAGAATCAGCCAATAAAACCAGAAACATCTTAGGAAACACGTCAAATTTACCATTTTAAACCAAACACAATCAGAGGTTTGCTTTTTCCATGCATTGTCTGGGGAGGTGTAGAAACCCCTAAATTCATGTCTAGGCCAAAATTTACTGCTCACAGCATAAGAGGTGCAATGAAAAGTTCTCGGACTCTTCTCGGACTCCGTATTTTCGAGGCCGGACGCTTCCTTGACGAAATATGATAGCGGCTTAGATCAGATCATACTGCACAGTTCACTTTTGTGAAATAGAGTGGATAGGTTTAACGGCAGTCATTCTGTCGAAGTTAGACGCATTTTTTTGTTGTTGTCAGTGCATTATTGCTGTTTTTTTTGTTGTGTGTGTGGAATCTTTAAAAGAACAGTGTGTGTGTGTGTGTGTGAGTGTGTGTGAAATTTTGTTTCAAGCTCATTAAAATGGCTAGTGAAACTCGCAAAATGTTCCGGCAAGCATCTGGCGGCGAAGCAACAGAATAGACACAATGTTTTGAATGGTTTCCTTGATTCAAAAGAGGACAAAGATCAGTTGAGGATGATGATCCCTTTGGTTTTCCATCAATGTCAAAACACATCACTGAAAAAGTGAGGAAGGATAATCACAAAGATCGTCATCAAAGTATCCACAACATTGCAAGTGCTGTGGAAATTCCTATTGGTTATGTCAAAGCATAGAGGCGACGCTTGTTAAACGAAGTGAGTTTTTCTGCAAAATTTGTTCCCACTTGATGACTCAAAACCAAAACAAAAAAAAAAAGTTCGGCCAAACCAATATGGCGCCCATCCCCCCACCTCCCTATTCCCCAGATTCTAGCTCCTGTACTTTTTCCCTACCCGAAAAATAAAAATGCACAGGGAGGCATTTTAAAACAGACGTGGAGGAGATTCAGGCAAATCCAGGCCATGCAAATCCTTTGGAAAGAAGAGTTCCAAAAATGTTAGAGAAGACAGAGGCATTGGGTCGGTGTATACCTTCCCAGGGAGAGTTCTTCAAGGGAGTCAAAACTTTAGAAGGTGAAATAGGTAAGCCTACATTTTTTTCTGATGGCAATCCAAGAACTTTTGATGACAACTTGTTATTTGAGGAACGCCATGATTAAGGCGGATATCACCCAAGCGACATCTAGCCTCAGTGATGTAGAACTAATGTAAAGACAATTGAAGGTAAATGTTAAATATTAAAATAAGTATTTTATAAATGTATTGGGATAGCTTAAAGATTTTTTTTTTTGTAAACTAAATTAATTTATGCAAATCTGCTGTATATAAACATATGTGTTCAGAGTAAAGTAATGAAATCCAACACTGTTAAGGTTAAGATGGTGTCCACAAAAGTCAGCATAAAAACTCATAAAAATACAGTACCGGATACTGAATCATATAGGAACTTGCATAGTAAATATCAGGTATACCTTGAGACTTTTTATGAAATTTTAGATTGGGAGAACTGTTAGCTACATATAAATAATATTATAAAATAAATACTGATAATGATAGCAGAACACCTATAAAACGGATGTCACATGGTATATACAATGATATGATCACAGCAACAAAAATGGGAAAAATATAATAAAAATGTGATAATTGGCAACAACTGAGATCAGTCGGCATCTCTGGACAACACTTTTTCAAAATGTATAAATAAATACAAATATCACAACAGTTACAAACATCGTTTAACTAAAATAAATGTTCAAACTTATAAAAAAAATTAGTAATGGCTGACAGCTTTGTCTTCACTACAGTTCCTACATAAATTTGACCTCAAATGCTAGCTAATTACGAAAATAGATTTTAACATACTTTTCTCTTTATTAACGTATGATTCCAAGTGGAACTTGATAACATATTGACAGACGAGGGCATGGCTATTCACAACCATGGAGAGAGAATTGAGAAAATACTAATGTCATAAAAAGAAAGTAATAAGAGACCACATTTCTAGGTTTACAAAGTTTTTACAAGTGTATGTTAAATGCTGCACATTGGTGGCAATTCTTTTACAGCCCGAAGTCTCAACGAGCTTGTTCTTGGATATTAATAAATTAATGGCACTGTCTTTTGTTGTAAAACTGAAATTTCCCTCTTGCAAGTAGGGCTACTAGAAGCAATTTGGGTTCTTCTAGCAGTCAACTTCTAAACACAAGACTTTCAACCGAGCAGCTTAGTAAATATATATATACTATATGTATATACCTCTAATCCCTGAGGCTTTCAAGTTTACTCACAGAGGTTACTTTGAGCATTATTTTGTCAGTTACTGGTGAACATAAAAACTTAATCTACAATTTTTTTAGAGATGCCAAAAGTAAAAAGTTTACATTCATATTATATTACAGTTCTTTAATAATAAGAAACGATTTTACCCCCTGGAAAACCCCTACAGAAATAATGCATTCTGAGTATAAGCCAGTGATTTCTTACCACTGTATTTTGTATTAATTTTTGGTTTAAAAATATTGTTCTTTAGGATATCTAAGCATTCATTCCAAACTGTTTATACTGTTTCATTATAAATGGAGATCACAACTACTGATAAGCATGACTATAGAAGACCCTAACACAGCAGTATTTAAACTTTTGCAAAGTGTAAACGATGAGATGAATACAACTTAACATATTTCACACATGAGCAAAAGGAAAACGATATAATTAAAAAATAAACATTTAACAAATTATTAACATAACTGGAAAAAAACATTCAATTTTAAACTCATAAATTGAGTCAACAGATGCGAAGTACAAATTACATGCACTGCACTGTAACTAAATCATATGTATTGCACTGTAACTAAATTATATGTACTGAACTGTAGCTAATTTTAAATTTAGATAACTTTCGTAGTCAAATGACAAACAGTAGTATCAACATGCATCCTATTAAGAGTATTTTTCAAATAAGCTAAACTACCTTACAAAATACCTGTATAATTTTACTTATTGTAATATACAAAGTGCATCATACAAAAAGTATCTGTATATTTTTAATGTCTTCATAAAAAGTATTATACTGTATGTAATATTCACATAAGCTACTACTGAACATTATTCACAGTATGAGTAGACTCAATAAATATGTATGAAAATAAGGAGCTTCGTGCAGCAAATTGTTCTTAACATCATTCCAAGTAACTCTCTTTTTACTTTTCTCACCTACTGTCACATAAATTACTAGTTTGATAGGTTTAATCCAGGTGTGAACACACCTTGATCTGCACTACACACATAGTTATGGACACCATGGGCCAGGGGCCATCAAGGGCCACGAGCGACGGAACATGAGCCCACGGGCCACGGCAAGACTGTTTCGTACCA
>NC_069413.1:32499088-32517769 GCF_026875155.1 Cherax quadricarinatus
GAACATCCCAATCATCTCAATCTATCATTCACACAACATCCTGCCTTTCAAACATCCCACTTTGACAGTTTTCCTTTTTCTTTTTAGTAACTATAAAAAAAAAGAGGTTACTACCCATTGCTCCCACATTTTAGTTATTTTTTACAACCACTTTGCTTACAGAGAAAAGTTTTCTTATTCCATTTCCCCTGGATAAAAAAGGAAAAGTAATAAAACAAGAACATTAAAAAAATCAAGAAAATCAGATGAGTGTGTTAACAGCATGTACATGCGTGAACATGCCCTAATGTAAGTAAAAGTAGCAAGACATACCTGAAATCTTGCATGTTTATAAAACAATAAAAGACCCCCAACAACCACCACATGAAAAAAAAAAATACGGCTTCCATTTTACACTCACTTTGGAGAGGTAGTACCTCCTTGGGTGGTTGCGTATACTCTGATAATTAACTTATGTGTCCTGACCTAAATAAACTTACACACGGCTGGAAAGCGGTACACGTAAAAATCACAAAGGTGTCTTCTATCTTGAAAATGCCATAAAAATAATGATAAAAAATAGCAATAATATCACTCGAGCGCATTAAAATGTCTACATTTCGTTAATAAAACTTTTTTCATTAATCCACATAATATTTTTTCAAAACTATAAAAAACACACACTAACATATAAACAATAAATACCCCCCACATAAAAAAATTTAACATTAATATGAGATGTTACATTTTGAAAAAAAACCAGTGCATCGTCTCCTTGTTTACAGATCTGATCCACCCTCTCATTTTACTCGTTCTGTCTGTCCCCCCTCATTTACTCATTCTGCTCCCCTCTCTCTTTTACTCGTTCTGTCTCCCTCTTATTTATTCACTTTACTTCATTTACTTACCTCCCGTACATTGAACTAAAAATTTTTTTAAGGTAAGAAAAAGTGACTGTACTGTATTTTCTTTTTAAACCCCGCTCGGGGTGTTTTAAAATGCCTATATATTATGTGTGGGTGGGGGCCAAATGGGTTATATCCCCTACCACACCTGATTTTCTACACCCTGTTTAAACCATTAAGACACAAATATTTTAAGGTAAGTATGAGTGACACTATATGCATTTTATCACTCTATTGGCTTTAAATTTATAGAATTACTTGGGGGGGGTGGGGTGGGGGGCTGGGTACCCTACCACCACACCTACCTCTTTCAATAAACACTACTCACTTTTCATCCTACGTTAAGACTACAAATATTTTGAGGTAAAAAAGAGTGCTTTTTGTGTATTTTACATTTTTTGTGTTTTTTTAATGCCTATTTTTTTTGGGACTTAAATATGTTAGTGTAAATTATTATCGACATTTTTAAGTGGAAACAAATGGTGTTCCCTTTCCGGGGAGTCCGCTTCCAAAGGGAGTTTGGAACCAACCTGCCATATAAGTGGGGGCCCCACTGTAATTAATAAATTTATTACAGTAAAAGAATTAAAAAACATCATTTCCTTACATTTTCATCAATAAAAAAACAGAAGGAGGAATGGGGGTTGAAGGGTCAGCCCTTTGGGGTCCTTTTAAAAACACCACCAATAACAAACCCTCACATGTCCTTGTTTTTTATTTCAAAAAAATGAGTGTACCACCCCCAAATGATGCACAAAGTAAATGAATAGGTACTTAATACATTCATCCAGGGTTTCCTTTTCCTTTTTTAAACTTAATTATGCCCGGAAGATAAACAGAGGGTAATGAAAATTGAGGGAGTTTTTTTTCATGGGCAGTGTATTCCTCATGCGAATTTTACAAATCATTTATTCTTCACAAAAAAATTTTTTTTTTAAATTTTTTTTTAATTTTAAAACCGGGATTAAAAGGGAGGGTGGCCCAAAAAAAAACCTTTTTACCATATTTATTTCTTTAAATTTAATACTTTTTTTAATGAAAAACAAAGTGGGAATTAAAATTCCCTCTCCAGGCAGTGGGCCCCGGTTTTTTTCCCCCCGAATCCCTAATAAATGTTTAAAATTCTAACCCCCGCACTCGTTTCCCTTTCTATTCACTCCCAAAAACCCCTGCATCCCCTGGAAACCAACCCCCCCATTAAAATTTTTACCCCCCCCCCAATTCCAGGGTTTTTATAAAGATTAAAATTTAAATCGTTTGCCCACTCTAAAAGCCCCCAAAAAACCCCCCCAACACCCTCCTAGCCCCCGGCAAATTTTTGGTAAAAGCCCCCCTCCAACCCCAAAGAACTCTGATTAAATTCCCCCCAAATTTCCCTTCAAAGCTCCCATGTCCCGCCTTCTTTTTCCGAAAACATTCCCCCCCGCTTCAACCCTATAAACGTTGGGGTAAAACTATACTCTCAACTTTCCCCTTTTTGCCTCCAAGGGGACAAATTCTTTGTCCCACAGACTCCTAAGTGCACCACCACTCTTTTCCCTCTAAATTCATGATTCACCTCATTTTTCATAGACCCATCCGCTGACACGTCCACTCCCAAATATCTGAATACTTCACCTCCTCCATACTCTCTCTCCCTCCAATCTGATATTCAATCTTTTCTTTCACCGAATCTTTTTGTTATCCTCAAACCTTACTCTTTCCTGTATTCACCTTTAATGAAATAAGAACTGAATTGAGGCACGGTTTGTACATTATACACAAGATACTGTATTCACTATATTTAGTTTCCTGTTATTGTAATACTGATTATTCAGATGGAAGGAAGCAAAGTGGTGAAATATATAAATCTTGGAGTCCCTCTAAATTTTGTGTACAGTAGGGCCTCGATGTATGGCATTTCGCCTTACGGCATTCCACTAATTATGACTAAACCTTGCTATACAGCCTCCCTGTCTTTCTAATATGGCACGTGCCCCCCGGGTTTGTTTACATTCTCTGTGAGCACCACATCTCTCCATTATGTTTGGATACTTTTCCAAATTTCAAGTGTTTTAAAGTTATTTCATATTTTATATATACAGTGGACCCCTCGGGTAACAGGGGCATCGGCTAACACCAGAATCGGATAGCGGCACTTTTTTTGTGTCAAAATGTTGGCTCATCTAACGCCCAAGAACTCGATTAAGGATATTTGTCCCAAACGTGTCTGTGCAGCCTGGCCCATGTACAGCCAGTATGCCATTGTTTACAAGCCAGAGAGGACAATTCCATGCATACATGTGATACATTTTGTATTATTCCATTGTTTTTAGTGCTTGTAACTGCTAAATAAGCCACCATAGGCCCAAAGAAAGCTTCTAGTGGGCCCGCCCTGTGGTGAAGTGGAGGGGGAAGAAAGAGGGGAAAAATGTTTCCTTCGCAGTGATTCACAATAGTATGATACTGAAGCAGCAGGTATCGATAAAGGCTATAGAGCCAGCCAGTGATAAAGTGTAGAATTAACAATGTAGCAAGTAAGTTTAGTGAGTAAGCGATAGAAAAACGACACAAAAGTAACTCTCCAATGTTGTTGGATGTGTATCGGGCCAATGAATATAATGCCGCCCTGCTGTCTTCCACCACCTTAAACATCTGCCAGCATCTCCCCTCCATCAAACTGACTAATTAAACTAACATCTCCTCCAAGGTAAGTGTAAATATAAAAGTGTAAGTATAAAAGTAAATACAGTGAACCCCCACCTTACAATATTATTTCATTCCAGAGGTCTGTTCGGGTACCGTTATAGACCGAATTTGTTCCCATAAGGAATATTGTGAATTAGATTAGTCCTTTTCAGACCCCCAAAAATACACGTACAAAAGCACTTAAAAAAATACATTTACATAATTGGTCGAGTTGGGAGCTGATCGTAAGGCAGGGTCCACTGTATAAGTGTAAATATAAAAGGACCCCAATGGAAATAAGTCACTCTGACTTTTTTGGTTATCCAGGTATTTTACACATATGCTGCTATGTATGATAATCTATGTACATAACTGTATTTGTGTATACCTAATAAACTTACTTACTTATTTATAAATTAAAATGTAAATATTCTTATTTATAAATTACATACATTGTTTAAGTGTGATAGTGTTGGTGGGTTCTGCTGCCGACTCCACCTCCACCACCACTAATATGTACGGTTTCTCCTCAGTGGCCCTTACAAACCCAACAACAACCCTTCCACCACTTACCCTCTCATAAAATTAATGACATACGTATTTTATTCCCTTCTAGAGTATAATCATGTTTCTGGTTATTAATATTGCTTATTATGTCGTAAATTTGATGAATTGTGATAGATAAATAAGCCATCAAAATGATTATTAGCATCACATTGAAGTATAAAACTCTCTCCCCTCGCCTCTGCCTTTTCTTCCATAAACCAGCAAGAGTCAGTAAAGGTAAGTGTGATGTTAAATGTTCATTTATCCATTTTTTATGTTTTATAGTTTTTGTCTTGTTTTCTGTAGTAATCAATTTAATTTTAAAAAAAATATTTTTGTTATACTTTTGGGTGTCTAAACAGATAATTGATTTCCTTATTTCTTTGGGGAAATTAAATTCGCTAACGCAAAATTGGTTAAAAGGAAAGCTTCGGAGCGGTTTTAATCCCATTAGCCGAGGGCCCACTGACAGGGGGAACCCCAGATTTCACACGCCCGGGATTCAATTTTGGGTTTTCACTTACAAGGGTTCATTAAATTTCATGAGCATTGACTGGTATCGGGGAAAGCAACTAATTTAATCACATTTTGTTGGTTTTCCTAAACCCTTTGTGGTAGAAACAGTTTATGTATAAATAGCGCATACCGAGGGTGGCCCTCGAACTTCAGACACAAACATATATCATGGTGGGAAAAAGACCCTTTTCCCTTTTTTTCTTTACTAAATTTATTTTCCTTCTTTAACCCCTTCAGGGCCCAAAGGCCCAAAATCTGAAGTGGTTTTTCCAGTGTCCAAGAAATTTTGAAAAAAAAAAATATTATTTTTTTTTACAAAATTTAAAGAGCAATTTTTGTAAAGGTAAAAACAAAAAAAAAATCTGATCAGTACTTAACCGGAACATGCCAAGAAGTTTGTCAAAATGATTGGGGCGGCAACATCGACAATTCCACATACGCGCATTACTTTATTTGCGGTTTTTTTTTTTTTTTCTTTTCTTTTCCAATTTTTTTTCTTTTCCTACAAAATTGGGGCCTGAGAACCAAACTGTAAATAATTATATATAAAACCACGTAGAACACAATAACCCACAAAAAGTTATTATCATATTATTTTTTCCCCACTGTTTTTTTATTCAATAAACTGCACAAATCTTTAAATACAGTGGACCCCCGGTTAAACAATATTTTTTTCACTCCAGAATATTTTCAGGTGCCATACTGACCGAATTTGTTCCCATAGGAAAATTTTGGAAGTAGATTAGTCCTTTTCAACCCCCAAACAACACGTAAAAACGCACTTACAAAAATCATTTAATAATTGGTCGCATTGGGGGTGATTGTTATCGGGGGTCCACTGTACAAGTTTATCATTAATTTAACAATTTACAATCACTGACATTTTTTTAAAACTGCTGGAGCTTTGGAACCCCTTTGAAAAAAGGGCACCATGCACAAGGCCCTTACATTCCTCACACATAAACCGAGTGCTTTGCGTCTTTGTTGCCGTCTTTTTGTTTGTGCACAGACATGCATCTCTTCTGAGCAAATTTCTCTGAGTTAAAGGAAAGTTGTATTATGAAATGAACCCCTTCCCTCCTCAAACGCTGGGAATCCTGAGGAATTCGAGGACCGTGTTGTATAGAGGGTTGTTACCGGGTACTTCATTATATTTCGACAACAACAAACAAAATTCAAAATACGGTGGTCTGTTGCCAGCTTTATTTGGTACATTTTATATGTTTTTGGCATTAAATGTCCATGGATGGAAGAAAAGTTTCATGTACCACTTGTAACTTTTAAAAACACGTCAACAAAACCCAAATCGATGTACATTTGTCCCCAACGCATGTTTTGTGTATAATAAATCACGTCACTGGTTTTCGAATACGTTCATTAGTCACTCGATCAACTTTGCCACTGTCTTGCATTTCATTACGGTGAAGGTTTGTCAACAAGTACTCTCTTTGGGGCATGCCACCGAAACCCAGATGTCAGGGCAGTAAACACCTCACATCATCACCACGAGCACCGCGTTGACCCTGGGCTATGTTTACATTAGAACAACGGGGCCACCCATCTGTCTTGTTCACTCGCATAAAATCACGATAATGGTTGTGACCATTATGGGAAATTAAGTATGCCCCTTACCAAGATAAGGTCCCCATCTGTTTCTCACTACGCACCTGAGATACCCAATAACATTTTGGGAATTTTTCAAGTTTTACACCCTGTAACAAAAATATCCAACACCGGCCCACTTCACAATCAAAGTACAAACAGTTTATACCAAGTTTTTTCCTTTTTCTGGGTAATACTGCTTGAATGACAGTCACCTTTGAACAAAATAAAAACTCTCAAATTTCAAAATTCTTGAATGGGTAAAAGTATATCTGAACTTTGTTTTAGAACATGAAAACATTTCTAATCTTTTATAACCGTCACTTCTGTCAGGCCTGGTTTTGTCAGAGAATGCAACATACAAAATAAGTAAACCCGTTTTACTGGGATATTTCACGAAGACCGGGGAGAAATTTGCCGATCTTGGACCAGTAGCTTTTTTTTTAGCTTTAGACGTGAGGCATAACATTATTTTTGCAAAAAGCAAAAACAAATTTTTGCAACAGTGTCTCTTTCCACCGTGTAGCCTTGGCTGTGGGGAAAGATTGATTTTCCATGGGGTACCAAAAACTTATTACTTTCCCTACAATAAATTTTTCCCTCAATGGCTGGGGCAAAGAATAAATTTAAAGAACCTTCATTGGCCATGGTTTTCCCAAGGGGACAAATGGGAGAATTCCACTTTTAGAATCATCAAGGGTGAGCTTGGGACAAAATTGGGGGTTTGCTGCCCAAACCCACAACGGTTTGCTGGTGGATACGGACATATAGGCTGGGTTTTGTGGTGGTTGTGGTTTGGTGGCTGGTGGCTGGCGCTCCGCTTGTCCTTGAACTGACGAGTCACAGCGGGGGTCCCAGCGTGGCCTGGGTTGGGCCGCAGGGGGGGCCCTACCTCACCACTAACACCATCCACGATGCCTGTGGGCTATCCATGCCAAGTGTGTCACATCACCTCACTTCACTACCTAAAAAGGTGTTGGGCCCCGGGGGTGTACTCGGATGTACTCCGGGATTACCGTCCCCTGGGCACAGCAAGTGTCATACCCCCAGCGAGTTGCGGCGAACATACCGCGCTTCACTGGTGAAATGATTCCTCATAAAAAAAAAAAATTGTTGGTGAGGAAAAAATACATCCACTCAATCTCACAATTACCAAAACAAGGCCTGGCCACGCAAAATATTATTTTCTCTGCGATGAGGGAAAACCCACCGGAGTCACAAGTGCCCACACCCAAAGGGAGAAGGTTAGGATCGTCAGGGGTTTTCTGCACTTTATCGATTCCTGGTCCCTTTTTTTTTCGTCCTAACTGACAAAAACCGTGAATTTTTCTTCATTTCCACTTTCCATCAGTCAAACATCAATAGGAAGAGGAGTCCCAAATTTCCGGGGAGTGAAGCTGACTTGCAACGAGGATGGTGAAAAGGGTAACTGAGCCAGCGTTTCCCCAATGCATTCGGGGGCCTAGATTTTTTGTTTAGGGGGCACACCCCCCGCAGCCCGTTCTCTCACAGTAGCCTATGAGCATTTTTCAACCTAAATTTTGACGGCGTAGAATTTTGGCGAGATTTCGGTTTTTGGGCATCAACGTAAAGCCGTTGATCTACGGGAAACCCGAAAGGGTTTAAAATCAATCACTAAGTCATTGAACTTTTGTAAATATAGCTGTTGTAAGTGAATGGGTGTTAAAGACACAGCAATGTCAGTTACCTGAAATTAACAGTTACTAGCCTTCTTGTATGAACTTTTAGCAATTTTTTTCCTCAGTTGCCCATCATACTTCATTTGTTGAAAATTTAATTTTCTTGTATTCATTGTAAATCACCTTTTAAAGCCATAGTACAAAATTTCAGCACTGTTATTGCCTTTTTAAACTTAATTAGTCCATAAAGGCCCCAAAACCCCTTATATGCTCCATATAAAGGGGGTTTGCAGTTTCACCTAATTGGGTTTCACTCCTTTGACAAACTGTATCATGGAAAAAATAAAAAATTTTTTTTTTTTCAAACAAGTTGGCCGCCCCACCGGGCAAGGGGGGAACCAAAAAGAAAGAAAATCCCCAAAAGAAAAAACTTTTATCATCATTCAACACCTTCACCTCACTCACACATAATCACTGTTTTTGCAGAGGTTCCCAGAATACAACAGTTCAGAAGTATATACGTATAAAAATACACAGTATATCCCTCCAAACTGTCAATATCCCAAACCCTTTCCTTTAGAGTGCAGGCATTGTATTCTTCCCATTTCCAGGACTCGAGTCCGGTTATATAAAATAACCGGTTTCCCTGAATCCCTTCACTAAATATTACCCTGCTCACTACTCCAACAGCTCGTCAGGTCCCAGATACCATTCATCTCCATTCACTCCTATCTAACATGCTCACTCACGCTTCCTGGAAGTCCAAACCCCTCGCCCACAATACCTCCTTTACACCCCCTCCCTCCAACCTTTTTGAGGACGACCCCTACCCCACCTTCCTTCCTCTACAGATTTATACGCTCTCCATGTCATTCTACTTCGATCCACTCTCTCTAAATGACCAAACCATCTCAACAAACCCTCTTCAGCCCTCTGACTAATACTTTTATTAACTCCACACATTCTCCTAATTCCCACACTCCGAATTTTCTGTATAATATTTACACCACAACGTGCCCTTAGACAGACATCTCCACTGCCCCCAACTGCCTCCTCACTGCAGTATTTACAACCCAAGCTTCACACCCATATAAGAGTGTTGGTACTACTATACTTTCATACATTCCCTTCTTTGGCCTCCATAGATAACTTTTTTGCCTCCACATATACTTCAATGCACCACTCATCCTTTTTTTCCTTCATCAATTCTGTGATTAACCTCATCCTTCATAAATCCATCTGCTGACACGTCAACTCCCAAGTATCTGAAAACATTCACTCCATACTCCTCCTCCTCCCCAATATGATAACCAATTTTTCTTTATCTAAATCATTTGATACCCTCATCACCTTACTCTTTTCTATGTTCACTTTCAACTTTCTACCTTTACACACACACCCAAATTCGTCCATAAGCACAGTATCATCAGCAAAAAGTAACCGTGTCACTTCCCATTTGTATTTAACTCCCCATAATTTAATCCCACCCCTCTCCCATACACCCTAGCATTTACTTCTTTTAAACAACCCCATCTATAAATATATTAACCATGGTGACATTACACATCCTTGTCTAAGACCTACTTTTACCGGGAAGTAGTCTCCATCTCTTCTACACACCCTAACCTGAGCCTCACTATCCTCATAAAAACCTTTACAGCATTTAGTAACTTACCACCTATTCCATATACGTACTTGCAACATCTGCCACATTGCTCTCCTATCCACTCTGTCATGTGCCTTTTCTAAATCCATAATTGCAATAAAAACTTCGCTACCTTTGTCTAAATACTGTTCACATATATGCTTCAATGTAAACACCTGATCTACACATCCCCTACCCACTCTAAAACCTCCTTGCTCATCCGCAATTCTACATTCTGTCTTACCTCTAATTCTTTCAATAATAACCCTACCGTACACTTTTTCCTGGTATACTCAGTAAACTTATTCTTCTATAATTTATACAAACTCTTTGTCCCCATTCCCTTTATATAAAGGGACTGTACACGCTCTCTGCCAATCACTAGGTACCTTCCCCTCTTTCATACATTTAATTAAACTAAAATACCAACCACCCCAACACTGTCGTCCCCCGCTTTTAACATTTCTGTCATGATCCCATCAGTTCCAGTTGCTTTAACCCCCTTTCATTCTACGTAATGCCTCATGTACCTCCCCCACACTCACATCCTGCTCTTCTTCACTCCTAAAAGATGGTATACCTCCCTGGCCAGTGCATGAAATTACCGCCTCCCTTTCTTCGTCGACATTTAAAAGTTCCTCAAAATATGACTTGCGAAATCGCAATGACACGATTGCAAACAAACCCGTCCGTGGTATGGTTTCTTCAAAATATTCTCGCCATCTACCCAATACCTCCATCTCCCCATCTAACTCCCCTACTCTGTTTTTAACTGACAAACCATTCATTCCCTAGGCTTTCTTAACTTGTTTCACTCCAAAAATTTTTCTTATTTTCATTAAAATCTTTTGACAGTGCCTCTCCCACTTTGTCATCCGCTCTCCTTTTGCACTCTCTTCACCTTTCTTTTACTCTCCATATACTCTACTCTTCTTATAACACTTCTGCTTTGTAAATACCTCTCATAAGCTACCTTTTTCTCTTTTATCACACCCTTTTCTTCATCATTCCACCAATCACTCCTCTTTCCTCCTGCACCCACCCTCCTATAACCACAAACTTCTGCCCACATTCTAATACTGCATTTTTAAAACTATTCCAACCCTTCTCCAACCATCCCCCACTACTCATACTTGCACCAGCCCACCTTTCTGCCAATAATTGCTTATATTTCACCCGAACTTTCTCCTCCCTTAGTTCATACACTTTCACCTCCCTCTTTCTTGTTGTTGCCATTTTCCTCTTATCCCATCTACCTCTAACTGTAGCTACAACTAGATAATGATCCGGTGGCCTGGTGGCTAAAGCTCCCGCTTCACACAACGGAGGGCCCGGGTTCGATTCCCGCGGGTGGAAACATTTCGACACGTTCCTTACACCTGTTGTCCTGTTCACCTAGCAGCAAATAGGTACCTGGGTGTTAGTCGACTGGTGTGGGTCGCATCCTGGGGGACAAGATTAAGGACCCCAATGGAAATAAGTTAGACAGTCCTCGATGACGCACTGACTTTCTTGGGTTATCCTGGGTGGCTAACCCTCCGGGGTTAAAAATCCGAACGAAATCTCTCTTATATCAGTTGCCCCTCTTTAAACGTGTACATCCTGGAGCCTACCCATCAACCTTTTAAACCGCCAATACATAATCTAACAAATTACTTTCATTACGTGCTATAATCATACCTTGTATATTTATTTATCCTCTTTTTCATAAAATATGTATTACTTATTGCCAAACCTCTTCCTTTACATAGCTCAATTATTAAAGGCTCCCCATTTTCATTTACCCCTAGCACCCCAAATTTAGCTACTACTCCCTCCACAACATTTTTACCACTTTAGCATTAAAATCCCCAACCACAAGTACTCTCACATTTGATTCAAAACTCCCCATGCATTCACTCAACATTTCCCAAAATCTCTCTCTCTCTCCTCTATACTTCTCTCTTCCCCAGGGGCATATATGCTTACTATAACCCATTTCTCACATCCAACCTTTATTTTTCTCCACATAATCCTTGAATTAATACATTTATAGTCCCTCTTTTCCTGCCATAGCTTATCCTTCAACATTATTGCTACTCCTTCTTTAGCTCTAACTCTATTTGAAACCCCTGACCTAATCCCATTTATTCCTCTCCATGAAGCTCACCAAACCCCCTTCAGCTTTGTTTCACTTAAAAGCCAGAACATCCAGCTTTTTCTCATTCATAACATCCACAATCATCTCTTTTTTATCATTTGCACAACATCCACTCACATCAAACTTCCCACTTTGACAATTTTTTTCTTTTTATTCTTTTTAGTAATTATTACAGGAAAAGGGGTTACTAGCCCATTGTTCCCCCGGCATTTTAGTTGATTTTTATAACACGCATGGCTTAGGGAGGAAAGATTCTTATTCCACTTCCTCATCATCATCATCATCACCATCATCATCACCAACTCGTCGTCGTCGTCGTCGTCGTCGCCCGTCGTCGGTCGTCGTCTCAATCATCACCCACAATGAATTTCAGTCATGATCGATAAAATGCTGTAACTCTGCAGTTGTCATAATCAAAAACATCTTAGAAGATCGCATCTTAGCTGACAATCTATTGTATTTATTTGATTTAAATTTTTCAGCCCAACAGTGGTGTATTGCAAAGGGGTGGGAGCTAATAGAATTGAATCCATTACAACTGAACAAGATGAACTTTGACGAAGATGACGATTTCCCTGAGAGCTGGGGCTTCAAACGTATTCGTCAACTTTGCATGCCCACACATGGTCCAACCTCAACATGAAAGGTAAGCTTTTTCCAGACCTAAGCTTGGAAACTCTGGTGTCTGTTTTACATCTGTGTAACTAAGTCCCTTTAATTCATAAAAGACAGTAGAGTAACTTGAATACTAACAAAACAGTGACAGATTTACGTACTTTAAAACATGGTCCTGGTCATGTTTTATTAATCCTTTCACTTTTCTTACTTGGAGCTGCTTCATTGACATCAGCAACACTCATGTAATTTATGTTTTAATCATGGCCCCCTCAAATAATGATGTGAGCAATCAGGTTTTGCCTAGACATGAGAGAATGAGTCTGTGTGGTTAGTGTGCACCATAGGGAGAGAGTGTGTTTTCCTGGAGCTGGGATGAAGGATATGTTAGCCGTCCCGGATACATCATGAGAGGTAAAAGGGAGCATCCATTATCTTCTCAGTGCTGGAGGCAACGATGTTGGCAGACGTAGGAGTGAGGACCTGATTAGCAGGTATAGGTCAGCAATAGAGATAATTAGGAGGAAGGTGAGAAACTTGCCATATGTGGCATTTTGCCAAGGAAGGGGTTGGAAAAAGAATGGTTGTCCAGAGCAATTGGTGTCAATTGCTGGCTGGACAAATACTGTAAAGAAAATGCGGTAAATCATTGACAACGGGACCTCTTCTATGGGAGAAATGACATGTATGCCAGGGATGGGTTCACTTATCTAGGTGTGGGGTGGGAGCACTGGCCAACGCAGTGGAGGGAGCTGTTAGGTCTTTAAACTAGGAATAGTTAGTGGTATGGGTTTTGACGGGAAAACGTGAAGTCGCTGGTAGTAATATGAGTACTAGGAGAAATATAATAGGCAAAATGAGTGGATATTGGAAAGCCAGTGGCACTAATTGACAAGGACAGTAAAAAGGTTTAGTGGAATAACAGAAAGGAGAAGGAAGGTAAAGAGAGAGGAGGGTCTTTAAATATTATTACACAAATAGTCGCAGTGCTAGGAAAAAAAGGACAGTGAGACTAGTTGCTAGTGCAGTAACATTGATGTTTTTGCCATTACTGAGACGTGGTTTAAAATTCAAAAAGTCGGGACATGCCTGCAGAATGTCACATTCAGGTTTTAAAAATTGTTCAAAGTAGTTTAGAAGTATCGGAAGGGGGGTGGGGTGGCATTGTATGTCTGAGATCGCTTGAACTGTTTGCATAAAAATGGGTTTAATTAAGTCTGAAGTAACACATACAGAGTCTTTTTGGATAGAATTTTCAGGGGGGCATGAAAAATTAATTTTAGGTTTTGATATACCGTCCCCCAAATTTAGATAGGGACCAGGGGGACTACTGTGGGAGGAAATTGTTTAAGGGGCCCCAAGGGGCGATAAAAGTAGTAATTCTAGGAGACTTTAACTTTAGTCATATTGATTGGAATTTCTTGACTGGGAATTTAGAATCAAAACGACTTCTTAGAAGTAGTTCAGGATTGTTTTTTGTACAGTTTGTGACAGAACCTACAAGGGTAAAAAATCTGCTTGACTTAGTTCTGGCAAACAATGAATCCCTTGTTAATAATTTAGAAGTTTCAGAGGAACTGGGTGCTAGTGACCACAAACATTACATTTAGCATTGAATGGAAGTATGATAGTAGGGATAACTCAGTAACAGTCCCAGATTTTCGCTTAGCAGATTACGATGGGCTTAGAGAACACTTATCATCTGTTGGCTGGGGTAACGAAGAAGCTATCAATATGACAGTTTTCTGAACACTATACATGCTGCTCAAGGAACGTTTATCCCTTAAAAGAAAAAATTTTAAATAGAAATGACCCAAAATGGGTGAATAATAGGCTTAAATATCTACTAGGGCATAAGAAAGGAATTTATAGGCGTATCAAAAGAGGTGAGGGTCATCTTATGAATCAGAGGGACATTAAAAAGGGGATAAGAAAAGCTAAAAGGGACTATGAAATTAAAGTTGCTATGGGGTTCTAAAACTAACCCAAAAAGTTTTTTCCAGTATAATAAAAACAAAAGTCAGAGATAAGATAGGTCCCCTTAAAAATAACTATGGGCATCTTACTGACAAAGAGAATGAAATGTGCTCGATTTTAAATAATTATTTTCTCTCGGTTTTTACACAGGAAGACACTAATAATATTCCAGAAAATTAATTTTATAGTGAGCTAGAAGAAAATAAATTATGTAAAAACACATCAACTAGTGAAATGGTTGTGAAGCAGATAGACCGACTGAAGCAAAATAAGTCACCGGGTCCTGATGGGGTTTTTTTTCAAGGGTTCTTAAGGAATGCAAATGGAACTCTGTGAACCATTAACTAACATTTTTAATTTATCTCTTCAAACAGGTGTAGTGTCTGATATGTGGAAAAATGGCTAATGTAATTCCAAATTTTTAAAAGGGGACAAGTCGTTACCGTCAAATTTACCGCCCAATAAGCCTGACCTCAATTAGGCAAATTACTAGAGTCAATTATAGCTGAGATTATAAGAAGCCATCTCATAAGCATAGCTGATTAATGATACTCAGCATGGATTCACAAGACCGTCTGTCTAACAAATTTTAAATTGACTTTCTTCAGTAAAGCTTTTGAGGCTGTTGACCACGATAAAGAATTTGATATTATTTACTTAGATTTTAGTAAGGCATTTGATAGAGTTCCGCACCAAAGACTGTTGAAGAAAGTAGCAGCTCATGGCATTGGGGGAAGGGTGCTCTCGTGGATCGAATCATGGCTCACAGACAGGAACAGAGAGGGGTCCATAAAGGGTTAAATCTGAGTGGGGATCAGTAACAAGTGGCTTTTCCACAGGGATCAATCTTGGCCCGTTTTGTTTATAATATATATCAATGATCTTGATGAAGGAATTACTAGTGATATAGCAAATTCGCCGATGACACGAAGAAAAGGTAGGATAATTGATTCAAATGTAGATGTTAGGGAACTTCAGGAGGATTTAGACAAACCCCTACTCTTGGTCAGAAAAGTGGCAGATGCAGTTCAATGTAGATAAATGCAAGGTTCTGAAGCTCGGAGTGTCCATAACCCTAGCACTTATAAGTAAATAATGTAGAACTTAGCCTACAGATGCGAAAAGGACTTGGGGGTTATGGGGAAGCAGCAACCTTAAACCAAGACAGCAATGCCTAACCATATGTAATAAGGCAAATAGATTACTGGGATTTATATCAAGAAGTGTAAGCAACAGAAGTCCAGAGGTCATACTGCAGCTTTATACATCATTAGTAAGGCCTCACCTAGATTATGCAGCTCAATTCTGGTCTCCATATTACAGAATGGACATAAATTCGTTAGAAAACATTCAGCGTAGGGTGACTAAATTAATACATAGCATTAGAAAATCTTCCTTATGAAGAAAATTGAAGACTCTTAAGTTACATTCACTTGTTAGACGAAGAATGATGGGAACCTGACGAAGTGTATAAGTGGAAGATAGGTATTAATAAAAGGGGGTATTAATAAGGTCTTGTTGATGTCTCTCCAAGAGAGAACCTGCAGTAATGGATTTAAATTAGACAAGTTTAGATTTAGAAAGGACATAGGAAAGTATTGGTTTGGAAAGGTGTTGTGATGACGTCAACCAGGGGTTATTGAGGCTAGGACTTTGGTAGTTTTAAATTTAGTTGGATAAGTACATGATGAGAGGGTTGGGATTTGAGTGGGACTTGCACACAGAGCTTATTTTTTTGGGTAGCATTGAAAAGGGGGTTTGGGGCAAATGTTTTGTTAGTGGGATGAATTGTGAAGGACCTGCCTAGTATGGGCCAACAGGCCTCTGCAGTGTTCCCCCTTTTCTTATGTTCTTATTTTCAATTAACTCTCTAACTGTCCAAACATAGATCAAACGTTTGCACACTAGTGCTCCGCCCTTGATTTCTCCTAAAATACAGTAGACCATCATTTAGCACGATTTTATTTGTCATGATTTGGCATTGCACTATTGAAGAATTGCGGCTCAATTTTATGTAACACGTCGTATAATTAATTTAACACGGTTCAGTTTGTGGGAAGGAAAAATAAAATTCTCTTTTGCTCAAGCTGCCGCATTGTTGTGGAGCGCCGGGGAGCCCTCCTGCCATTCCCTACCACTCCCCGACACCACCCCACCATCCCAGCGTTCGTAATTCATACGTGTCCAGTCCAATCTTTCCTCTGCTACAAATCAGCTGTGTTTGTGAATTGTGTTATGATATTTTAATTATGATATCTTTTTATCTGCCAAGCAATCATGACACCCATAACCATCCAAGTTGCTGAAAGTGGAAACGAAGAGTTAAGTACTTAAGTCTTAGAATTAACAAAGAAACAGTGATATTAGACAAAAGATAACCTGTAGCCGTAATGAAGTGTTACTTTGTACACAGACAAAGAAGTAAACATATTTTGTGTGACTAACTTGAATGACGACTGACTTAATGACTTACCCAAATGACTGACTTTTCTGAATGACTTACTAAATGACATGACTGACGAATGACTTGACTGGATTACTGACTTGACGACAATAAGCCAGTCAAGTCACTCAGTAAGTCAAGTCCTCAGTAAGAAGGGCAAGTCACTCAGTAACTCAAGTCAAGTCATTCAGTAAGAAACACTTAGTAAGTCAGTCAAGTCACTCACTAAGTCAAGTCATTCAGCAAGTCGGTCAAGTTTTCTCATAAGTCAGTCAAGTCACTCAGTAAGTCAGTAAAGTTCACTTAGTAAGTCAGTCAAGTCACTCACTGAGTCAAGTCATTCAGTAAGTCAAGTCACTTACTGACTTGACTAACTGAATGACTTGGCTGACATACTGAGTGACTTGACTGACTTACTGAATGACTTGACTGACTGACTGAATGACTTTGACACTCCATACAACCATTGACTTCAGTACCAAACCTCTAAACCCTCCACCTCAGCCCAGTAGGGCCACAGTATGACTCTCCACTCTCTTTTCAATCCCCCAACACCAGCATCCACAATTTAAAGTAAGAAAATACTATTTTATCTGTTACATTTTAGTCTTAAACAGTAAAAACAACTTTAATACACCACAACAATGAACTACAACTATGATTTCACTTTTATTTTTGTAAGATGTGGAGGCCTAAAAAAAAGTTTTTTTGGCTTTTTGGGGCTCCCAGGAATGTAACCCTATTTTTCCGATAAGTTCTTCAGTTCATCTAACCAATTTACCTAACACTGCATTTTCAGGAACGTAACTACCGTGCAAATGACAGTCTACTGTATGTAAAAAAACGTAGATCTACGAGCAAACGTAGATCATATTTGGAAAGTTTAAGGGTTAAAAATATCCTGCCTTAAACAGTGCATG
The DNA here is from genome assembly GCF_026875155.1 of Cherax quadricarinatus. Lineage (NCBI taxonomy): Eukaryota > Metazoa > Arthropoda > Malacostraca > Decapoda > Parastacidae > Cherax > Cherax quadricarinatus. The sequence goes on from NC_069413.1 coordinate 32,516,684, forward strand.
ATGGGAAAAGCATACTTCTGACCTTGTGTTTGGTTTTAACCCTTTCAGGGCCCCGACCCCAAATCTGAAACTTGTCCACAGGGTCCGAAAAAAAAAAAAAAAAAAAAAATCTTATGAAATAGAGAATTTTTTTTTGAAGGTAATAAAGCAAAAATACGAAATTTGATGGAAAATTGACGAAATTACCTGTGAGGGGAAAAATTCAATAGGGGGAATAGCGAGGGTAATGTAACAATATTTTTTATTGCCGGCTACTTGTTAAGGTAGGTAAGTCCAGCTCCCCCCATTCCCTTCCCCCCTTTTTTTCCCCCCCCCGAAAGTGATAGTTTGATTGCCCGGGTGCTTGTTTAAAGGGAGGGTCAGTCTAGCTCCCGCTATCCCCTTCCCCCCCCTCTTCCCCCCCCCCCCCCAAAGGGACTGTGGGGGGTCCGGGGCCCAAAAAGTAATCACTCAACCAAAAGCTCCCCGCACTACTGTAAGTACAAAGCCTCATATTTTATGGGCTTATTTTGAAAGCTTTACTTTTGACCAATAAAAACTTATCCTTTTTAGTCTTGCTCTGTTAAAAGTCTTAATAATCACCACGTCTTTTAGGTATGTACTTTTTCATGGGGAAGGTGATTTTTTTAAGCATAGGGGAAACCCGCTCCTTTTCCCGCTTGAAATGACAAAAATGGGGGGCCCTGCCAACCAACAAAAGAATTGAAGGGGAGGACTATTGTCCGGAACGTCCCATGTTTTATCCTTGCCTGTGCACAGTATAAAATCAGGACGTAACCCCTCATCATTGCAGCGGGAAAGAACCGATTCCCGTCATCGGGTCGATTTTTACGGCTATAAGAACGGCCGGTGGGGTTTTCACCAACACCTCGCCCCCCCCCCCCCACATCATCAAACGGCTAGATTTCAACAACACCAGGGCCCAAAAACCCCAACACCCAAGTTTTTTATAATTAGCGTGAATTCAGATTTTATTTTTTCATTTTCATTTTCTTTTTAAAGTTGTAGGATCAATATTTCATATTTAAGTGTTTTATATTTAAATTTTCTAAATAATCAAGGGTTTTTTGTTTTCCAGTTTTTTTT
>NC_069413.1:32518269-32590428 GCF_026875155.1 Cherax quadricarinatus
AACTTTTTTTTAACCAGCCCAAATACCAAAACAAAGGAAATTAAACGAAAAAGCGCCCTTTCCCTCCAAAATTTGCACAGTCAACTATAGTGATAATTTTGCATTTATTGTGGTGGAGACGGAAAAAAAAAATAGAAAAGCTAGATACAGCGATTGATAAACAAGGGTTGAGGTCGACCGTTCGTCACTGTAGGAGCTGCCAGATATCACCGGCTCTTCAACACGCAAGTTATACTTTTGTATCAGTCAAATCACATATTACTCGGGTAGATAATTTCCAGTAGATCCTTCATGTGTTAGTTCAAATCACCGACCAGTATGTTTTAAATAAGTGACCCACTGATCAGAACAGATCGACTGGTCCGAACCCTTGACTGGTCCGAACCCTTGACTGGTTTCAAACGGTTTCGTTGGACAATAAAGCAGACTGTAAACGGATGGGGTTGTAGGAGCCCTTATAAACACAAACATTAAAAATCAGGAACGTGACGGTAAGCTGTCCAATATACAAAAACAGTTAGAAACAGAAATACAAATAGCTAGAGCTTCATTTAAGGTTATTAATAGAATATTCAAGAGGTTGCTAGTAGAATTGCAGTAAATCAACCATTCAAATCATTATGAAGCTGTGTGTAGTCTGTGGTCAGTCAAACAAACGGGCTTCCACATGGATAAATTGTCATTTTTGTGGAAATTGGTGTCACGCTCCTTGTGCAGATATTTCAAGAACTAGCTACAAGCAGTATTAAAACAGAGAAGTGTTTTTGGGTATGCCCAAATGAGGAAAATTGTGGACTAAAATCACAAGGGTATTAAAAGAGGATAACATCAAAGCTGCTTTCATAGAAAAACCTGGAAGCTTTCTACAACAGATGGGAACATAAAAAGTCTGGGCTGAATGGTACTGCCCTTGATACTGGCCATGTAGTCAGAAACTGTAAGGCTGGAGGTGATGTCCTGGTAGTCAGTAAATGTGGGGCTGATAGTGCTGTCCTGGGAGACAGTAATGGTGAAGCTGGAGGTGCTGTCCTGAGAGACAGAAATGGTGAAGCTGGAGATACTGTCCTGGGAGACAGTTTAATGGTGAAGCTGGAGATTTTGTCCAGGTAGTCGGGAATTATATGCAGGAAAGAATACATATAAATGACCTCATAGGGGACAGGAGCCATAGTAGGGAAACAAGTGTAGTCAAAGATAAGATAAAACCAATATTGCAAACTAGAAATACCGCAGGAAATAGCAAACAAGAGGACTCCAATAGCAATAGTGAGGATAAATTACCAAAAACAACTGGTGGGAGCTCCATTGTTGGTGCTAGGGAGGATAGAAGTAAGACAGGGAAACATGCACCAACAGGGAATACAGTCACAGAAACCCAAGGCAAACGGAACCAAGCCTGTGCACATACTATGCACTTGGTATCTGCTGGCATGGGAAATCTGGAAAAAACAGATTGGGACATGCAACTATGACCACCCTAGAAAATGCCATGCCCATATGACAACAGGAAAATGCAAACTCCCTTCCTGTAAGCTTTTTCACCCTGAAATGTGTACCTCTTCAGTACAGGAAAGACTGTGCTATAACTTAAATTGCCAGGCATACCATCTAAAGGGGACAAAAAGATACAAAAACTCCAGGCCATGGGAAAACCTGGGTAGCCACAGCCACTCAAGAGGGAGAGGTTTTTTAGTGCCAGGAAGGAAAAAAAAACTGGCAGGAAATGGCAGAAATCGTACACCAAATCCAGTCATTCCTTGGAGTGGAAACCACAGTCGATGGCCTCCACTCCAAACCAACAGATACAGATACTAATGCCGGAAAAAAAATCCCCCCCAGTACAACAATACCACCAGTCCGATAACATTCTTCTTTGCAAATATACAGGGTCTAAAGCCAGCAACAAAACAAAATACCTTTAAATCCGTGGACTGCTTGCAGAGGCAAAGGCAATGTTCGCGGCTTTCACTGAGACCCACATAAAGGATCACTTGGACAACGAAAATATGGATCCCAGGTTACAACCTATACAGATGTGACAGAGTGAACAGGCAAAAGGGGGGGGGGTTGGCCTGTACATTGCAGAGTCACTTGTTTGCACAGAACTGCTTAATGCCTCAAATGATGTAGTGGAAGTTTTAGCAGTAAAGGTCGAGAACCAAACCTAGTCATTGTGGTAGTCTACAAGCCTCCCAATGCAACATCCCAGCAATTCCAGGAACAGCTGTTAAAATTGACCACTGTCTGGAAAATTTTCCAGCTCCTGCACCCAACATCTTGCTCCTGGGGGATTTCAACTTTAAGGCACCTAAAATGGAGGAATATAGCAAATAATATTGTTGCAGTAATAACACCAGGAGGCAGCTCTGATGAAAACTCACACTCACACGAGCTTTTAAAATCTCTGCACAAAATTCAATTTAAACCAGCAAATAATAGAGCCTTTCTAGACTGGAGAATACACTAGACCTCATCTTCACTAACAATGATGATCTGATAAGAAAATGTCACCATATCAAAAACAATATACTCAGATCACAACATAATTGAGGTTCAGACATGTATTTCGTGGAGCCCCAGACCGACAAAATGAGACTAGTCACGAGGGAGCATTCACCAAATTCAACTTCAATAACAAAAACATAAAGTGGGACCAAGTAAACCAAGTCCTAACCGATATAAGCTGGGAAGATATACTAAGCAACACAGACCCCAACTTATGCCTAGAACAGATTAACTCGGTGGCACTCGATGTATGCACAAGGCTTATTCCTCTAAGAAAAAGGAGGAGTAGATGTAAATAGAAAGAGACAGGCGCTCCCTTTACAGGCGACGGAAAAAGAATAACGAGCGGCTAAAAGAGGTCAATATATCTGAAATGCGTAGGGAGACATGGTCAGAGAAATAGCAAGCATCGAACTTAAGCTAAAAGAATCCTTTAGGAGTCAGGAATCGCGGGAAGAACTAAAAGCCATAAATGAAATCGAAAGAAACCCAAAGTATTTCTTCTCCTATGCCAAATCAAAATCGAGAACAAACGTCCAGTATTGGGCCCCTACTTAAACAAGATGGGTCCTACACAGATGACAGCAAGGAAATGAGTGAGCTACTCAAGTCCCAATATGACTCAGTTTTTAGCAAGCCGCTAACCAGACTGAGAGTCGAAGATCAAAATGAATTTTTTATGAGAGAGCCACAAAAATTTTATTAACACAAGCCTATCCGATGTTATCCTGACGCCAAATGACTTCGAACAGGCGATAAATGACATGCCCATGCACTCTGCCCCCGGGCCAGACTCATGGAACTCTGTTCATCAAGAACTGCAAGAAGCCCCTATCACGAGCCTTTTCCATCCTATGGAGAGGGAGCATGGACACGGGGGTCGTCCCTCAGTTACTAAAAACAACAGATATAGCCCCATCACAAAGGGGGCAGTAAAAGCAACAGCAAAAAACTACAGACAATAGCACTAACATCCCATATCATAAAAATCTTTAAAAGGGGCCCCCAAAAGAAGCGATCACCCCCCATCTAGAAACCCATCATTTCCCCAAAACCCCGGGGGCAACAGGGGTTTAGAACAGGTCGCCCTGTCGTCTCAACTTTTGGTCACTACACAAGGCCCAAAAAATGCACTAGAAGACAAAAAAAATGCAGATGTAATTTTTAAACCGACTTTGCAAAAGCCTTCGAAAATGTGCCAGGGCGTAATACGCCAAAATGCGTGCAAAGGAAACAGAAAAGTCGGTCGATGGATCTATAATTTCCCCTCACAAAACGAACACAGAGGTGTCGTCAACAGAGAAAAGCCCGAGGCAGCTACGGTGAAAACTCTGTTCCAAAAGGGCACAGTACTAGCCCCCATCTTGTTCCTCATTCAACCCACATAGACAAGGAGTACCCACGCACCGTGTCTTCCTTTGCAGTGACCCTAAATCTGCTGACAGTGTTTTCCATTGCGACACTGCAAGGCCCCAGGCGGACACAACCAAATCTTTCAGTGGGCTGCTGAAAAAAATATAAAGTTAACGTGAAAATTTCAATTACTCAGATATGGAAAACAGGGAAAAATTAAATCTTCATCAGAGTACAAAACAAATTCTGGCCCAAAATAGAGCGAAACACCAACGTCAAAGACTGGGAGTGATTTTTTGGGAGGATCTACCTTAAAGGGGACTAACATTGTATCAATGGGCTCTGCTAAAAAAAGGGCGGATGGAAAGGGAAACCTTCAAAACGGGGGAGGCCAACCCCAGTGACATCTTCAGGCCCATTTGTTCTATTAGGCTGGAATATTGCTGCACTCTAACAGCCCCTTTTAAAGGGAGGTGAAATTGCGACCTGAAAAGTACAGAGAACTTTCAGGGCGGCATAACGGAGATAAAACACCTAAATTACGGGGAGCGCTTGAGGTTTCAAAACCTTATTCCCGGGAACGCGGAGGGAGAGATACTTTATATACCCTGAAACTAGGGGGATATACCGAACTTGCACACGAAAATCACTCACTACGAAAGCAAAAGATTGGCAGACGATGCACCATCCCCCAATGAAAAGCAGGGGTGCACTAGCACTTAAGAGACCATACAAAAAGTGTCGGGGGCCCCGAGATGTTCAAACGCCTCCCAGCACCATAAGGGGGTTTTCCAACAGACCCCTGGCAGTTTTTCAAGCGGCACTGGACAAGCACCTAAAGTCAGTTCCTGATCAGCCGGGTGGGCTGTACGTTGGTTTGGTGCAGCCCAGCAACACCGGGTTTGATCAGGCGCGATCCCCAGGGGGCCGGGTCACGACCGGGGCGGGGCTTTGCCCCCCGAACTCTCTCCAGGTAAACCCCAGGTAGAGACTTTTCGGTCCTTTGGGGCCTTGCAAATTCGCACAAACCCCAAAAGGGTTTAAAATATTTTCCCCCCGGGGAACCAAGCCCTGACAGGGTTTTGCCAAGTTTTACCTGTCCTGGCTCCGAGGAGTGCAGAATGTACAAGGGGTGTCCCGTTTACACCCTATGAATAGGGTACCGCGTTTTTTGGGTTGGGTGGAGCCCGTGGAGGGCACCCCTTGGGAAAGGGCACGGTGAATTTTTGCACAGTGGTGTAGCATTCCCTACATTTACACGACCCCATGTAACGGGGCACACAACATCTTCGGTTCAAGTGGTATCTTGGGTCGGTGGTTGTTGGTTTGGTCATCTCCAACTCAGTAGACTCATTGCACCTTCCCCACTATAAGAGCTTACGGGAGTAGGGAAACGAGGTGCTAGCTGGGGGTCAGAGCTAAATTTTGGTATTCAGGGCCTAGTTTTCGCTGGATGAGGCTTCACTCTCAGAAGCTCTGCTCCTTTCCCCATTCCTGGCACTCGGGTAGCAGCCCAGTCCCCTGATTGCTCGGGTTCTCTGTAGGTTTAGCCAAAGGGTTGACTGATTCGTCAGGAACTTCATTCTGACATGGGTCTTAATCCTAACATGACCCGTCTGGGGATCTCAAGATGCCCTTTTAAAATCTGGGAGGCTGCACGACGTCTTTACCAGTGGAGTAGTGTCGATCTAATTTAAACCTTTTTTTGCGGCCATGAGCAGGGTCTTGCAGTTCCCCCCCGTTCCACTGCAAAAATTTTTTTGCACTACATGAGATTAGGCCTCAGGCCTCCCGATTTTTCTCTGAGTCCTGGTTAGGGTTCAGATCATGCCAATAAAAGCAGGACTGTTTTGTCCTCTGCTATATTCAAGATTTCACAATATTCCTGAATCTTTTTTTTTTACCCTAGCATTGGTCGCATTGACTCGTGAAAGGCGTGTTGTCGACTCATTTATGGGGTCATGGGTAATACGGTGGCTTGCTCTGTTCTCTTAGGAAGTGCTCCTCCTGGTGGGTGTAGTAGTTTAGGGTAGACGCGTTTGGGGGGACAGTCTGTTCCGCGGCATGGGGCCTGTTGACTGCCGTTGTAGGGTGGGAGTTTGAGAAGTTCTATCGTGATGTTTTCTCGGTTTCCTCCCTCGCTGTGGGGGTGAGTGGCCCTGGGTTCCTGATACTGTAGCCTCCTCTGGACAAGGGTGCGTGCAGTGGTGAGGTTTATTGATGTTAAAGGCTGGACAAAAAATGGGTTTTTATGCTGCTCTGACCCGACAAACCCCTCCCGGGGAGTGCTCTTTCCACGTTCGGACACCCAATTTCGTATCTTACCTGTTGTGCTCCCCTCTTTGGTCAAGAGACCCCTATAGATGTCGTTTTTTCCTTAAAAAGAACGTTTTTACTCAAGGGTTTTGGGTTTTTAGTTCTAACCTGGGATTTTCCCCCCGCAGCCAGATCCATTTGACTGGGAGAGGTCCCAAAAATGGGTAAAGACCTGCCTGGCTGGTACAACCCCTTTTTGGACGATAAGTTGATGAATAACATTGGCAACATTCGGTATCTTTACCCTAAAAACGTTTTGCCACCCAAAGATTTTCTGTCTAAAGCAGAGAAAGGGGAAGCCAAGGGGAGTTTTGAAAATCAGTCCCTCACCTGGAGCGATGGTTCGTCCCTCAATCTTTATAGATTGAACACATCAATCCAGGCGAGGGACCCGTTATCTGAAACAACGACAAGTTGACTAACGCTAAAACCCCTGCCCGACAATGCACCCCCTCCCTTGCAAAATACCATGTTCCTATAAAAAAATTTATTTTATTTTTTATTTATTTTAATTTGGACATGTACATAGTGTACAAAGAAATACAGTGGTTAAATGAAAAACGCCAAAACCCCTTGTATGCAGGCATTTTGGGCAGCTTAAAATTACTTAAGAAACTAAGCAATGATATATTCGTGGAAAAAAAATTTTAGTAAACAAATAACAAATTAGACAAATAGTATTTCAGAAACAGGTCATATGGTATTTACTGAGTTGCTGGCTTCAGTAGAATGGAGTTTTGTAGGGAAATTTTAAATTAAAAAAAAAGAAGTTTGATGGGGCACAGGTTTTAAAAATTTATGAGATCAATTATTCAGTATTTTTTTAGCTGTCGGTGAGTAAGTGATTTTAAAAAGGTCTTGAATTTATAAACGTGTTTCTTTTTATTCAAGGGAATGAATTCCAGTTTTGGGTTTTTAGTGCATTGAGTTTTTACTAGTGTGAGATGGGCACGAGGAACATCAAGAGTGATCTGTGCCTTGTGTTTGGTCATGTGTTCTGTGAGGTTGGGAAGGAGAGTCTGGGGGAGGTTTTTTGAGTAAAGTGTTTTTAGTATGTAGTAGGTACAAAAATAAGTTGGGTGTTTTGTACGGTGAGTAAGTTTAGAGTTTTGGTTTTGGGAGGTTGCCTGTAGTGGGAATTTGTTATCATTCTGACTGCAGCCTTTTGTTGGGTAATTAGTGGTCTGAGATGGTTTACTTTTGTTGAGCCCCATGCACAAATTCCATAGGTGAGATAGGGGTAAATAAGTGAGTGATATAAGGCCAGGAGGGCTGATTGTGGAACATAGTACCGTATCTTCGATAGTATGCCCACGGTCTTGGAAATTTTCTTGGAAATTTGTTGTACATGTGTTTGAAATTTGAGTCTATTATCAAGGTGGATTCCTAAGAATTTTCCCTCTGTGAGCTTTGTGATAGGTGATCCGTTTATCATTATGTTAAGAGGGACATCTGTAGCTCTGTTTCCAAACTGAATGAAGTAGATTTTGTCAATGTTGAGAGTAAGTTTGTTAGTCATCATCCAGGTAGATATTTTCTGTAATTCGGTATTCACAGTATTGGCTAGTATGACTGGGCTTGAGTGAGAGAAGACGTATTTAGTGTCATCTGCAAATAGTGTGGGTTTGAGTAGTTGCGATGCATTTGGTAGGTCATTTATGTAAACGAGAAAGAGAAGAGGGCCAAGGCCCCTTCCCTGTGGGACACCAACTGTAATTGGCTGTGCGGAAGAGTTTGCTCCATTTGTGTACACATATTGGCTTCTGTTGCTGAGGTATGACTTTAGGTAGTTGAGGGAGTCCCAGTTGTCAATGAATGGGATTGCAAGTTCTTCGCAGTACCTGTCTACCCAGCAATTTACACCAATTGCCCTAGATATCCAGTCACTGACCACTCTTCTTCTATTCAAAATGCTACATATGATGGGGACCCCTCCCTTAAACCTAGTTAAATCTATAGCTGCCCTGTATTTGTCTAGTAGCTCCTGTCGCTTGCCCTTCTCAATATCGTTTCCACCAGAAATGGGTTTGTTCCCATTATCTGACATGATATTATCCAGTCTGGTGACTCATCAGCACCAGCTCCTGGGAAGCATACCTTCTGTCTCACCTTCCTGTTACATACGGCACGGTCAATATAATTTACCTGTGAGTCACCGACCACAATGATATTATTACCTCTATTAGCATTTAAAAACATTCGTCATGGAGAACAGAAAAGCGATTTCCTGCCTTCAAATCATTTCTTTTAACCTTCCTCATTTTGATGTTTCTTCCTTTGCTAGAAACTTCTACCCACTTGTAACAGCTGCCAACCTGTTTCACTTCACTAGCCCCAACCACGTCACATTGCTACACTTATCAAGGCGAATTTTCAGTTTATTTTCCTCCTTGAGAAATATAACCTCCTTCAACACCTCGAACTCAGACTCTAAGACACTAAAGAAGCAATAGTATTCTATAACACTTCACATTAATTCCCCAAAACAACTTAGGACAGGTACAACCTTTCGTAACCACTTACCACTGGTTGCTCAGTTTTCTGGATGTGCTTTTCACTGTGGATTGCATCGAGAGGTATGCCTCTTGTCACCCACTCTTATGGATTTTAGCTGTGAGAATAAGTGGTAATTCGAGGTAATTCACCTGCAGTACCTCATAGAACTTTGTTTCAGGGACTGAGAATAAACTCCTCTTTCAGATTTGGGGACACTGATATCTTCAGGTCGTATTTTTTCTCGAGGTGAATTTACAGCAGCATACTGGTTGTGGTGTCTTTTGCTGATCAACCTGAATTTATTGCCTGCAGATGGTTTGGCTTCCCCGGTTTGAGGCAAGGAAACACCGTCTCCGTTCTGATTTCAGGGACCGTACTTCCTGCCAACCTTGGCAATTCAGAATTTCTGTGGTTGGGATGAGGATTTCTTGATCCATCCCTGTCTCACTGTTCTCACTCGCTCGGTGGGTTTCACTTGTCTCGCTGTCCGAAGAGTAGTGTAGCAGCTTCTTTCCTAGAATTGTGCCACACATTTCCTCGCCCGAGTACTTGTTTGTGTCCTTGGACCATCCTCGCGTCTTCCTTTTGAAAGAAGTCATGTGCAACAGCTGTACCGTTGATGAGGAGGAGATAAAGATCAGGTCAAGTTCATACCTCTCCTCATGTACTGAAGTTTGTGGAGTCTACTACATTTCCTGTTCCTCTTGTCCTCTCTAATACTTTGGAGAAACTGGCCACTATCTTTCTGACAGACTTAGAGAGCACAAAAGAAGTGTTAGACTCGCTAAAACTAATAATACATTTTTCTGCCATGTTAAAGATCACAGTCATCCTATTAAGTCCTCTGCCAAAACTGTCTACCCTTCTCAGACGCCGTCTTGTTGAAGCCTTCCTTTCTCATTACACCGTCAAATGCTCCAAATCTTAGAACACTCGTGGCTTGACCTGATCTTTATCTCCTCCTGACCTTACCTCTTCTCCTTTCTATTTTTCTTTGCCTTTCCTTTCCTAATAGTAAACAGAGTAAAGTCCGAGGCAGCTACGGTAAAAAGCTCTGTTCCACAGGCACATTACTCGCTCCCATTCTATTCCTCATCCTCATATCTGACAGACACACACCTGGCTGTTGGGAAGAATTATAACTTTGTTGGGAGTGGTGTTGGTGCGTGGAGAATTAATGATCTGAAGAGCTCTTTTCTTGCAGTCTTTGATGAAAAAAAAGAAGGAAAATGTAACTCAGTGAATGTTTGGTGAATGTATGTACATTCCTCGTCAAGAAACTCAGGACTACAAATTCGGTATGCTCGGGTTTTTCCTAAGAGCATACCGAATTTGTTGCACTGAACGTTTCAAAAGTACTTTCACAAGCTAACACCAGAGTCGCCATTGCTTCCAGCACTTCAATAAAGGATCTAACCAGGACAAAATCCAAGCACCACGAACCAGTCAATGCAGGAGTTTACACTATATCCTGTGGAGGCTGCGACAAGATTTACGTAGGTGAAACAGCAAGAAACCTCGACACCCGCCTCAATGAACACATTTACGCATGTAGAAACGATAACTTGAACAACGCCTGTGTACAACACCGTAATTCCACCAATCATCTCATGAAATTCAGAGACGCCCAATTAGTGATCAAAGAAACTAATTTCCGCAGACGCAAGTGCCTCGAATCAGCACTGATCGTTCTAATCTTCACCATCTCTGAAGTCTTAGCAAGAATCCTCCTGAAAACAGTAAACCCTGCCATCACATAGTATCTCCTGTTATACTACACAAAGCACATTACAGAGAGTGAACACTGAAACAAGCTGCCTCTTTCCAGTCTATATTTGTCCAACCTATTTTTATGTTACCCAAGTAATAGCTTTTATGTCCTTTTACTCATGTACGAATTAATTGCTCTACCATATTGTATTACTACAACTTTTGTCACTACTACTACTACTATTAAGATAAGATAAGATAAGATTTCGTTCGGATTTTTAACCCCGGAGGGTTAGCCACCACCCAGGATAACCCAAGAAAGTCAGTGCGTCATCGAGGACTGTCTAACTTATTTCCATTGGGGTCCTTAATCTTGTCCCCCAGGATGCGACCCACACCAGTCGACTAACACCCAGGTACCTATTTGCTGCTAGGTGAACAGGACAACAGGTGTAAGGAAACGTGTCGAATGTTTCCACCCGCCGGGAATCGAACCCGGGCCCTCCGTGTGTGAAGCGGGAGCTTTAGCCACCAGGCCACCGGGCCACTAGTGAACATCGAAATGGTACCTCACTAGTATTGCACCTCACTTTGAGCATTTATATACCCTCTGTGTCCGTGTATTGTTTGTAATGGCTTGAATATCAAAATGGTATACAATACCGACAGGTTGGTAGGTAAGACACCTAGACAACAATTAGGCAACTTTATTCCGAAACGTTTCGCCTACACAGTAGGCTTCTTCAGTCGAATACAGAGAGTTCCTGACTATGGAACTGAACTTCTCCAGGCTGAGGGACTGACAACCTCAAATTCTACGACTTCAAGGGTGATGGACTGATTACATCGTCTTCACATCTCTACTGTTCCTGCCTACTTTCTGTATTCGACTGAAGAAGCCTACTGTGTAGGCGAAACGTTTCGTAATAAAGTTGCCTAACTGTTGCCTATGTGTCTTACCTTGTAATGGCTTGATAAAGCTCCTGGAGAGCGAAACGTTGCCACAATAAAATGTCACATTAGTTGCACTTGTGTCCTTTTACTTTACATACTGTCTAACTTATTTCCATTGGGGTCCTCAATCTTGTCCCCCAGGATGCGACCCACACCAGTCGACTAACATCCAGGTACCTATTTGCTGCTAGGTGAACAGGACAACAGTTGTAAGGAAACGTGTCGAAATATTTCCACCAGCCGGGAATCGAACCCGGGCCCTCCGTGTGTGAAGAGGGAGCTTTAGCCACCAGGCCACCGGGCAGTGTGTGGTGGTGTGCAGCTGTGTGTGGTGGTGTGTAGCTGTGTGGTGGTGTGTAGCAGTGTGTGGTGGTGTGTAGCAGTGTGTGGTGGTGCGTAGTAGTGTGTGGTGTGTAGCAGTGTGTGTGGTGGTGTGTAGAAGTGTATGGTGACGTGGAGCAGTGTGTGGTGGTGTGTAGCAGTGTGTGGTGGTGTGTAGCAGTGTGTGGTGGTGTGTAGCAGTGTGTGGTGGTGTGTAGCAGTGTATGGTAGTGCGTAGCAGTGTGTGGTGGTGTGTATCAGTGTGTGGTGGTGCGTAGCAGTGTGTGGTGGTGCGTAGCAGTGTGTGGTGACATGTAGCAGTATGTCGTGATGTGTATCAATGTGTGGTGACGTGTAGCAGTGTGTGGTGACGTGTAGCAGTGTGTGGTGTGTAGCAGTGTGTGGTGACGTGTAGCAGTGTGTGGTGGTGTGTAGCAGTGTGTGGTGACGTGTAGCAGTGTGTGGTGACGTGTAGCAGTGTGTGGTGGTGTGTATCAGTATGTGGTGGTGTGTAGCAGTGTGTGGTGGTGTGTAGCAGTGTGTGGTGGTGTGCAGAAGTGCGTGGTGGTGGTGTGTGGCTTTGTCGTGACGTGTAGTACTGTGGTGACGTGTAGCAGTGCGTGCTGACATGTAGCAGTGTGTGGTGACATGCTGCAGTGTGTGGTGACATGTAGCAGTGGGTAGTGAAGTGTAACAGTGTATGGAGACGTGTAACTGTGTGTGTTTATGTGGCGACCTATAACAGTGTGTGTTGACATGTAGCTGTGTGTGGTGACATTTGGCAGTGTGTGGTGAAACGTGTGGAAGTGTGTGGTGACATGTGGCAGTGTGTGTGGTGCATGGCAATGTGGTGACACGTGGCAGTGTATGTGTGGTGCGTGGCAGTGTGGTGACACGTGGCAGTGTGGTGACACGTGGCAGTGTGTGTGCGTGGCAGTGTGGTGACACGTGGTAGTGTATGGTGCGTGGCAGTGTGGTGACACGTGGCAGTGTGGTGACACGTGGCAGTGTATGTGTGGTGCGTGGCAGTGTGGTGACACGTGGCAGTGTGTGTGTGGTGCGTGGCAGTGTGGTGACACGTGGCAGTGTGTGTGCGTGGCAGTGGTGACACGTGGCAGTGTGTGTGCGTGGCAGTGTGGTGACACGTGGCAGTGTATGTGTGGTGCGTGGCAGTGTGGTGACACGTGGCAGTGTGTGTGCGTGGCAGTGTGGTGACACGTGGTAGTGTGTGTATGGTGCGTGGCAGTGTGGTGACATGTTGCAGTGTGTATGGTGGGTGGCAGTGTGGTGACATGTTGCAGTGTGTATGGTGGGTGGCAGTGTGGTGACATGTTGCAGTGTGTGTGGTGGGTGGCAGTGTGGTGACATGTTGCAGTGTGTATGGTGGGTGGCAGTGTGGTGACATGTTGCAGTGTGTATGGTGGGTGGCAGTGTGGTGACATGTTGCAGTGTGTATGGTGGGTGGCAGTGTGGTGACATGTTGCAGTGTGTATGGTGCGTGGCAGTGTGGTGACATGTTGCAGTGTGTATGGTGGGTGGCAGTGTGGTGACATGTTGCAGTGTGTGTGGTGGGTGGCAGTGTGGTGACATGTTGCAGTGTGTATGGTGGGTGGCAGTGTGGTGACATGTTGCAGTGTGTATGGTGGGTGGCAGTGTGGTGACATGTTGCAGTGTGTATGGTGGGTGGCAGTGTGGTGACATGTTGCAGTGTGTATGGTGGGTGGCAGTGTGGTGACATGTTGCAGTGTGTATGGTGGGTGGCAGTGTGGTGACATGTTGCAGTGTGTATGGTGGGTGGCAGTGTGGTGACATGTTGCAGTGTGTGTGGTGGGTGGCAGTGTGGTGACATGTTGCAGTGTGTATGGTGGGTGGCAGTGTGGTGACATGTTGCAGTGTGTATGGTGGGTGGCAGTGTGGTGACATGTTGCAGTGTGTATGGTGCGTGGCAGTGTGGTGACATGTTGCAGTGTGTATGGTGGGTGGCAGTGTGGTGACATGTTGCAGTGTGTATGGTGGGTGGCAGTGTTTACCTGGAGTTTACCTGGAGAGAGTTCCGGGGGTCAACGCCCCCGCGGCCCGGTCTGAGACCAGGCCTCCTGGTGGATCAGAGCCTGATCAACCAGGCTGTTGCTGCTGGCTGCACGCAAACCAACATACGAGCCACAGCCCGGCTGATCCGGAACTGACTTTAGGTGCTTGTCCAGTGCCAGCTTGAAGACTGCCAGGGGTCTGTTGGTAATCCCCCTTATGTGTGCTGGGAGGCAGTTGAACAGTCTCGGGCCCCTGACACTTATTGTATGGTCTCTTAACGTGCTAGTGACACCCCTGCTTTTCATTGGGGGGATGGTGCATCGTCTGCCAAGTCTTTTGCTTTCGTAGTGGGTGATTTTCGTGTGCAAGTTCGGTACTAGTCCCTCTAGGATTTTCCAGGTGTATATAATCATGTATCTCTCCCTCCTGCGTTCCAGGGAATACAGGTTTAGGAACCTCAAGCGCTCCCAATAATTGAGGTGTTTTATCTCCGTTATGCGCGCCGTGAAAGTTCTCTGTACATTTTCTAGGTCGGCAATTTCACCTGCCTTGAAAGGTGCTGTTAGTGTGCAGCAATATTCCAGCCTAGATAGAACAAGTGACCTGAAGAGTGTCATCATGGGCTTGGCCTCCCTAGTTTTGAAGGTTCTCATTATCCATCCTGTCATTTTTCTAGCAGATGCGATTGATACAATGTTATGGTCCTTGAAGGTGAGATCCTCCGACATGATCACTCCCAGGTCTTTGACGTTGGTGTTTCGCTCTATTTTGTGGCCAGAATTTGTTTTGTACTCTGATGAAGATTTAATTTCCTCATGTTTACCATATCTGAGTAATTGAAATTTCTCATCGTTGAACTTCATATTGTTTTCTGCAGCCCACTGAAAGATTTGGTTGATGTCTGCCTGGAGCTTTGCAGTGTCTGCAATGTAAGACACTGTCATGCAGATTCGGGTGTCATCTGCAAAGGAAGACACGGTGCTGTGGCTGACATCCTTGTCTATGTCGGATATAAGGATGAGGAACAAGATGGGAGCGAGTACTGTGCCTTGTGGAACAGAGCTTTTCACCGTAGCTGCCTCGGACTTTACTCTGTTGACGACTACTCTCTGTGTTCTGTTAGTGAGGAAATTATAGATCCATCGACCGACTTTTCCTGTTATTCCTTTAGCACGCATTTTGTGCGCTATTACGCCATGGTCACACTTGTCGAAGGCTTTTGCAAAGTCTGTATATATTACATCTGCATTCTTTTTGTCTTCTAGTGCATTTAGGACCTTGTCGTAGTGGTCCAATAGTTGAGACAGACAGGAGCGACCTGTTCTAAACCTATGTTGCCCTGGGTTGTGTCACTGATGGGTTTCTAGATGCGTGGTGATCTTGCTTCTTAGGACCCTTTCAAAGATTTTTATGATATGGGATGTTAGTGCTATTGGTCTGTAGTTCTTTGCTGTTGCTTTACTGCCCCCTTTGTGGAGTGGGGCTATGTCTGTTGTTTTTAGTAACTGTGGGACGACCCCCGTGTCCATGCTCCCTCTCCATAGGATGGAAAAGGCTCGTGATAGGGGCTTCTTGCAGTTCTTGATGAACACAGAGTTCCATGAGTCTGGCCCTGGGGCAGAGTGTGGTGACATGTTGCAGTGTGTATGGTGGGTGGCAGTGTGGTGACATGTTGCAGTGTGTATGGTGGGTGGCAGTGTGGTGACATGTTGCAGTGTGTATGGTGGGTGGCAGTGTGGTGACATGTTGCAGTGTGTGTGGTGCGTGGCAGTGTGGTGACATGTTGCAGTGTGTATGGTGGGTGGCAGTGTGGTGACATGTTGCAGTGTGTATGGTGGGTGGCAGTGTGGTGACATGTTGCAGTGTGTATGGTGGGTGGCAGTGTGGTGACATGTTGCAGTGTGTGTGGTGCGTGGCAGTGTGGTGACATGTTGCAGTGTGTGTGGTGCGTGGCAGTGTGATGATGTATGGTAGTATGAACACTGTTCTTCAGTAACACTGTTCCATACACTGTTCATTAATAGCAATGTTCAGCACATTCTTCAACTCTGCTCATTAATAACATTGTCCAGCACACTGTTCATTAACGCTGTTCATCAGTAATACTTCCTACACCTGGTATACCTAGAGTATACCTGGAGAGGGTTTCGGGGGTCAACGCCCCCACGGCCCTGTCTGTGACCAGGCCTCGTGGTGGATCAGAGCCTGGTCAACAAGGCTGTTACTGTGGTACTTAACACTTCCCACATCGCGTGCCTTCAGCATTCTATGGATAGGGAACATAGACAAAGGGGTCATCCCACACACTAAAAACAACAGACATAACCCCACTCCACAAAAGTGGCAGTAAAGCAATTGCAAAGATCTACAGACCGATAGCTCTAACATCCCATATCTTAAAAATCTTTGAGGGTTCTAAGAAGCAAGATCGCCAACTACCTACATACCCATCAATTACACATCCCAGGGCAACACGGGTTTAAAGCAGGTTGCTCTTGCCTGTCCCAGCTCCTGGACCACTATGACAAGGTCCTGGATGCTGTTGAGGATAAACTAAATACATATGTAGTATGCACAGACTTTGCACAGTTGTGACCATGGTGTAATAGCACACAAAATGAGTGATAAAGGAATAACAGGAAAAGTTGATAGATGGCTCTATAACTTCCTGACATACAGAACACAACAGAGTAAAGTCCCAGGCAGCCACGGTGAAAAGCTCTGTTCCACAAGGCACAGTACTCGCTCCCATTCTATTCCTCCTCTGACAGACAGATATGTAAGCCATAGCTCCTTGTCTTCCTTTGACACCCGGATTGCCATGGCAGTGACCTCCATCGAAGACACTGCAAGACTCCAAGCAGATATCAACCAAATCTTCAAATGGGCCACTCAAAACAGTATTAAGTTCAACAAGGAGAAATTTCAACTACTCAGGAATGGAAAACTTGAGGAAATTAAAAATGTATCAGGGTATACGACAAATTCTGACCATACAATAGAGCGAAAAAGAAATGTGAAGGTCCTGGAAGTGATAATGTCAGAGGATCTCGCCTTCAAAGACCACAACAATGCATCTACCTCATCCGCTAGGAAAATGATAGGATGGATAATGAGAACTTTCCAAACTAGGAATGCAAAGCCCATGATGACACTCTTCAAATCGCTTGTTCTCTCTAGGCTGGAATACTGCTGTACACTAACGGCCCCTTTCAAGGCTGGCGACATTGCAGACCTGGAGAGAGTACAAAGAACTTTCACAGTACACGTAAGTACGATAAGGCACCTGAATTACTGGGAACGGTTAAAGGCCCTTGATCTGTATTCCCTGGAACGCAGGAGAGAGATACATGATAACATACACTTGGAAGGTCCTGGAGGGATTGGTACCAAACCTGCACACGAAAATCACTCCCTGTGAAAGTCAAAGACTCTGCAGGAGATGCAACATTCCCCCGATGAAAAGCAGGGGCGCCACGAGTACACTGAGAGACAACATAATAAAGTGTCCCGGGGCCCAAGACTGTTCAACTGCCTCCCAGCATACATAAGGGGGATTACCAACACACCCCTGGCTGTCTTCAAGAAGGCACTGGGCAGGCACCTAAAGTCAGTTCCTGACCAACCGGGCTGTGGTTTGTACGTCAGTTTCCGTGCGGCCGGCAGTAACAGCCTGGTTGATCAGACCCTGATCCACCATGAGGCCTGGTCTCAGACCGAGCCGCGGAGGCGTTGACCCCCGAAACCTTCTCCAGGTATACACCTGGTGCTTAATACTTCCCCCCCTGGTACTTAATACTTTCCCCCCCTGGTACTTAATACTTCCCACACCTGGTACTTAATACTTCCCACACCTGATACTTAATACTTCCCACACCTGGTACCTCAGGTGAGCCTAGCTAGAGCAAAAGCGAGCTTAGCTAGAGGTGAGCTGGGCAAGCTTTCTATTTATCTTTGTGTATCAGGCGTAAACGCGTTCTAACACACAAATATAAATAATTAGTAGTTTATTAAATTTATTAATGTTATTATATTCAGAAGAAAAAGTCCCTCGACAGGTCTTTATGTCAACGTCAGTTTCTTAACGCTTTCTCTCAACTTAATAACACTAGTTTCGTTTAGTTTATATTAGGTTAGGCACTACCCACTACGTCCTTAAGTTACATACGGCTTATAGAAAAGTCTACTTGACCGTACATATATATGCAAATTATAAACAATAATAATTATAATAATGGGGAGCGCTAAACCCGGAGATTATACAGCACCTGGGAGGGATGGAGGGTATTCAAACTATTCAGGGAACTGAAGCACAGATCCAATTCCCTAGATCAAGAGCCCCTCACCAGCGTCAAGGAACCTCCCTTGAGGGGGGAGGGGTAATTAAAAACAAAACAGCAGCGATCCGTCTGGCAACGCATTATCGAAACACCCAAGAACGTTTAAATTTGCAAGACTATGACTTCTGGTACGAAAGTGGTTTGTTCCGAGGCAGCGGTGGAGTTGGGATTTATGGTGTGCTTTAAACACGATACTAAGAAAGTTTCAGTGCAGTACAAGAAACTGGTAGATTACAAACACACAACTTCACTAGTAAGGTATCTGGCTACCACCTGCCTCACTAATACAACACCTCGCTAAAACATTACCTCAATGTTGTTCTCAATCTGTCAGAGAGAATCAGCTGACACGGGTCTCCATTACACGACTTCTTAAGAGCTTCGTAAAGATTTCATTGTGACAATGATTACTTGTGGCCTTGATATCACACCATCACTAAAGGCAAATTAATTTTACAAGGTAGAGCCCATAGCTCTCCTTATTGCGAAAAACAAGATCGCTAGCACAGTACCCAAGACCCAGGCCAGCTCACAGGTGGGGCCCAGCAGATGGAGCTCACACCCCGTAAACACAGGTTAGTAAAGTTAAGGGAGTACAGTACGTCACTAGCACCGTACCTCACACAAAATGAGGTGGTGAGGCAAACCCCCATACAGTTTCAAGAACAGGTATGAGATGACCCAAAGGGCCAATAACCAGTCAATGGCGGTTAATTTTATAGCTAAGAAGCAGAGCCTGGAGTAGTCTCTTCCCCTGCGAATCCATCTCTACTTCACTAGACAGCACTACTAGTAACTAATATTAGTTCACTACACTCCGTAGTACTGCAGCACATTACCACACTGAATACAACAATGTCTAACTTACACAGTACCTGAAATTCATAGTTGTGTGGCGCCGAATATACACACTTCACACATCTCACTAGCACAACAGTAGACAGTCTGGAACATTATAAAAGTAATAACCTACCTCCCGTACAGTAGAACAATGACACAAGGCCTCTCATACCACCACAAATTTTCATTATAACAGTGTAGTTCATTATCAGAGATCCAGGAACCTTACTGCTACAATCCTTGAATAAAAACTTTGAACCTAAGACGCTTGCTTCCCCTCTACCATACCAGAGTAAATATTTCTTGGAGTATTTTACAGTTTCAAATATATCTGGAATCGCAAAAAATATTCGCCAAGTGATAATAATGTACATAGGTTTCACTGTTGTAGAATTGTTAATCAGCTGGGCTTCAGAAACTATCATGTACGAAACATTATGGAAATGTCAACAAACTTATGAATTTGGCGCCCGGCAGAGGTGAAAAAAATGTTTTATTTATATTTATTTACTTTACTATCAGTATTTATATTTAGTTTTATATTTCGTTACTCTAAATCATATTATAAAATTAAAATGATTTCGAGATTTTAATATTTTCTAATAGTTGATTTAGAGAGGAACAAACAATAGCCTAATTCTTGAAACTATGATAGTTTCTTATATTATTTTTAAAGTGTTTAAAAATAAATAGAATAAAATAAGTGCGCCTACTGGCTAGTTGCCACGACTATAACATATTTTCTAGCTACACTTGCCTTGTGTGATCATATATTTAATGTGAATTAAGGGAAACACCCAACACATCCTGCTAAATTGATCTCTGCGGTAGATTGTTACGTCAAACTGTGGTTGTTCGTGCATTATGGTGTGACATTATTACAGTGGCATGGTGTGACGAGTGTGGTGTGATAGGATCACTGTATTATGGAATGACCTGATGCAGGAGTATTGTGTTGTTGAGCTGCTTGATGGCAGGACGTAGGAATAATGGAGTGAGAGTAATGTGGAGTGATAAGTGTTGTGATGGCAGGATTGGTGCTGTAGGACGCTGTAGTATGGAAGAGCGCTGGAGTGATATTACTATGTCAGGAGGCAGGAGTACTGTGGCGTGACAAGTGTGGTGGTGGCAGGATCGAATGACCAGGCTGCTGCCGTCGCCGCCGCCACCGCCGCCGTCACCTTGTGCCGCCCGAAGCCACGCTCAACCTGCCACAAAATCAATACGAAAGCACCAGCCTCCGTGACCCGGCCTGAGGCACACCAACGCTACCATTCTTGGCTTTCAACACCTCACACCAAAATAACACTGTTTCTCCACTGCCTGGCCGCTACACCTGCACACTGCATAACTTCCCTGCATTTGTGTACGAATTCGTTCTATTTAGGATTGTTATGAATACATTATCATCTTACGATTCCTTCGTCCCAACGTATATAAATGTGTTTTAATATGATTCGAATGAAAAAATCACAATTAATGTCCCCTTCCATGATGAAATACTCAATATCTTATAATTTTCTTAGGAAGACACGTCACGGTATACTCCGAAGTTTTCGTTCTGGCAGAAGCAGACGACGGCGTATTATTCTTCTCTAGGGTCCCAATCGTATATCGTTTTTAATGCAGGTATTCAGTAGACCTTCTGCGTCACACAGCACATGTAACACGAGTGAAATACACTAATAATATCAACAAACTAGAGAGTAGCAACGGCTTACCTCGCCTCGGAGCTTCACAGTTATGGTGATCCCCCCCTTGTCCGACTCCACCAAGGTCGGGCGCGGCGCGCCACATTGGTTCGAGGGCGAGGATGGCACAAGGGCGGGTCTTGCCTGCACCCACCCCACGCCGACACCCAGAAATAGCGTCGTCTGCTGTGCGCCTGCTCCCTCCACAGCTTCACTACACACGTTCTCTCTCGTCATTGTCCTCAAAGTTCGTTTTCTATCATGAAGTAAGAGGGGACATTTGTCTGTGACATCTCTGCCTCACGTCCTCCAGGAACACCTAATAGTATAGTTTTATTTAGACAATCAATACATAGCATGCATGACTTTTACAAAGGTTATGATGGCATACGGATGATATTGGCACTTATATATGTATTACTTTATGCATATTTAATATAGAATGACCCATTAAAGTCAGATAATGGGACATATTTCCATTGTTGCCATCCATCTTGGACTGCTTGCGTCTTTCTATTTTTATTAGTTGTTCGAATTTTCCAAGCTTTTAGTACCGGATATTTCCCGTCTTCAATTTTTAATCTTGAACGTGTGAACTTCTGTCCAGAAAATTACATTTAAACAAGAAATGACCATTTCATTAGAAAGAAACCATTTTTAATACGAATACAAATTTTTATTTTATATGTGGCACAAAAGTAACGTAGTTTATATGAAATGAAACATGGGTAGGCACAAAAGAAAGCTACTAGTATGCAATGCATTTTCGGCAAAGGATGATGGAGCGCATTGTTCTGCCACCTTGATCAATATAACATTTAACAAGGTGAGAGGCAGTGTTATGTATATTTACCTAACACATCCATCAGCACACAACATATACTGCTTCATACAATGGTTGTAATTTCCGCCACCTCACACTACCATATAAATGTGTTATATTAATTCCCTTAATGGTGGTTTATCACTTCAGTCATTAATTATAATAATAATAGTACAGCAAATATATAGTTATTCCTAAGGGTATTATTAACCGATTCATGTGTTTTTCATAATTATCGTTCATCATTGCACACACTGCATTGTGGTGATAACTTTAACTGTACACTCCCTCACTGAGGAGGATTATTATTAAACGACCAACTTGCATCATCGTTGAAGCAGCTCTGCAGCCTCTTATGTGTTTGTATTGACACTGTTTCTCTAGTGTATATATACATACATTCATATATATATATATATATATATATATATATATATATATATATATATATATATATATTATATATATATATATATATATATATATATATATATATATATATATATATATATATATATATATATATGCGTGTGCAGCGAGCAGTAACAGCCTGGTTGATCAGGCTCTGATCCACCAGGAGGCCTGGTCACAGACCGGGCCGCGGGGGCGTTGACCTCCGGAACTCTCTCCAGGTAATATATATATATATATATATATATATATATATATATATATATATATATATATATATATATATATATATATATATATATAATATATATATATATAATATATATATATATACATATATAATCAAGAACCCCACTGGAAATAAGTCACTTCGATATTTTTTGGGGTTATCCTAGGTAATTCATTCATTCATGTTGATTCGCCGGTACTTCCGCCCCGGGTCTTCTCCAGATGGTGACACGGCGGTGGCCCCTCGGGTGGGGGGTGACGGTCATCTTCTTCTATCTTCTTTCTTGGGCCCTCCGGTTGGAGGATGTCTTCTTCTATCATGCACTGACTTCCCAGGAGGGAAGTGTCTTCTCGCTTCAGAAGCGCAGGCGGGCAGAGGCAGCAATTACAGGGTCGATTGGAGCCACACCCCAGCTTTAGCGGACAGCAAAGTGCTGGGAAACTTATCTTCATGGTGAGTGTTCGTAGATTGTCGTGCTAGAGGAGGGTACCATCTTCAAGGGACCCATTCTGGAGCGTCCTCAATTTCTTCCTTGAAGTGTAGTCGATTGCCACAAAGCGGGGTGGAGTGAGTAATCTGTCCAGGGCTTCAGTGGTGTATGAAGTATTTGGGTCGAAGGTGTACTTGACTGTTCCGTCGTGGAGTCGCTGTTTAAGTTCCGAAGTCTGCATTGTGCTCTTGTACTGGTTCGTTGTATAGAAGTATACACCACCTAGGACGCGGGGTTCGTCTTGTGGTGTAGCAGTGGCAGTGGCACAGGGAGATGCATCCCCAGTTTCTTGTGTTTTCGCGCTCTTGGCTGGTGGCTGAACTGATGAAGGCGAGGTTTCTGATCGGTCAGTTGTGCTAGCAGTGGGTGCAGGTGGTGGTGGACTCTCATTGGTGGGAGTTGCTGGTGTCTCGATGGTCTCTGATTAGTCCATCTCTATGTCGAGTGAAGCTTGTGGTAGCTGTGTAGCAACGGTGATGTTGGAGACATTAGCAGTGGATTTTATGACCTCAGTGGAAGGTGGGGATGCAGGGAATGTAAAACCAGGCATATTCTTGAGTTTGAAGAGTTCGTTGATGGTGGTGTTGAAGGAACCAGGCTCAGCTACGTTCTGTACATGAGCATACATGATGCAATAAAGGATCTTGGTGGAGTCGGCAGTAGGTGCTGGCAGGGAAGTGGTGGGAGCAGCTTGCGTGGCTTGTAGGATCTTGGTAGTGTCTGCTTGAAGCTTGGCGATAGCAGAATATGTGGTTGCTTGTGGGTTGGGCTTCTTTTGTTGTTGTTGTTGTTGCTTCCTGAGTATGTCTCTTCTGGTAGGGCATCTGGCGGCAAGAGTATGGTGGTCATTCTTGCAGTTCAAGCATTTGGGTGGTGAGGCAGTAGTGCAATTCTTGAAGTCGTGACCTTCACGGCCGCAGGTGGAGCAGAACTTCTTGTCCTTGGTAGGGCAATCTTTTGTGGTGTGTAAGTATGAGTAACAATTATAGCACTGTGAGATTTGTTGGAATATCTCTGCTTCAATGAAGGCTGGGTTGATGTGGAAGTAGTGAATAGCCAGGCCCTCAGCGAGAGCTCTGACTGCCATGTAATCTACATATGTGCTATGTATGATAATTTATGTAACTATATTTCTGTATGCCTATGCTTGAATAAGCTTACTTATAAGGGAAGAATAAGGTTTTATGTGCGAGGGGATTAGACATCCAGTAAACGTGTCTGAGCGTATTAGATAGGAGTAAATGGAGGCAAGTAGTTTTTATGACTTGACGTGCTGTTGGAGTGTGAGCAAGGTAACATGTATAAAGGGATCCAGGGAAACACGCTAGCTGGACTTTAGTCCTGGAGGACGAGTGGGGATATTTGCAGTTTTCAACTGTAATATCGGCGCCCCTCTGGCAAGACAGTGATGGAGTGAATGATGATAAAAGTGCTTCTTTTTTAGGGGTAGGGGGTAACCCCCTACCTCGGCGGGAGACAGTCGGCTTGTTGAAAAAATATATGCAGAGGCTGGCCAAATTAGAGCCACACCAGAAAAATAGAATATTTTCGGTTTTAATAAGCATATTACATTAACTTTCCATCAAAAATTTTGGATGAATGATGTAATGATAGTAAAACACAGTTTACTTGAACGTATTGAACATACTGAATACTTAGTTGGTCTATTTAATTAGAGCAGCGATGGGTCGAGGTATGTTTGCTATGCTAGTACGACAGTGGGTTTGTATGTCGTCATCATGGCTCCATACATTTGTTATTCTTTCTATTAACTGTGTTTTGGTTGTGATAGATTCTGCATTCATTTTTCTTTTAACTATTTCCCATAAATTTTCTATTGGATTCATATCTGGTGAATTACCTGGCCAATCAAGAAGAGGAATATTTCGTGAATCCAGAAATGCTTTAACGGATTCTGCTGTGTCATGGTGCTCCATCCTGCGTAAATCTGAATGATTCTTCATCTTGAAACCAGTTACGTATCTGGGGAATAAATCTAAGTTTCTAAAATTCTTCTGTATTAATCCTGTCGCATTGTTCCTTCAACAATATACAGTTTTCCTGTTCCTTTACCACTGATCATGGACCAGACCATCAGTTTTGGATGTTTGACGATGCTCACCACATTCTAGATGTAATTCTTCAGTGACACGTTTCTTACAAACTGAGATTTGTCAAACATCACTTGAAACACCGATTCATCACTGAAACAAACCTGCAAAGAAAGTAAGAAAGGTATTTGCAGTTATAAAAAATGCTGAAGCCTGCCACAAGTTTTTGTCGAACATTCAGATCACTTCCGTTGCTCGTTGGGTGTCCCGTAGCTCGATCACTAGCGCACTCAGCTCACACACTGAGGTCCGGGGTTCGAATCTCCTCCGGTACGACCGGAAAACATTAGGGCCGTCGTTTCCATAAGACACCTGCTGTCCCAGTCCCTGTTCACCCATCAGTTTAAAATGGGTACCTGGGTGTTAGTCGTCTGGTGTGGGTAGCATCCTGGACAAAATGACTTAATTTGCCCGAAATGCTCTGCATAACAAGCGGCTTTCTGTATAGTAGTATGTCACTGATGTGAGCTAGGACTGTATACCTTGTACATGTAGTAAATAAAGATATTATAATGTAACATATTGCTAAAAAAAAACGTGATTATAATTATCAAACTTGGAGTTACTGATTCCCAGTCATCTCCAGTGAAGGTAAGCGCTTCTTTGCCCATTTTAAACGCTTTTCAACTGATGTAGGGTAAACTTGGGTTTCTTATGTGGGCTGCAGTTTTTAGTGGGAAGTCAGGTGAGCGTCTTCTCAGGGTTCTCGTTGAAATATGAATATTTTCTTGATCCATTGGTAATTTTCTATTGGTAAGTAGCTTCTTTTTAATACGTCGGTCTGCTCTTGGAGTTGTCCTTTTCCTACCACTTTTACCAGCTCATTTTGGGGGTGAAGCTGTGATTATTTCTTCCACCGTTAATAATGCCAACCTATCAACAGTACTCCTTGAAAATTTCACTTTTTCAGCCATTTTTCTACGAGACTAATCTGTTTCTAACGCATGTATTTGACACTTCTTTTTCGATAATGTCTTTTGTTTTACCCATTTTTATAAAAATATGATTTTTTAGTCCAGTTTCTGTAAGAAAAAGAGTAAATTAATTAAAAGCAACCAGTTACTTATCAGATACATTTAATTAAACAAATGCAAACAAATGAATGTACTATATTACGAAGTTTGAAGACTAAATCACTGCAAATAACCTTCCACTCTCAGTTCCAGGAGAACGCTGATTTGGTCTCTGCAATACTACACCACTTGTAAACCCTTGCTCAACCCGCTACCTCAATGTTACTATGTATTATATATGTGTGGAATACATTCAAGTAAACTGTGTTCCAACTGGAACCTGTTCTATGATAGAAATGATAGCTATGCTAGAGATGGGGTTCATTTATCTAGGGCAGGAGTGAGGGTTCTGACCAGTGCAATGGAGGGAGCTGTTACGGCTTTAAACTAGAAATAGTAGTATGGGATTTTGGGGGAAAGCAAAGAAATACGATACAGTAGAATTGGGCAGGATGAATTCTCAGTGTATCGATATTATGAATATTAGGGAAACCATTTATAGGCAGAATGAGGTAGAGTTATTGGTGAATACTGAAAAGCCAGAGGGTTTCTAAAAACATATTATGCAAATAGTCATAGAACTAGAAACAAGATGGACGAGTTGAGATTAGTTGCAAGTGCGGGTAACACTGACGTATTTACCATAACTGAGACATGGTTTAATATGAAGAATCGGAACATGCCTGCTGAATGTCACATTCAGGGTTTTAAATTATTCCACGTTGATATAAGTAATGGGAAGGGAGGTGGGGTAGCACTGTATGTCAGAGAACACATAAATTGCTGCATAAAAGCAAGTATTAAAACTGAAGGAACACACACTGAATCTGGGTAGAATTTTCGGAAGGGCATGAAAAATTAATTTTAGGAGTGATTTACTGTCCCACAAACTTGGATAGGGACCAAGGGAGACTACTTTGGGAAGAAATTGTTAAGGCCACAAGCACGATAACGTGGTAATTCTAGGAGACTTTAAGTTTAGTCAAATTGATTTGAATTCATTGACTGGGAATCTTAAGTCAAACGACTTCCTGGAGGTAGTTCAAGATTGTTTTTGGAGCAGTTTGTGACAGAAGCAACGAGGAAAAATAACCTGCTCGATTTGGTTCTGGCTAACAAGGATACCCTTGTTAATAATCTAGAAATTACAGAGGAACTAGGCGCAAATTTACTCATGTCACTTGCAATTCCTTCATCAAGGTCGTTAATGTAAATTATGAATAACAATGGACCTAAAACTGATCCTTGTGGTACGCCACTAGTGACCAGTCCCCATTCAGACTTGGTGACTGGTGGCACCATGTTTACCTATTAGTTACCTGGGTGTTAGTCGACTGGTGTGCGTCGCATCCTGGGACAAAACTTACCTAATTTACCCGAAATGTTCTACATAACAAGCGGCTTTCTATATAGTAGTATGTCATTGATGCCATCTAGGCCTTTATACCTTGTACATGTACTTGTAGAAATAAAGATCTTATTATTATTATTATTATTGTTATTATTATTATTGGTAAGCCATACCTCAATCCATGTTAGAGCTTTACCTCCTATACCATGAGATGCCACTTTTCGTAAGAGTCTTTTGCGAGGTACCCTATCGAAGGCTTTACTGAAATCCAAATAAACACATATTCTTTATCATCACCTACTGTCTCAGGTGCTTTATTGACGAATGTCAGTAAATTTGTCATGCAGGAATGACCTCTCGTGAATCCATGCTGAAGTGCATTAATCAAATTATGCTCGTCAGAGTGATTTCTAGAAATACCAGCTATAATTGATTCCAATAATTTGCCTTTTATAGACGTTAGGCTTATTAGACGATAATTTGATGGACTGGACTTATTCCCTGATTTAAATATACGAATTACATTAGCCATCTTCCACATCTCTGGCTCAACACCAGTTTGGATTGACGGTTTAAAACACGCTCGTTAGAGGCTGACTAAGTTCCAACGTGCATTCTTGAATTACCCTTCAGCGCTGTATGATCCCGGTGGTTTAACGCTAAGTTTTAATTATAATAATGATAATTTAATTTCCCTTAAAAATAATTCGTCGGGGTCTGGGGATTTATTTCGTTTCAGTTTATCTACTTGTTTGATAACAATGTTCCTTGTTTTCTTTAGGAACTGAATAGCTGTTAATTGCTGGGATATCATGTCTTCTTGTGTAAAGACTGACAAGAGAGAACACATTTTGTGTTCATTATCAGTCAGCTGTCCATCCCCAATTCTCAGCAGTCCTACTTTTTCCATAATCTTTGACCTTTTCACTTGAAAGTACCCTTTTGGATTAGTCTTCCATTCATTAACAACTCTAATTTCACAGTCGCGTTTAGCCTTTTTAATCCCCTTTTTTACTACTCTTTTAAAATGAACTTATTGGTCAATAAGGTTAGCCTCTCCTCTTTTGACGTGCCTATAAATTCCTCCTTTCTATACTAATGCGTGCTTCAGTCTCCTTCCTATTCATCTATCTGGGATCGTTCTTATTTAATCTCTCTCTCTCTCTCTCTCTCTCTCTCTCTCTCTCTCTCTCTCTCTCTCTCTCTCTCTCTCTCTCTCTCTCTCTCTCTCTCTCTCTCTCTTTCTCTCTATCTCTCTCTCCGGGGAACATATATACACTGAGCACGTTGTACACTATTAAGAAAAAATCATAAATGCATACCCCTTCATTATCGTATGACCACCGTCAATACAATCATTAGCTAGATTACCCCAGTCGAGATTAGACAGGTGTTCCCTAAGTCCACTATAATCGGCAGAACCAAAATCGAGGATATTTACTATCATCTTTATTCTTGTATTCCCATATAATATTGAAAGTAATAGATTTGGGATCACTTGTGCCAAGCTCTTCAGTGATCTCCAGATTATTTACGAGGATTTCTTTATTTGTCTAGACTAGGTCAAGCAAATTATTACCTCTGGTAGGCTCTGTTACACATTGTTTCAGAAAACATTTCTGAACTGCTTCTAGGAAGTCACTGGACTCCAGATTACCAGCCAAAGGAGTTCAGTCAATTTGACTAAAGTTAAAATCTACTATCACTACATTATTGTGTCTAGAAACCCTAACAATTTCGTTCCAAAGAAGTCTCCCTCTATTGCTTTCTAAGCCACGAGGTCAGTACATTACATCTAACATTAGTTTTTCTTGACTTTCTAGAAATTCTCCACAAACGTATTCTGTGACTAGTCCATCTATTTTTATACCTCTTTTTTATACAGCAATTCGTATTTTCTTGTACATATAATGCTGCTCCAAACCCCCTTCCCGTTATATCTGTCTACATGGAACCTTAAAACCCTTGAATATACCTCTCGGAAATCATGTCCAGACTCTTTAATTTAAATTGTACCATGTTTCAGTTTTTGGAATAACATTAAGTTTCCCGCACACACTACTAAATCTAATTCATTAATTTTATTCCTGGTGCTTCGACTATTAGTATAAAATATATTATTTTGTTCTTTCTTCGGTACCTTTTTCTTGTCCAGCTTTGCTTTTCCACAATTGGTTATCATTACCCAGTGTTATTTGATGACTGTTATTCTTAAGATTCATGATATTTATTTATTTATTTTTTATTTGGACATGATACATAGTTGTACGAAGAAATATAGTGATTGGGTGTACATGCCAAAAGCCTCTTGTATGCAGAACATTATGGGAAGGCTTAAAATTAGCTTAAGATTAACTAAGCAATGATACATTCAGTGGTAAAAATTACTGTAAACAAATTACAACATGAGGTACACATGAGTATTTCAGTTAAGAACCATTAAAGTTACACAAATTTGTAGCATAATAATGTATAATATAATCGAATCAGATCAAGTAAAATCAACGATTTGTAGTGCAGAAACAGGTCATATGGTCATTAGATGAGTTACTGTGCATTCAAGAGAATGGAGTATTCTATTAGGTAATGTAATTAAAAAAAAAACATAGTTTGATAGGGTCACAGGTTATACATTTATGAGATACAGTTATTCAGTATTTATTTAGTTGCGGGTAAGTGGTTTTTAGGAAGTCTTGAATTGATAAACAGTGTTTCTTTTATATTCACAGGTAATGAATTCCAGATTTTTGGGCCTTTTATGTGAATTGGTTTTTTACATAGTGTGAGATGGACACGAGGAACATCAAAGAGTGATCTGTGCCTTGTGTTATGGTCATGTATTCTGTTGAGGTTGTAAGGAGAAGTTTTAGGGGAGGGTTTATATCTGAGTTCAGTGTTCTATGTATGTAGTAGGTACAGTAATAAGTATGGATGTTTTGTACGGTGAGTAAGTTTAGAGTTTTGAATATTGGTGGAGCGTGCTGCCTGTAGTAGGAATTTGTTATCATTCTGATTGCAGCCTTTTGTTGGGTAATTAATGGTCTGAGATTATTTATTGTTGTTGAGCCCCATGCACAAATTCCATAAGTGAGATAGGGGTAAATGAGTGAGTGATATAGGGCCAGGAGGGCTGGCTGTGGAACATAGTACCGTATCTTCGCTAGTATGCCTACGGTCTTGGAGATATTCTTGGAAATTTGTTGTACATGTCTTTGAAATTTGAGTCTATTATCTATTATCTGTGAGCTTTGTGATAGGTGATCCGTTTATCATTATGTTAAGAGGAATATCTGTAGTTCTGTTCCCAAAATGAATGTAGTAGGTTTTGTCAATATTGAGAGTAAGTTTGTTAATCATCATCCAGGTAGATATTTTCTGTAATTCGGTATTTATAGTATTGGCTAGTATGACTGGGCTTGTGTGAGAGAAGTCGTATGTAGTGTAATCTGCAAATAGTGTGGGTTTGTGTAGTTGCGATGCATTTAGTAGGTCGTTTATGTAAATGAGAAAGCCTAAATCAATATATCCACACTCATTATTTTCCCTTTCTAAACCCATACCTTTAATTATTCCTAGTTCAAACCCTAACAACATCCTCAACTGAACTGGCGAGAAAACTCACATCTGTCTTGGATAAGTGAACCCCATCCTTGGCAGAGGTGGGACCACCTCTGCCTTAGAGGTGGTCCCACTTGTCAATGAATGGTATTGCATTATCTTTACTGTGTTTGTCCGGCCAACAGTTAATGCCAATTGCTCTGAACAGCTATTCATTTCCAGTACCCTTTCTTGACAAAATGCCACATATAACAGGGCTCCCTCCCTACTTCCTAATTATGTTTGTTGTTATCCTATACATTCTAACTAAATCCTCACTTCCACGCTTGCCCACATCATTGCCCCCAGCACTGAGGCAGATAATAGAATTGATCCCATTACCATTCACGATGTTGTCAAGCCGGTTAACAATATCCTCCATCCCAGCCCCAGGAAAGCAAACCCTGTCTCCTACTCTTACCCTTCAAGCAAAAGGCCCTATCCATGTGCCTAATCTGACTGTTCCCAACAAGCAGAATGTTCTTACCTTCCTTGGTGCTCTTCTTCATGACAATTCTAGTAGTTGACTCACATTCGTCAGGTAGCAAGGAGAACGGGTTCCAAGTTTCCACAACAGTCTCTTGGTTCTTCCTCATTTCAACCTCTCCATCCGTCCTCTTAAGCTTCAGCTGCCTGGCCACTGTCCAGCTTTGTTTCTTGACCTGAGGATTCACAACAGGAGGATTACTACGAATTCTTTTGTTTTCCTCAATCAATTGCCGCATCTTGGGCCTAGCCATCCTCAGCTCCTTCTTAAGCTGTTGGTAGAGTTGCTCGATAGAGAACATCGTTGGTTTCATTTCACAGAGCTCACAGAGTACGTCTTCACAGTAGCAAGTCCGCGTCACCACCTGAGTGAGAGGGGTTGGTTTTGAAGGGGACATGCACATGAGTTGATAGGGTTGTCAAAGCTTGTTCCTTCGATAACACTGAAAATGGGTTGGGCAAATGTTTTTGTTAAGTGGAATTGGGTTTGAGAGCTTGCCTAATATGGGCCAATATGCCTGCTGCAGTGTTCCTCCATTCTTACATTCTTATGAGTGGGAGGGGCTGGGTCTGACTGGTACCTGGGTTATGGAAGCAAATTCTTGCGTAGGTTTGGGGAAAGGCTGGACAGATACATGGGTGGTTTTGATAAGGACCTGCCTTGCATGGACCAGTAGACCTGCTGTAGTGAGGCGGAAGATTTTGAATCCAACACTGTGGAAGATGTCCTCTGTACCAAGATACTTGACCTCTCAGCCAAAATGTCTTAACTGCAAGAGTGATCATCACACCTGCAGCTACGTGCTCTGTTGGAAAATGGTACAAAATACCGACAGGTTGATGATTAAAACACATATGAAACAGGTGAGTATCTTTAATGTTGAAAATTAGACACATGTGCAACATCTGGGTATCTTTATTGTAGACGTTTCACCATCCAGTGGCTTTATCAATACAAATTCAAGGACATGATATTGTGTACCATTCATGTACAATCTGTCAGACACCGCAACATCTTGGAATCTTGGCTCAGTGGACATCTCTACAACCTTCTTCACTACTACTAACCTGTCCCCCGGGTATGACCTACTTCCAATGGGAACTCCCGCCTACCAATGACAATGCCTTCGTCTGCTATCTGTCCCTTACCACCTGACGCCAGTATATAAGCAGCAGCCTCCTTGCCTGTGCTCCAGACTCTTCATGACTAAGGCGATCTTCACACCAACTCCAAGGCTGAGGAACTGAGTACCTCATCTTTTGTATATAGTTGTACTGTCTTCAGTTATGTCCTAGAATCTGTATTGATAAAGCCATTACTGTATTGATAAAGCCGTTACCGTAACGGCTTGACAAAGCTCCTGGAGAGCAAAACGTTATCACAATAAAATGTCACATTAGTTGCACTTGTGTCCTTTTACTTTACAATTTTCATCTTGTCGGTATTGTATACCATTCATGTACATCTTTATTGTTGAGAGGTTTCGTAACTGTTGCACGTGTGTTTTAATCATCAATTTGTCGGTATTTTATTCCATTTTTCAACACAGCTGTAAGATACTGCATCACAACGGTATCTTGGTACAGAAGACATCTTCCACACTACATCCTGTAACCACTAATTATAGTGAAAGGGCTAGATTCAAGAAGGAGCTGCCTTCTTATATCTACTAGTGAATCCCATCTGCAACGTCTCTTGAGATTTTCCACCTCACCTTCGACAGTATTTAAGACTCCATTTTCATGCTTCGGCTTCAAATCGTTCCGGACCATGGAGCTGAACTCTTCTCCAGGCTGAAGGACTGACCACTTCAAATAATATTTCTCCAAGGTTGATGGACTGATTACATCATCTTCGTTTCACTACTACACCTGCTGCCTCTGTATTTAACTGAAGGAGCCTACTGTGTAGACGAAACATTTCAACAATAAAGATACCCAACGGTTGAACACGTGCCTGAATCATCCGCTGAGTGCTTTCTACAGCTCTCTAGAAACCCTAACTTACGATGCAATCACTAGACTTCAAACCAACATTCAAAGAATTTTCTAAGCTTCCCAACAGCCTACTTTTGCTGCCAACCTTATCCCAGCATTCCCAGACGACGCTCCAACCTAGATCATGTACTGCATGATGTATGCTCACTTGAAGAACGCGGCCTTCCCTGAGACCTTCAACTCCACAGTAAATGAACTTTTCCGCCTCACCAACCTTCCCAGCTTCAAGTTACCAGACACTGCACCATCAGCAGAAATACTGAAAATAATCTCCATTGTTGGAGGCACCCTATTCAATATTCTAATTAATGGTTTACTTTATGCTATGCCTAGCCAGCCCCATCATTATATGATTAGTTTTGCTGATGATATAATGGTTCACACCACCGGATTCTCCAACACCCAAAACATTCTTAATCATGTACTAGCCTCGTGTCAAGACCTGGGGTTGATAATCTCTACTGATAAAACAAAGATACTCAACAGGGGTCCTCCTTGACAGAGAGGCACAGTTCGTCAGATCCAGTTGCAGATACAGGTATCTAGGCTTTGAGGTTCCACTACTTGGACCTGTTGTAACGAGACTGTTGCCAATACAAAGAAAGGCTGAGAGCACGTAGAGTTGTGGCAGGTTTTCACCCCAGGTATGGAGCTAATGTTAAAATTGTAAAAATGATGTATCTTGCTTATATTATATCATTGGTTTATTATGTTGCGCCACTACTTGCGCTCGTGTCTGACTGGAAGCTTGGAGGGCTGGAAAAACTGTAGAACGAAGCAATGAGGATCATCCTAGGATGCCCTCGTTGCCAAAATTTTAAACATACGGAAAGAAATTAATTTTCCAAGCATTAAAGATCGTGTTACTGAAAGAAATATCTTTATTGGGGTCAATGTGCATAGGTTAACCCATTCAAACCCCTGCACAGAAGCCCTCCAAACTTTCCTCAGCACTGGTGAACATCCTTCCAGATGGATCGAAAAAACTGGAACCGACCTCCGCATGAACCAGCTACATGATCTATGTCAAGTTAGGCAACAGAGGCACTTCCCTGCTCCATGGGATATTACCCCATTCCAAACTACCATTCCTCCACTTCCCCCCAAAACTCTTCTTAAATCACAACCAAAGCTTCGTCTTGGAGCCAAACATGATGCCTTAAGCTGTATTGATAACTTAGTCACACAGAACACTCTTTCACAAATTATTTACGTTGATGGTTATGCTCACCAATCCACTGGTGCAGCTGGTAGTGCTGCTGTTGTCATACAGTGATGGCTCTCATAAAGAAATTGGAGCACGCATCAATAACTGGGCCTCTACCCTTCAAACAGAACTGCCATACTCCTTGCACTCAAATGCATCCATGTATCTAAGGTTGACACTTTAATTGTCATCCATAAATGATCTCAACTCATTAAGTATAAATTGTTGCATGCTTGTGTTAGAAGCCAGACATAGGTATTTACCTGGAGTTTACCTGGAGAGAGTTCCGGGGGTCAACGCCCCCGCGGCCCGGTCTGTGACCAGGCCTCCTGGTGGATCAGAGCCTGATCAACCAGGCTGTTACTGCTGGCTGCACGCAAACAAACGTACGAGCCACAGCCCGGCTGGTCAGGTACCGACTTTAGGTGCTTGTCCAGTGCCAGCTTGAAGACTGCCAGGGGTCTATTGGTAATCCCCCTTATGTATGCTGGGAGGCAGTTGAACAGTCTCGGGCCCCTGACACTTATTGTATGGTCTCTTAACGTGCTAGTGACACTCCTGCTTTTCATTGGGGGGATGTTGCATCGTCTGCCAAGTCTTTTGCTTTCGTGTGGACAGTGGAGTCAGAGTGCACATGCTGTGGATTCCATCTCACATTGGTCTCCAGATACATGATAGAACTAATGAATTGGCTAAGCTGTATGCTTTCAAAGAGGGAGTAGATTACAATCTTGGGTTGTCAGTTAGCAGTTTGAGAATAATTATATGAAAAGAACTTTATTGACTTAAGACTTAGGGAGATTGACACAAGTCAGTCCATTTATTATCATTCTATCATGCAGGAGAAGCCACATGTCTATAGCGTATCCAACAAAATAAGCAGACTCTTGGATGTCACTACCGCCCGGCTCCGGCTGGGTTACAAGTATCTGTGGCAGGTTAAATCACCACCACCAGACCACCAGATGTAGACCAAACGAAATGTAAACTTTGCCAGATGGACTATTGTCACACCTTGCGTCATTATGTATTGGAATGCGAAAAAAACATAATGAATTTAGAGACAACTCACTCAGAAATGTTCAAGACATGGCAAAGTATTTTATCCACAGTGGTATATTACAGACCATTCTGGAGAAATACCCTGACTTTGCTAGCTGTAAATAATGCATTACCATGTGTGTGTGTGTGTACTCACCTAATCGTGGTTGCAGGGATCGAGACTTAGCTCCTGGCCCCGCCTCTTCACTGAGTGCTACTAGGTCCTCTCTCTCCCTGCTCCGTGAGCTTTATCATACCTCATCTTAAAACAATGTATGGTTCCTGCCTCCACTACCTCACTTGCTATTCTATTGCATTTCCTGACTACTCTATAACTGAAGAAATATTTCCCAACATCCCTTTGACTCATCTGGGTCTTCAACTTCGAACTGTGACCCCTTGTTTCTGTGTTCCATCTCTGGAACATCCTGTCTCTGTCCTTGTCTATTCCACGCAGTATTTTGTATGTTGTTATCATGTCTCCCCTAACCCTCCTGTCCTCCAGTGTCGTCAGGCCGATTTCCCTCAACCTTTCTTCGTAGGACATTCCCCTTAGCTCTGGAACTAACCTTGTCGCAAACCTTTGTGTGTGTGTGTACTCACCTAATTGTATTCACCTAATTGTGGTTGCAGGGGTCGAGACTCAGCTCCTGGCCCCGCCTCTTCACTGATCGCTACTAGGTCCTCTCCCTCTCTGCTTCCTGAGCTTTGTCATACCTCTTCTTAAAACTATGTATGGTTCCTGCCTCCACTACTTCACTTGCTAGGCTATTCCACTTCCTAACGACTCTATGACTGAAGAAATACTTCCTAACGTCCCTGTGACTCGTCTGAGTCTTCAGCTTCCAGTTGTGACCCCTTGTTTCTGTGTCCCCTCTCTGGAACATCCTATCTCTGTCCACCTTGTCTATTCCCCGTGTGTGTGTGTGTGTGTGTGTGTGTGTGTGTGTGTGTGTGTGTGTGTGTGTGTGTGTGTGTGTGTGTGTGTGTGTGTGTTTTGGTGTGTGTGTGTGTGTGTGTGTGTGTGGGTGTGTGTGTGTGTGTGTGTGTGTGCGTGCGTGCTTGTGTGTGTGTATATGTTTGTACGCTCGTGTTGCATGTGTCTGTGTCTGTGCGTGCGCCCTCGTGTGTGTGTGTGTGTGCGCGCGCGCTCGTGTGTGCGTGTGTGTGCGCGCACTCTCTTGTGTGTTGTGCGCGCTCGCTCATGTATGTGGGCGTGCTCGTCTGTGTGCGCGCTCGTGTGTGTGTGTGTGTGTGTGTGTGTGTGTGTGTGTGTGTGTGGTGTGTGTGTGTGTGGTGTGTGTGTATGTGTGTGTGCGCGCGCTAGTGTGGGTGTATGATCCACTTAATATTTGTATTTATAACTCATTACAATTGTGACCAGGTGTGGACGTATCAGTGGTTCATTACTTTGTAATTTGTTCATGACTGTAACCATGTATAGGAGTGAGGCTGATTCCTTACCTCTGTAACTTGCCATGATTGTGACCAGATCTACCTGGAGTTCATTAC
This sequence comes from Cherax quadricarinatus, assembly GCF_026875155.1. Taxonomy (NCBI): domain Eukaryota; kingdom Metazoa; phylum Arthropoda; class Malacostraca; order Decapoda; family Parastacidae; genus Cherax; species Cherax quadricarinatus. The sequence goes on from NC_069413.1 coordinate 32,555,096, forward strand.
CTTTGTAACTAGTTCAGCTATCATAACTTTGGGGTCCAGTCCCTGGACCCATTATGTACCTTTGTAATCTTTTGACTACCGCCCACAGGATGGGTATGGGGTGACTACCGCCCACAGGATGGGTATGGGGTGACTACCGCCCACAGGGTGGGTATGGGGTGACTACCGCCCACAGGATGGGTATGGGGTGACTACCGCCCACAGGATGGGTATGGGGTGACTACCACCCACAGGATGGGTATGGGGTGACTACCGCCCACAGGATGGGTATGGGGTGACTACCGCCCACAGGATGGGTATGGGGTGACTACCGCCCACGGGATGGGTATGGGGTGACTACCGCCCACAGGATGGGTATGGGGTGACTACCACCCACAGGATGGGTATGGGGTGACTACCGCCCACAGGATGGGTATGGGGTGACTACCGCCCACAGGATGGGTATGGGGTCACTACCGCCCACAGGATGGGTATGGGGTCACTACCCCCACAGGATGGGTATGGGGTCACTACCCTCCACAGGATGGGTATTGGGTCACTACCCCCCACAGGATGGGTATGGGGTCACTACCCCCCACAGGATGGTTATGGGGTGACTACCGCCCACAGGATGGGTATGGGGTCACTACCGCCCACAGGATGGGTATGGGGTCACTACCGCCCACAGGATGGGTATGGGGTCACTACCCTCCACAGGATGGTTATGGGGTGACTACCGCCCACAGGATGGGTATGGGGTCACTACCGCCCACAGGATGGGTATGGGGTGACTACCTCACACAGGATGGGTATGGGGTGACTACCGCCCACAGGATGTGTATGGGGTGCATAATAAACATATTAAACTAAACTAACGTAGGAGGCATGACCAACCCCTCAGATCCTCCAAGCACAACCGTCCAAGACACTTCGCGGCCTTCGCCTGCCCTTCCTGATTCCACCATCACCACTACACCCACTGCAACTCTACCAGAAGAATATGACTCATAAAAACATAAGAATGGAGGAACACTGCAGTAGGCCTACTGGCCCATGCCACATAGATCTTTTTCAAATCCAACCATTCCTATTCTCATATTTCTCAAAAACAAATTGATATTGACGACCACACCCCCGGCCTCACCTGGAAGAACGTACAGTTCTTCACTACGCCTTCTATCAAAAGCACCATGTTCGCGAAAGAAATCCTCCCTTGACTCTGCAGTGAAATTGTCAGATACAACTACGTTGCCATATATAACTCACGCCACTTTGACACCTATGCACAGCTCACGCACTTGACAAAAGATGTGGATAAAAGTTTTAAGAATACGTTGTTCCCAGTAAGATAATAAGAGAACTCGTAAACGTTTGCGCCCATCTGTCCCCGGCCTGAATGCTGCTATCTTCCACCTTCAATAGCTCAGCTGCTGGTTGAAGTTCTGGCTCTGTTTCTACGACTGAAGACACTCCTCTCCGTCGCTATACTTCGCCTATCTCCGCTTCCCGTCTCTCTCCATGATAATTAATTAAGACACATGTGCAACAGTCAGGTATCTGTATTCCGAAACGTTTCGCCTGCACAGTAGGTTTCTTCACTCGAATACATAGTAGGCAGCAGAAGCAGTACTCATGTATTTGTAGTTGCAGAGGGTCAAGCCACAGCTCCTGGCCCCGCTTCTTCACCGATCGCTACTAGGTCCTCTCTCTCCCTGCTCCGTGAGCTTTATCATACCTCATCTTAAAACTATGTATGGTTCCTGCCTCCACTACATCGCTTGCCAGACTATTCCTCTTCCTGACAACTCTATGACTAAAGAAATACTTCCGAACATCCCTTTGACTCATCTGAGTCTTCAACTTCCAATTGTGGCCCCTTGGTTCTGTGTCCCCTCTCTGGAACAATCTGTCTCTGTCCACTTTGTCAATTCCTCGTAGCATTTTGTATGTCGTTATCATGTCTTCCCAATTGCTCCTGTTCTCCAGTGTCGTCAGACCGATTTCCTTTAACCTATCTTTGTAGAACATTCCCCTTAGCTCTGGAACTAGCCTTGTTGCAAACCTTTGCATTTTCTTTAATTTTTTAATGTGTTTGACCAGGTGCGGGTTCCAAACTGGCGCTGCATACTCCAGTATGAGCCTGACGTACACGGTATACAAAGTCTTGAACGATTCCTTACTGAGGTATGGGAATGTTATTCTCAGGTTTGCCAGGCGCCCATATGCTGCAGTAGTTATCTGGTTGATGTGCTCTTCAGGAGATGTGTTCGGTATTATACTCACCCCAAGATCCTTTTCCATGAGTGAGGTTTGCAGTCTTTGGCCACCTAGCCTATACTCTGCGGCCTTCATGACTTTGCATTTGGCGGGTTAAATTCGAGGAGCCAGTTGTTGGACCAAGCTTCCAGCCTGTCCAAGTCTCTTTGTAGTCCTGCCTGGTCTTCATCTGATTTAATTCTCCTCATTAACTTCACATCATCTGCAAACAGGGACACTTCTGAGTCTATTCCTTCCGTCATGTCATTCACATATACCAAAAATAGCACTGGTCCTAGGGCTGACCCCTGTGGAACCCCTCTCGTCTCAGCGCCCACTGTGATACCTCATCACGTACCATGACTCGTTGTTGCCTCCCTGTCAGGTATTCTCTGATCTATTGCAGTGCCTTTCCTGTCATGCGTGCCTAATCCTCTAGCTTTTGCACTGATCTCTTGTGAGGAACTGTGTCGAAAACCTTCTTGCAGTCCAAGAAAATGCAATCTTCCCACCCCTCTCTCGTGTCTTACTTCTGTTACCTTGTCATAAAACTCCAGAAGGTTTGTGACACAGGATTTGCCTTCCCTGAATCTGTGCTGGTTGTCGTTAATAAGCTTGTTCCATTCTAGGTGCTCCACCACTCTCCTCCTGGTAATCTTCTCCATGACTTTGCATACTATACACGTCAGTGACGTAAAAGGACACAAGTGCAACTAATGTGACATTTTATTGTGGCAACGTTTCGCTCTCCAGGAGCTTTATCAAGCCATTACAAACAATACATGGACACAGAGGGTATATAAAGGCTCAGAGTGAGGTGCAATATTAGTGAGGTACCATATCGATGTTCACTAGTGGTAGTAGTAGTAGTAGTAGTAGTAGTAGTAGTAGTAGTAGTAGTAGTAGTAGTAGTAGTAGTAGTAGTGACAACAATAATACAATATGGAAGAGCAATTAATTCGTACATGAGTAAAAGCTATTACTTGGGTAACATAAAAATAGGTTGAACAAATATAGACTGGAAAGAGGCAGATAGTTTCAGTGTTCACTCTCTGTAACGTGCCTTGTGTAGTATAACAGGAGAGACTATGTGATGGCAGGGTTTACTGTTTTCAGGAGGATTCTTGCTAAGACTTCGGAGATGGTGAAGCTGCCGTTGTTTTGTTTAATTGTATTCGAAACAGCGATCAGTGCTGATTCGAGGCACTTGCGTCTGCGGAAATTAGTTTCTTTAACCACTAATTGGGCGTCTCTGAATTTCATGAGATGATTGAGATGATCTAGGTAGTAGGTTGGTAGACAGCAACCGCCCAGGGAGGTACTACCGTCCTGCCAAGTGAGTGTAAAACTGAAGCCTGTAATTGTTTTACACGATGGTAAGATTGCTGGTGTCTTTTTTTATCTGTCTCATACACATGCAAGATTTCAGGTATGTCTTGCTACTTCTACTTACACTTAGGTCACACTACACATACATGTACAAGCATATATATACACATCCCTTTGGGGTTTCTTCTATTTTCTTTCTAGTTCTTGTTCTTGTTTATTTCCTCTTACCTCCATGGGGAAGTGGAACAGAATTCTTCCTCCGTAAGCCATGCGTGTTGTAAGAGGCGACTAAAATGCCGGGAGCAAGGAGCTAGTAACCTCTTCTCCTGTATATATTACTAAATGTAAAAGGAGAAACTTTCGTTTTTCCTTTTGGGCCACCCCGCCTCGGTGGGATACGGCCGGTGTGTTGAAAGATATATATATATATATATATATTATATATTATTATATATATATATATATATATATATATATATATATATATATATATATATATATATATATATATCTGCTTGACAATTCGCAGTCGGGCGAACTTTTAACAAACTTTAAGTCACAGTCCACAGCAGGATTCGAACCTTCACACTCTATATCAAAGTACACAGTACTTTTGCCACTCAGCTAGATCTGGGTGGCGAAAGTACTGTATTTTGATACACAGTGTGCAGGTTCGAATCCTGCTGTGGGATGAGTGATAACATATATATATACATGCTGGCCGGTTTGAAAAGGAAGTGTCTATCTTGGGCAAGCAGGCCTGTGTTCCTCTCTGTTGTGTATTTTTACTATATGAGATAACAGTGAAGAAGCTTCCTAACTTGAAGAGGCTCAGTTAAGTTGAAGAAGTCGTTGTTCTGGTTGAAGTTGTTTGACATACTGATTAGTGATGAGTCCAGAGATCTGCTCTACACTTTGGACAGGCACCTAAAGTCAGTACTTGACCAGCATGGCTGTGGTGGGTGCGTCGGCTTACGTGCGGCCAACAGTAACAGCCTGGTTGATCAGGCCCTGATCCACCATGAGGCCTGTTCACAGACCGGGCCGCGGGGGCGTTTACCCCCGAAACCCTCTCTAGGTATACTCCAGGTATACAACACTTACCATCACAAACTGTCTTCACTGAATAACAAAAAAGGAACAATACCGTGACTGGAACGATACACAAATAACCCGCACATAGAAGAGAGGAGCTTACCACGACGTTTCGGTCCGACTTGGATCATTTACAAAGTGTGGCTTTGTATATGGTCCAAGTCGGAACGAAACGTAGTCGTAAGCTTCTCTCTTCTATGTGCGGGTTATTTGTGTATCTTCACTGCACAAAACACCATCACAAACTATCTTCACTACACAACACTATCCCATCACAAAACTATCTTCACTACACAACACTATCACCATCACAAACTATCTTCACTACACAACACTATCACCATCACAAACTATCTTCACTACACAACACTATCACCATCACAAACTATCTTCACTACACAACACTATCACCATCACAACTATCTTCACTACACAACACTATCACCATCACAAACTATCTTCACTACACAACACTATCACCATCACAAACTATCTTCACTACACAACACTACACCATCACAAACTATCTTCACTACACAACACTATCACCATCACAAACTATCTTCACTACACAACACTATCACCATCACAAACTTCTTCACTACACAACACTATCACCATCACAAACTATCTTCACCACACAACACTATCACCATCACAAACTATCTTCACTACACAACACTATCACCATCACAAACTATCTTCACTACATAACACTATCACCATCACAAACTATCTTCACTACACAACACTATCACCATCACAAACTATCTTCACATACACAACACTATCACCATCACAAACTATCTTCATACACAACACTATCACCATCACAAACTATCTCACTACACAACACTATCACCATCAAAACTATCTTCACTACACAACACCTATCACCATCACAAACTATCTTCACTACACACACTATCACCATCACAAACTATCTTCACTACACAACACTATCACCATCACAAACTATCTTCACTACACAACACATACTCACATCACAAACTATCTTCACTACACAAACACTATCACCATCACAAACTATCTTCACTACACAACACTATCACCATCACCAAACTATCTTCACCACACACACATCACCATCACAAACTATCTTCACTACACAACACTATCACCATCACAAACTATCTTCACTACATAACACTATCACCATCACAAACTATCTTCACTACACAACACTATCACCATCACAAACTATCTTCACTACAACAACACTATCACCATCACAAACTATCTTCACTACACAACACTATCACCATCACAAACTATCTTCACTACACAACACTATCACCATCACAAACTATCTTCACTACACAACACTATCACCATCACAAACTATCTTCACTACACAACACTATCACCATCACAAACTATCTTCACTACACAACACTATCACCATCACAAACTATCTTCACTACACAACACTATCACCATCACAAACTATCTTCACTACACAACACTATCACCATCACAAACTATCTTCACCACACAACACTATCACCATCACAAACTATCTTCACTACACAACACTATCACCATCACAAACTATCTTCACTACATAACACTATCACCATCACAAACTATCTTCACTACACAACACTATCACCATCACAAACTATCTTCACTACACAACACTATCACCATCACAAACTATCTTCACTACATAACACTATCACCATCACAAACTATCTTCACTACATAACACTATCACCATCACAAACTATCTTCACTACACAACACTATCACCATCACAAACTATCTTCACTACACAACACTATCACCATCACAAACTATCTTCACTACATAACACTATCACCATCACAAACTATCTTCACTACATAACACTATCACCATCACAAACTATCTTCACTACACAACACTATCACCATCACAAACTATCTTCACTACACAACACTATCACCATTCACAAACTATCTTCACTACACAACACTATCACCATCATAAACTGTCATCACTACACAATGCTATCACCATCACAAACTGTCTTCACTACACAACACTATCACAAACTACATTTGTATCTTCACTACACAACACTATCACAAACTGTCTTCACTACACAGCACTATCACAAACTATCTTCACTACACAACACTATCACCATCACAAAACATCTTCACTACACAACACTGTCACCATCACAAAACTATCTTCACTACACAACACCATCACAAACTATCTTCACTACACAACACCATCACAAACTATCTTCACTACACAACACTATCACCATCACAAAACATCTTCACTACACAACACTGTCACCATCATAAACTATCTTCACTACACAACATTGTCACCATCACAAACTATCTTCACTACACAACACTATCACAAACTGTCTTCACTACACAACACTCACCATCATAAACTATCTTTACGGTACTCTACATTGTCACCATCACACTCTGTCATCACTAAATAAATATTTTAGGTTAGGTGGTTAGTTTATCTCATTCTTTAACTAACTTTTGACTGATTTTACTATTTTCGGGTACGTCTATAGTTCATCTCAGACTTCTAGTAACTCACTTTTGACTGCCTTCACTATATAAATATTTTAGGTCAAGTGGTTAATTTATCTCATTCTTAGCTAACTCACTTTTGACTGCCTTCACTATATAAATATTTTAGGTGAAGTGGTTAGTTTATCTCATTACTTAACTAACTCACTTTTGACTGTCTTCACTATTTTAGAGTACGTCTATAGTTTATCTCAGACTTTTAATAACTAAGTTTTGATAGTCATATTTTCACCATATCAACCAAGGAAAACTTGAGGATGGATCTACAGACTCTTCGCTGTCTTAAGGGGATGGATGTTTACAAAATCTTTGCTGGGACACCTCGACAGTTCGGTAAGGTGTGTAAGGTCTTAGTTGGTGATGACGGACTCATGGCAGCAGCTCCCTTGCGTCGTGGTGAAGGGTTTTTGTATACCCTGAGGCTCAAAAATTGCTTTCATTCTGTGTCCATTTATCGCTGTTTCGACGGACGGTATCTCTATTTTGACCCAACAACAGCTCCAGCACATGACTCATTTCATACCTATAGAAAAAAACACAACATCCGCTGCAAACAAGTCACTGAAGTTAAAGCTCGTTTCTAGCTTCCGGGTCACAAGACGTGCGCCTATCATGCCATCACATTCCTCAATCACGTCACAATGTCACCTATAAGGGACTCATACCTTCTCACAAGGGACTATAAAATCATGATGGGTCGTAACCATACCGACCAACACGCTGTAAAACGAGTGCTCAGTCTTTTGACTGAGTTCACGAACGACATTGATTTGTCACTGGATTCTGTGCAAAACTCCAGTCCGTGCTACACTCCCATCCAGCAGCCGCAGTGCCCAACTCGTCAACACCGCACCGGGACATATTGAGCAGACGGCACCAACAAAAAAATGCAGCAACTTCTGCGATCAGCATCGTTCTTGAAGAATAAGAAAAATTATTTTTAGTTTAATATGTTTATTATGAGTTAGTTTATTAAGTTTAAAGGCACTATTTTTTACAGTAGATGACATTATAGGTATTATTTTTTTGCATTGGAGGATATTAATTCAAGAACTTCATTTCAGGTCTAGAACTCGAAAATTTAATTTGGATTTATAGTCTAGTAAGGTTTAAGGGGGTGTTCATAGTTGGTTCATTCTACGTTTGACTCTCGCCTTGGCAGGTCATAGCAGCTCTCCTTCTACTTATTCAGTCTTCCTACGATCCCCGTTGGGGAGGGGAACTTATACCATTGCCTTCATCCTTGACTTACACCACGATGAGCTATGCAAATCGTGTCGAGATCAAGCCCAACAGTGGTACTGTTGATGATTCAACGAAGCTTGTTCTTGCAACCACCGTCCAGGGTGGGTTGCAAGTGAAGTTCAACGCTATTCTGACACTAAAGGAAGCCTTCATTGTCGTGTGTCACGATGATGCTGAAGCTGAGAAGCTGCTCACAACTGAAGCCACCACTACTCTTACTGCTCGAGGATTAACTGTCATGTCCTCTCCTGCTCTCAGAGCAAAGAGATCAGTATTCCTTAAAAAACTAGAGAAGTTTATCACCTCGCAACCAGTCTCTGAACTCAAGTCATCTATTGAAAATCAAAACTCATGGGCCACTGTTGACAGGATCACGAAAATCCCAAATGCTTCGTCCATGCATAAAATTACCTTCACTGATGTGAACATGGCAGCCACTGCATTGACTGACGGTTTTGCTGTGTGCTACTTCTTCGTCAGCCCCACTTACATCGAAGCTGAAAGGTTCCAACACTGCTGGAACTGAAAGTTAAGACACTTGTGCGACATCTGGTTATCTTTATTGTAGACGTTTCGCCATCCAGTGGCTTTATCAACTGTTGAGTGGCTTGTAGAATCTTGGATGTTGTTGATTGAATCTTCGCAATTGCAGGGTATGAAGGAGAGGTTCCAGATGACTTCTTAGTTTCTTCCTTCAGTTTCATAGAGAGGATATCCTTACGCACTGGACATTTGGCTGCAAGAGTATGGTGGTCACTCTTACAGTTGATGCAAGTGGGAGCAGCAGTGGAATTGCAAGAACGAAAATCGTGACCTGCAGACCCACAGGTGGAACATATCTTCTTATTCTTCACGTGGCAGTCGGCAGTAGAGTGACTGTACGAATAACATGTCCAGCAAGGTGTTATGTACGTGAAGCGTTCAGGTTCAATCTGACGAGGGTTGATGTAGTAGTAAGAGATGGCCAGGCCATCAGACAGTGCTCTGGTTGCCGTCGTAACGTCTAGAAACGTGACTTTGAGCATCGAGGAAGCGTTGGGGATCTTCACAACAGAGTCAATCTTGGCCCAAGTGTTGAGGTCTTCAAGTGATGACGTAATTTCCTCGATAGACATGTTCGTGATTAGCCTGTCAAGGCGTTTCATGAACACAGAGCGTTTTGCACGCATGTATGGTGACGTGGAGATGGTAAAACCGCGGTCTTCCAATGTCTTCATGGCTGTAGGTGTAAGTACTTTGTGAGCTTCAGCATCATCGAGAAAGGTAACGATGAAAGCTTCTTTCTGTGAGGTAATCTTGGAGAATTTGGCGTGAAGACAAGTGTTGAGTGAGGTTGCAAGCTCAAGCTTCGTGGTGTCAACGGCAGCAGACTTGGGCTTAATTCTCACACGATGTGACATCGTGGAGATGGTAGAGGTTCCCCTCCCCAACGGGGATCGTAGGGATACTGTGCGAGTAAGGAGAGCTGCTATGACCTGCCAAGGCGAGAGTCAGAAGCAGAATGTGTCTGAATAGGGACGTGTAGCAGACGAGGGCATAGTCACTGGTAGGCGGGATTCTAACAACAACCAATGAGAAGCCTCTACTACCATCACTCCCCATGGAAACCCACCAATCAGAGACCTTGCTACCAGCAACATCCTCATCTACTGAAGCCGGTATCGAGTCTTCACCTCCACCTACATCACCGCCTGCTAAGAGGGCTAAACCCGCGCCGGCAACACCATCTTATGACTCTCGACTCGATACAATTCTTGATGACGATGCAGATTCTTATTTTCCATGGAATAGAATCACCTTCTATACCACAGCTCACTATGGTCATGATAAGCTGTTATCTGAATTGTACACACACCTTATCAGCAAGACTCAAGTATACCATTGATCCTTCTTTCGGTGGTGCTGGTTTTATTACATTTTCTTCTCTCCTAGATGTCATTCAAGATCACTCTCAGGATCCCCGCAAGCAACACTTGTTAACACGTCTCATGATCCTCCCGATCCAACGATTTAAACGTCTTGTAAATGGATCTGATATCAGCAAGCTTGAAGTTATTATTAAACAACGTCACAACTCCAAGTAACCACCAAACTCCATAACTGACCAATCATTGAGAAGCTCCTCCCTTGTCGCCGGCAGCTACCTATCACCAGCAAGTTTCAGTTTTCTCCCATCAAGCAAGAAGCAGTCAGCCTCTGCAGAGTTCCTGTGCCTTCTACGTCGTCCTCGTCAGTGTTTTCCAGTCTTAGCAGTTGGGTTTAGTCCCGACTCTTCTTTCTTCGACTCAAGACATTCCTCTCACCGTCTGTTCTTCGTCCTGTCCCCACTTGCCCCTCGTGGGTCCTTTGAGAGTCCTTGTTGTTGTTACTGTTGTTGTTGTTGTAAGGTTTAGTAAGCTATAGGTACAATTTTTTTCTTTTTTACATTAGATGACAGTTCATGAGCTCGAATTATCCAAGCAGCGACTATATGAAGTAATTGTTTCATAATCTAGAAATAACAATAAATCTGGAAAATAACAGCTAATTAAAAGAAAAATGGGAATCTCCGAATTTGAGACTCAAGAATAGTTTCCTACTTAAAATGGTATTACTTAGTGACAACAATAACACATAAGCAGAAGGATTATCTCTTTAAAACTAGATTATGAGTGCAAATATATGAGAGTAAGAACACGTAGTTTTATCAGTTACTGAGGTTGAAAGAATTCAAAAGAGTTTTTCAGCATGTTGCTATTATCACGTGAGGGGACAGTTTTTTTTTTTTTTTTTTTTTTTTTTTTAACAGTAGCTCTGACGCAGCTGGCTGATAGAGAGGCTCCAGAGTTATCAGGAAGGGAGTTCCAGATTTTGGGACCTTTTATGCACATTGAGTTTTCAAAATGATTAACCCGGAGACTGGAAATGCCATAGAGATTTTTGTGTCTTCTGTTGTGTCTATTGAGTTCTGTGAGAGTTATCAGTGAAGTGTTTCAGGTCAAGAATGATATCATAGTTTATTGCCTTGAATATGTAGTAAGAGTGAATGGTATGTATATTAAGTAAGTTTAGGCTTTTGAAAAGATGAAGAGTGTGTTGCCTGGCAGTTGAAAGAATAATTTGCACTACCGCTGTTTATTGAGTTATTACTGGCTTATGGTGATTTGCTGTAGTGGATTCTCAGGCACAAGGTAGAGATATATTAGAGAGTAGTATAATGTGAGTAGGGCTGTTTGAGGATACCAAATGATTTGGACATTTTTATTATTTGTAATGTGTTGGATATGGGTGTTGAATTTCAGGTTGCTCTCACAGAACAGACCTTGAAATTTTCCTTCATTTTGTTTGTCAATGGGAGAACAATTTATTATAACGTTTAGTTGAACATTTGTTTCTCTGTTCCCAGTGATTGTTTCTGAATTCCTTAATTTGATCTCATTCCAGAAAATAATGATACATGGTTTAACACTTGTCCATCTGGTTTAGTGTTTAAGTTTAATATGTTTATTATGCAGACCATACCCATCCTGTGGGAGGTAGTCACCCCATACCCATCCTGAGGGCGGTAGTCACCCAATACCCATCCTGAGGGCGGTAGTCACCCCATACCCATCCTGTGGGCGGTAGTCACCCCATACCCATCCTGTGGGCGGTAGTCACCCCATACCCATCCTGTGGGCGGTAGTCACCTCATACCCATCCTGTGGGCGGTAGTCACCCCATACCCATCCTGGGGGCGGAAGTCACCCCATACCCATCCTGTGGGAGGTAGTCACCCCATACCCATCCTGTGGGAGGTAGTCACCCCATACCCATCCTGTGGGCGGTAGTCACCCCATACCCATCTTGTGGGCGGTAGTCACCCCATACCCATCTTGTGGGCGGTAGTCAAAAGATTACAGAGGTACATAATGGGGTCCAGGGACTGGGCCCCCAAAGTTTTGATAGCTGAACTAGGTACAAAGGTAATGAATCATGTAAGTAAATTTACTTACTTACGTTTACACATGGCTACAATCATGAACAAATTATAGAGTAATGAGCAGTTCACACGTCCACACCCTGCAAAGTTTAAATCCGCATCTCGTGGTGGCGACTCACCCTCCTAGAGATGCTGGTAACCCAGTGACAGAGAGACTTCTTTAGAATAAAATTGTTAGGGCTTCTAGACACGATAACGTAGTAATAGTGGGGTATTTTAACGTCAGTCAAATTGACTGGGCATTTTAGACCGGTGATTTTGAGTCCAATGACGTCCTGTAAATAGCTCAAGACTGCTTCTTGAAGCAGTTTGTAACAGAACCTACCAGAGGTAATAATTGCTGGTCTGTCAAATAAGGAAACCCTCGTAAATGATCTAGAGATCACTGAAGAGCCTGGCGCAAGTGATCACGATCTATTACTTTAATATTACCTGAGAGGACGTGAATAAGAATAATACAGTAAATATCCTGGATTTTCGTTCTGCCGATTATAAAAGGCTCATGGAACACCTGTCTAGTCTTGACTGTGGCAATCTAGCTAATTACTCTATTGACGATGATCATACAGTAACGAAGGGATCTGCGTTAATAACTTATTTCTTAATAATGTACAACTTGCCCAAAGTATATATATATTCCAGAGATCTCAAATGGATGAATAAGAGATTAAAGTATCTACTACGAGAGAATATTGAATAACTGTATTTCATAAATACAGTGACCCTATCAAACTGTTTTTTTTAATTACCTTACCTAATAGAATAATCAATTCTCTTGAATGTTCAGTGACTCGTCTAATGGCCACAAGACGTGTTTCTGCACTACAAATCATTGATTTTTATTTGATTTGATCTGATTAATAAATGTATGACTTCATATAGTATATTGATCATTTTGTTATATTATACATTGTTTGCTACTAATTTGTACAACTATAATGTTTCTTAATTGAAATGTTCAAATTTCATTGTTAAAATACTCATTTATACTTCTTCATGTTGTAATTTGTTTACTGGATTTTTACCACTGAATATATCATTGTTTAGATAGTCTTAAGTTAATTTTAAGGCTGTCCATAATGCTCTGCATACAAGGGGCGTTTGGCTTGTACACTCAACTACTACAGTTCCTTGTACAACTGTGTATCATGTACAAATAATTATTATTATTATTATTATTATTATTATTATTATTATTTTATTATTATTATTTTATTATAGGCTATGCATCAGAGGGGAGGGTAACCAAAATCCATATGTTTGTATCAGAAATAAAGATATTATAAGGTTTTATGTTATCACTATTATTTATTATTTCTGACTTTCTTTAAATTTTCTTATTATAGCAACAATTTATAGGGTTCAGTGAGGGAGTGGGTATCCTGGATTGACCCAATGATGTTTGTACGCAGATTGGTATCTGGTGGAAGCTACGAGGATTATGAACGTTTACTAATCTTAACTATAAAGTTAATGCAGCTAGAGAATCAAAGACAGATTCAAGAGGAGCCTTTCAAGTGTATAGAACAAAGCTCAGGGAAGAAAAATTGGACCACTGAGAACTAGGTCTGGAGAGTATACTGGTAATGAGGAGGAAATATGCTCCATTTTTAATAGTTATTTATTATCAGTTTTCACACAAGGAATCGTAAGTGATATAAAAACAATTAATAATTATTCAGATCCTGAAGACAACAGTGTTACAGTAACAAGACATATGGTTATCAAAGTAGATAACCATATGTCTTGTAATATTCGTCAAGACAGGCCAGACTCGGGTCCCAATCTTTCCACGTGCCGTGTAGGTAAAGCTTGCTAATTGACCAATTTTACCTATTCGGGACGACACACACACACACACATATATATATATATATATATATATTAATAACAACACTGCAACTAGCCGAGGGCTCCAGCCCATGCTGTTTTGGCCTGCCTCATGGTGAGCGAAAATCACACCATGCTCTAACCCACAGGACCACCCAATCCTACAAAGATCACGCACCCAGCAGAGTAGAATGAAATTAGCTCTGAGGCACCCACACCATCGAATGTCCTCGGATCACGGGTGCGTCATCTTTGTAGGATTGGGTGGTCCTGTGGGTTAGAGCATCGTGTGATTTTCGCTCACCATGAAGCGGGCCAAAACAACGTGGGTTCGAGCCCTCGGCTAGTCGCAGTGTTGTTATTGATTAAATCCCACTCATTCGGGGTTACAATACGATATATACTGCTTGTGGAGGCTAATGCACCGAACGCGATACCCCGCTGCCTGCAGCTTATCAAAGAGATGTTTTATGAAGGTCTGATTATTTTCAGAATTGGCTAGAAATTGGTCTTTCATTAGAACCGCAGTGGTTGAAGGTAAAAACCTTTACCTTTGGTCCCTGCACCTTTGGCTCCCTGCACCTTTGGTCCCCTTGCACATTTGGTCCCCTGCACCTTTGGTCCCCTGCACCTTTGGTCCCCTGCACCTTTGGTCCCCTTGCACCTTTGGTCCCCTTGCACCTTTGGTCCCCTTGCACCTTTGGTCCCCTTGCACCTTTGGTCCCCTTGCACCTTTGGTCCCCTTGCACCTTTGGTCCCCTTGCACATTTGGTCCCCTGCACCTTTGGTCCCCTTGCACCTTTGGTCCCCTTGCACCTTTGGTCCCCTTGCACCTTTGGTCCCCTTGCACCTTTGGTCCCCTGCACCTTTAGTCCCCTTGCACCTTTGGTCCCCTGCACCTTTGGTCCCCTTGCACCTTTGGTCCCCTTGCACCTTTTGTACGTCTTGTGTGAGTTTGATCTTTAGTAGATACATTTTCATAGTGCCTATCAAACGCAATAGTTGCCTTTGCCATATTTTCTCAGAACATATTCTACGTAAGTTATAAGAACGCCCCAGAATAAACCATGCAGTAAAGAGTCACCAATTAATTTACCATTTTTATTATGTATTATAAGATTTTCTGTAAGTGTTTCCCTCGCGAGTCCTTGTTTATCAAACAAGAAAGCTGGAAACATGCACTATTCATATGAACAGTTCCTGCAGATTAAAACCAATTGTCTGAACACAGAGGAACAGGCGCATGTTGCTTGAACAACATGCACAGTTTTGATTAGTTTCACTAGTGTGTCATCCATTATACTCTTACCAATATCTTTAACTATATATGAGTTGACATCTCTGTTCATCTTGGATAGATCTGATATTTCAGCAGAACCTTCAGTACAAGAGGGATGTGGGTAGCCTTATTGCTATCAAAGTACCACACTTGGCGCCGCTCCGGGGACAGTAAAAAGTGAGCTTCTACACAACAGACGGGCAGCACGCGGCAACTACACTCTGGCTGTACCCTTTTCCAGAACATCGCTTCATCTGGGATCATTTATTCCAAGGATGACTCGTGTTTGGAACATATTCGTACAGCACAATGACATCAACGAAATAAGGTCAGTTGACCTAATGAAATCATTGGCCCACAGATGGTTCCAGCTTCATCCTTTTCCTTATCTGCGCATATAATAAAATGGCTTTCGAATGAGCTAACATAGTAACAGCTCTTAGTTTGTAAATAAAGTTAAGAACCATGAACCTAACCTTGTAGAACCCTGTGGATAAAAAATCATTGACCACATTTCGAAGACTGTTGTCCTGTTTGAACATATCTAACTGCTCTGAAAATTTAAAAGCGTTCTATGTGTATTCATCGTCTCCCTTAATTCTTGTAGTTGTCATGGTCACACCTTGCTCACTTCTCGTGTAGTAGACACCAGCAAACTCCTGCACTGAGTTGTTCATTCTGATGCATATAGAGCTGTTGTTGTTCAGTCATTCCACGTCCATGTGTCAACCCACAAAGACCTTGAACACTTCTCATTAGAACTTGTTCATTTATTAAGTCTATCAACAAACCTTTCCAAAAATCTATCATTCCTTCAAACAGCATGTAGTCATTTTCTGAATGCATTGTATACTTCAGGAGCAGTACTTTCCAGATCAGTAACCACCAGCAAAAACAGTAGCAATGGCAGCAAAATGGGAGCATATATTTATGATCTCAGACCAGGCCACGGGGGGCGTTTTCCCCCGAAACTCTCTCCAAGTATACTCCAAGCAAACTCCAGGTATACTCCAAGAAGAAACTACCAATTTGCAGTTCTTTCTGTTTTAATGTAATTTCTCAAAATCTCCATTATTAGCATATTTTGTAACTATAATCCTGCAGTTCTATATGTTTTCAGTTCATATGTGAGATTGTTTAGCTTGGACGTGGTTCATTGGATAACTTTTGAGGGAAAATCTTCAAGAGATTTCTCCATTTTGCCCGGGGCATCAAACATGAAAAGGGGGTTTAGTGAAATCGTCACAGCCTCTCTTTTCCCCGTAAAAAAGGGGCTTTCCTAGCTAGAATGGTGCGAGCACAGTGTGCATGATCAGGGTTTTCCAAGAATGCCCTTTCAATATTTTTCCCCCGTTTGCAATTTTTTTCCAAGTATTTCAGGGTTATTTTTTCAAGAATTTTTACCCCAAACCCAACCATCATTACAAATCCAGTGTACCTAAAAGCTCTTTAACGTGTGCAGGCCCCCCAATTCAATTTTTTTTAGAAGACTGGTTTTTGGGGGCTTATTATTAATAAATTTTAAATTTTAAAAAGGGAAAAAGGCAGATTAAATAGAAACAAGTGGGCCCCCCCATATCTGCTAGCATGATCCAAAAAAATACAAAATTTTCTAAGATCAGCTTTCCCTTTTTTGGGATCCATATTTCTCCCTAAAGGAAAGGGAACTAATGCCTTTTCCCCAAAAATGCTCGCGTTTATGAAAACAGTTTTTGGGACATGCATACAACCAGGTACTGATGTCCTTAAAAGACCCTGGAATGTTCCTTAGGGAAACCCCAATTTGCAGCAGCAGAATATTTGGGCCCCCAAACCGGGATTCCCCCCTTTGGTTTTTGACGAAATAAACTTTTTTTTGTCTTCAAATGAGAAAACTGTTTTCTTCTTTAAACACTTTTTGTTTTTTTTGTGGGGGGGGTGGACACCCGCAAATTTTACCCTACCCTGAAATGTCCCCCTGACTATCAAATTTTGGGTAAATTTTTTGGCCCGGCTTCCTAAATATTGAATAAAACTGTCAGGGGGAAAACCCGGGACCCAGCACCTGCGGTGCGCAAGCTGAACGTTGGGGACACTGTACCCTGTCACTGAACAAAAAATCCCCCCCATGATACAAATTTTGTGGGAAACCCGAAACTCGATTTTTCTATTTATGAAATTTTTCTCCTGACCCCCAACTTCACTGGGGTCTGTAAGATCCGAAGGGCTTTCAACCCGCACCCCGCCTCCCTACTGGGGGCCACTTTCCTCTTTTACTTTTTCCGGTAACCCAAAAGTAAATTCAGAAAGGGTTTGCAGAATCTCAGGGGGGGTAATTTTGGTTTTTAGCATCACAAATATTTGTCGACTGAAGGTATATGAAAAGGCTCGATTCCCCAAAAATCCCCTTTATGCATTTCGAAAATTTTTAGCTGAGGCTGAAATAATACTGCTCCCTTTTTCGTCAGAAACTTTGCACTTTTTCCCGCTATTTTTACCTAAAATAAAATTTATTTCCCCAAATGTTTTTTTTTTTTTCCTTTATAACCCTCACACGTACGGTTTAATGGTACGTCTTCAGGGAAAAAATTCTTTCATTTAATTAACAAATTAGTTATATTTTTTTGCTCTTCAACAAAATTTTTTCAAATTTAATTTTTCCTTGAAGGGAAAATAATGTAGCTCACTGTCCCCCCTCGGGAAAGAATTGCTGGACCACCCGGGCTTTTCGCGGGAAATGGTTTGCAATTTCCCTTTTCCATTTCGAAGTTTGCCATACCTGTTTATGGGAACATGCAGCTGTATCTGCAAAACGCAATCCCCAATTTTGGGAAACGCAACATGAAGGCAATACCCCTATGCAACACACACCCCCGCAACATTCAGATCAGAAAAAAGACCCCGCGCCCCATACTTTTCCGCTCATTCATCACGCTCTTTTTCACCGTTTAAAAAAGGGGTGTAAAATCAGAAGTTTGTACTTGAAAACCCAAACCCTTTTCCTTTTTTCCCCGTAAAATTCCAAGTTTTCTCATTTCCAATTTTTGGGGGGAAAAAAAACTGTCACTTTTAAAAGCCAAAAGATGTTTTACTTGATCTTTAAAAGGCAAAAAATACACTTTCCTCACCACTGGGTTTAGTCCGGTTCACTGAAACATAATTTTAAAATTAACAAATCTTTAAACCCTTTCGTTTCCTAGAACAAATGTTTAAACTAAAGGAAACTCGATAATCTCGGGTTTTTTTTTCCCCGGTTTTTTCCCCCTTCCCAAAATGCCCTTTTTTTAGTCAAAAAACACCAAGTCATCTTTATGAATAATAGCTTTTGCAAAAAAAACTTTTCTACCCCTCCATTGGAAGACCACAAAATCATTGACTGGTCAAAGTACCTTTAACTCAGAAGCAAAACTAATATTAGTGCACTAAATAGACCCATAAAAACGTATTTCACAACACTTAACACATTGCAAGTAAAAATAGTCATTAACGCAGATAAACTTGTTCAAAATTACGTAAAACATTATGCTTAACTTGCGAAGCGTTTGTCCCACAGCAATCTTTTGTACCTCTCTGGAAAGGCAATTTCAATCGGAAAGACTTTTATAATGGACCAAATTCACGTATTTGTGGTATTAAATTGAGTAGAACAGATGGCAAAACGTGAAACCTATTCTCCTTGAGGCGGCCAAATTGTAATGGTGGCCATATTGACTACCACCGCGCTGCCTGACACTCGTTCACACTTCCATCGTTTTTCTGTTTTTTTTTTTTTTTTTTTTTTTAAATAGTCCGTTGAGAGAAATTCCATTACAATTGCTTTAGGTTCACCTCTCAGCATATATAAGGGGGATTACCAATAACACTTGGCTGTCTTCAAGAGGGAGCTGGACAGTCACCTAAAACCAGTACCTGACCAACCGGGCTGTAGTTCGTACGTCGGTTTGCGTGAGGGTGTTCCGGGGGGGGGGGGGTTGACCCCCGGAACAACCTCCAGGTATATTAGCGCTCAGCTGCTGATGCCTCTACCTCATCCATCTTCTTTTTACTCTTCCTATTTTCTAGTTCATAAATAAGGGTCCATAGACCCAGATTTAAATCTCAGTATTCTTCTGAAAGTAGTCTTTATTTTACAACAAGTTAAGAAAAACTGTTCTCAGCAACACCAAGAATATATCAATATTCAGTTACAATGTTAGATCTCTGAGTAAACACCATGATGACCTCTTAGCACTCCCAGACTCTTTAAATACTAACATAACTTTCATTATTCTTTCTGAAACTGGCTTCAACATCATGACACAACAGACATCTTTGCTTTACCTGGGAACACAACCATTCATAACTGCAGACCTGATCAAACGAGGGAAGGTACTGCAATCAACTACTCTGATGATTTAATATACAATAACTTACAATATACCAGGGAGGGGGTGAACACTAGCATTATATATTACCTAGAGAGGGTTTCGGGGGTCAACGACCCCGCGGCCCGGTCTGAGACCAGGCCTCATGGTGGATCAGGGTCTGATCAACCAGGCTGTTACTGCTGGTCGCAAGCAAGCTGACGTACGAACCACAGCGCAGTTGGTCAGGTACTGACTTTAGGTGCCTGCCCAGTGCCTTCTTGAAGACAGCCAGGGGTCTGTTGGTAATCCCCCTTATGTATGCTGGGAGGCAGTTGAACAGTCTTGGGCCCCGGGACACTTATTGTGTTGTCTCTCAGTGTACTTGTGGCGCCCCTGCTTTTCATCGGGGGAATGTTGCATCTCCTGCAGAGTCTTTTGCTTTCATAGGGAGTGATTTCGTGTGTAGGTTTAGTACGAATCTCTCCAGGACCTTCCAAGTGTATATTATCATGTATATCTCTCGCCTGCGTTCGAGGGAATACAGATCAAGGACCTTCAACCGTTCCCAGTAATTTAGGTGCCTTATCGTACTTATGTGTGCCATGAAAGTTCTTTGTACACTCTTCAGGTCTGCAATGTTGCCAGCCTTGAAGGGGGCCGTTAGTGTACAGCAGTATCCCAGCCTAGAGAGCACAAGCGGTTTGAAGAGAATCATAATGGGCTTGGCGTCCCTAGTTTTAAAAGTTCTCATTATCCATCCTATCATTTTCCTAGCGGATGAGGTAGATACATTGTTATGGTCTTTGAAGGAGCAAATTTTACAACCAGAAACTTTAAAGACCTCAATTACAGTTGGAGCAGTCTGCAGGTTACCTCATACTGATACTCTCACCTCAGTGACTACCTGCAACAAATAATAATTAACAAGCAGCAGCAGCAGCAGCCGCCGCCGCCGCCGCCGCCGCCCCGCGCCGCCGCCGCGCCGCCGCCGCCGCCGCCGCGCCGCCGCCGCCTGCCTCTTTTAGGGAGCTACCAGGTATTGCTGGCAACTTTAGAAATTTAGGAAAGTGGAGGCGGGAGCTGCCATCTATGGCTGTGGGTCCTACGGGTCTGAGGAACGATGACAGCAAACACCGTCATCGTCGCACTTCAAGGTACGATGCAGCAGTTCCTGGGAGTAATTGAGCGTCAGCAAGAATCCATTAACGTACTCAGTGGGAAAGTTAAAGAATTCAGTAAAAAAAATCAAGAAAGTTGTTTGAAGGAAAGTAGCGGTGACGACAGTGAACGTGGAATTGATAATACTAGTGAAGAAGTAGACATTTCTGGAAAAGAATCACACAGTGGTGAAAGTGGTGAAGAGAGTGATGGGAATGGGGACGAAGATGATAGGTTTAGTTCTTATGATGATTGAGTCTAGTAATGATGATGGTGAGGTAGATGATGCGGAGTATGAGAAGTCTTAGAAGAATCAATGGTAGGTTAAACGAGCGTATAGTGAAAGACCTTGAAATATTTAAGACTAATAAAAATAGTGATGCATATGTTCAAGGGGATTTATAAGCTAATAATTTATATTAAAGAACTTGGAAAATAAAATGCAACATGGCTAGCTACAGCAATTCGTTACAAAACTGCAGCGATATAGTGATCCTCATCACAAAGTTGTGACTGTAAACTTTAATATCGTTTGTTTAGAAGAAACTTTTACATCTACTAGTAGACCTCAAAGTATAATATCAGATTATAAATGTTATAAGTATAGTATAGTGTAGGGTGTCCCGTAGCTCGGTCACTAGCGCACTCACCTCACACTCAGGTCCGGGGTTGAATCTCCTCCGGTACGGCTAGTAAACATTAGGGACGTGTTTCCATAAGACACCTGCTGTCCCTGTTCACCCATCAGTTTAAAATGGATACCTGGGTGTTAGTCGACTGGTGTGGGTCACATCCTAGGTCAAAATTGACCTAATCTGCCCGAAATGCTCAAATTATTTCAAACCTCTCATGGTGTTGTAAGCAAAAGAATAATTGAGCTTAGGCAAAATGACTGGGAAAAATATATTAGTGGACTTAGTTAACACACTCATTTGAGCCAAGGATGGAAGGATATTAAGAAAATAACTGGGGAAAAAAAGGAGTAGACAAATTTCTCGCCTAAATCCATTACACAAAGTAAATGAACTAATTGTGAATTGGTACAAGTTTCTAGTTAAAACATGTTACTACTACATATCAGGGAAAACCTAGAAAGAATATTCAGTGATAGATGTAATCTTATCTAGTTTATGTTGAACAAACAGCATGGTGAGTATAATACGCTGTATAACGAATATGAAGTAGATGGTGCCCTCGCCAGGGACCCAGCAACTGCCCCTGGGGAGAACGCTAACACCTCTGACATTATAATAATAATGATCTTTATTACTACAAGTACATGTACAAGGCATACAAGCCTAACTGACATTAATAACATTTAGCTATATAGTAAGCCACTTATTATGCAGAGCATTTCGGGCAAATTAATAAGTCAAACCATACCACGGATGGGGTTTGAACCCGCGATCAATGAGTCTCAAAACTCCAGACCGTCGCGAGTTCAAACCTCACCCGTGGTATGTTTTGTTTGCAATCGTGCCATTATGATTTCGTGAGTCATGTTAATAGGTCAATTTTGTCCCCAGAATGCGACCCACACCAGTCAACTAACACCCAGGTACCTATTTTACTGATAGGTAATTGCATGACCCTAGTGGGTTTAGCGCTTCTTTTTTATTATAATAATAATATGTGAATGCGGACAGCAGGCATCTGAAGGAAACACGTCCTAATGTTTCCACCCGTACCATGGATCGACGCCTGGACCTCAGTGTGGGGGAACTGAGTACGCTGGCCGTCGAGCTACGGTACCTGTTAACCCACTGTAAGAAATGTACAATACGAGTTATCTTATAATATGTTTCGTCCCATCTCGTTATCTGTGGGAAACATTTGAAAGGTTGGTACTGAACAGATTACTATACCGAATTTAAAGAATACAAGTCGCTCAATATTAATTGATTCACACACGGCAGATATATACCAAATTGTGTGGCAACATTTTTAAACGTACTTGGGGACGCAAGGAACAATGCACGACTCTAGAGAAGACATTTTGCATGAACTGACTATTACAGGCAGTGGTGGTCTACTTTTACAGCGGATACTCAGCTACATTGTTTCAGAGATAAAAAGGTGAAACAAAAGAAATGAACCTGGCATTCCCCAAGGCGGTGTGTTAAGCCGTACATTGTTCCGTGTATTATTCAATGCCACACTTAAGTTTACACCAGACAACCACAGCTGATAATATTCTTGTGCATACTAAATCGCATCGTGAAATGGAAACCTCACTAAATTATGTACAGACAGCCTGTGATAACCTTGGACTTATAATTTCTGCAGAAAAGACCAAAGTGTTTAACAGACACATTGGTAACCATAAAAGTGGACCATCAAAATTAAAGGTCACTGGCAGGCCTATTATGTGTCCTGTAAATATCTTGGTATTACTGTTCTGTGTAAGTAAGTTTATTCATGTATACACAAATACAGTTACGCAGATTATCATACATGGCAGCATATGTGTACAGAGCCTAGGATAACCCGAAAAAATCGGACAGGTGACTTATTTCCACTGGGGTCCTTTTGTTACCGTGTTATAATACTATAACGGAGATAATATCTTATTATTATACTGTAAAAGAGATATACTAGGAATAAGGTAGATTGAGTTATTTATATTTACATGTTAGCTAAAAATATAAAAAATCATTCTTCTCCCTTTCTGTCACTTCATTCATTAGGTACCTTTTGGCTCTCTTCTTGAACTGGTTCATGCTATGACTGGCTTTGACATGTGCAGGCAGTCTGTTCCATTCCTTTTTTGCTGTACAATAAAAGGTGTTTGAAGCCTGGCCACTGACTGTGGGTACTACAAAGTTGTGCTCTCTCCCCCTAGTACTATGATTGCTTTGGTTCCCAACCTTGACAAAACTGGCAGCAAGATATTCTGGATACTGTGAGCAATTTTATGAACTTGATTTAACTTCAATTGTTTTGCTCTGTCTCAACATTCAGTATATCAAATTGTTGTAATTCACCCTGGCCTAAATGCTCTCTTGGACCCAGGTCCAGGATGAACCTTACCATTTTGTTCTGGGTGATTTGAAGATAGTCTTTCAGTTTTTGTGTCAAGGCAGAGTACCATGAAGAGCAAGCGTAGTCCAGTGACATTACATAAGGGCTAGACATAGGGTCCTGCGAGCCTCAGTAGGTACACACTGTGCTTGTCTGTAGAGGAACTTCAGTCTGGCATTCGCTTTCTTTATTACATTATTCCCTGTCAGTTCTTCTGACATGCTTTGGTCAAAGGGGATTCTCAGATATTTCATTGAGGAAAGTGAAGTGAGGGGTTCCCCATTGCACCGGACATTAAAGTTTTTTACCCTCAGTTTATGTTTCGTGCCCGAGAGTATGGCTTCCGTTTCCCGAGGTGTAAGATAGTTTGTTGTCTACTAACCATTTGCTGCAGGACTCCAGTTCCAGTGTTATTACATTAGCTATATGTTGTGGGTCTTTACCTGACACTAACAGAGCACTGTCATCCGCATACAGTAGGAGTTTGCACTTGATACTGATGGGCATGTCGTTTACATAACGTAGGAATAATAAGGGACCCAGAATAATACATTGGGGAACCCCACATGTTATCGGCAGGGGTTCTGATTCTGTTTCATTAATTTTGACAACTTGTTTCCTGTTGCTAAAGTAAGACTTAAACCAGTCTACGGAACCTATGCCGTCAGCTTGAGGTTTCTTACATAATATATTGTGATTGACAGTATCGAAGGCCATTTGCTAGTCTAAGGTTACCATTCCTATGAGGTTCCCTATCGACATATCGGTTCTCATGTAATCCATCAGATTAATTAGGGAGGTGTCGGTTGAGTAAGATCTCCTAAAGCCTGATTGATAACTATTATGGAGAATGTTATTGTCATTAAGATACTTAACTACTTGACAGTGCACTGCCCTTTCTAGAATTTTGGACATCACACTGAGTATACTAACAGACCTATAGGTGCTGACATCAGACCTACTATTTTTCTTGGAGATAAGAGTAACTCTGGCCTCCTTGAACCCCTCCGGTACGGTATTAGTGATGATGGACAAATTTATTATGTGAGCATTGGGGACTGGCAGTTCAGAGGCGCCATCTTTGAGAAACTTAGCCGGAATGTTATCTGGGCCGGTACTCTTAGATGGGTTTGACCTGCTTATTTCTTTTTACACTTACTAGTTGACAACTGTTTGGGGTTATCCTTTTATTGGTATAGTATGTTTTAAACTTATCAGAGTCTGTGTTAAAGGTATTTGATGCAACCGGTAGTTTACTTACTAGTGTTGATGCCGCAGATGTTTAGCAGGAATTAAAACAATTTGCTACTTTAGTTGTTTCGTGGCATACGTCGTTATTCATATTTAGTACTATGTTAGATGTATCTAACAGATACAGAGCTTTCTGAGGTTATTCTTGTGCTCTTCGATTTTTGATCAATAATGACTTGCCTTTGCTCCTGTTATAAGCCTCTGCACTCTGTTCCTCACCCTTCGGAATTAATTTAGCGCTGCGATATCCTGTCTGTTTGCCTTAAATCATTTTAGCATCTGGTCTCTGAATTTCATATATCTCAGTATTCATCCGGGGTTCAGTTCTTCGTTTAATCCTAACCTCTTTAACTGGTGCAATATTATCAAGGATGGCAGTGAACATTGTTTTGAAATTTTCCCAGGCATCATTTACGTCCGTGCATTGTTATCACTGTCCAGTCACAATTGTGTAGCCTATTTACCAGTATTTCTATACTGTAGTTTCAAGTTGACCTCATTGTTATTGTCCTGTGTAGGCCCATCCGTTCCCTATTGATTTTTCTGGTGCAGTAAATGATGAGATGATCATTAAGACCTGTGGTAATGACGCCTGACTAGTAGTCTCAGAGCGGTTACAAAGTATGTGGTCAATTAGGGGGGTTGAGAATTGTGTGATCCGGGTTGGTGTATTAATTGGTTGAGTGTAACTATTTAAACCTAGAATTTGCTTATATCTTCTACATTGCCCGTTATTTTGCTGTTGAAAACAGATATTGAAGTCCCCCAGTATTACTGTCTTGCAATTGTTATCAAGTCCGGACAAGACTCTGGAAAAGTCTTCTAAGAACTGGTCCTGGGTGGGAGGGCGGTAACTAGTTCCTACTAAGATGGGTTTGGTCTTGGGAAGCAACACTTCAAACCATAGAATCTAGATTTTATTGTCATTCAAATCAGGTCTTGAGTTGTAGGCTAAGTTATTTCTTACGTAGGTACATACCCCACCACCCTTTCTATTCATATTTAAGCGTTTTATATTATAACCTTTTATTTTGACCTCGTTGTCAGTCACCGTATCCTCCAACCAGGAGTCAGAGATGGATACAACTGCCGTCCTAGTTCTGTTAGCTAGAATCCTAATCTTTGCCAATTTTGGAAAAAGTGATATTGCGTTGACATGAATAAAGTGAAGGCCTGTTTTCATAAAACAATCATTATTATCAATATATGGCAAAGGGTCATTTATATTAAAATTAGGTAAATCAGTGTTATCATTGCTAAAGTGCATTTGTTACACATGAAATGAAATCTGGCACCGTTACCATAACCGAACACACATCCATTGTACGCTCACCCTTTACACATTTTATATAAGATATATTTGCTGTTCTTCTTTCGTACCCTAACACGGGATATACATATGTCCGGTGGTGTTTGAGATAATAAAATTGGTTCTGTTGTCTCACGCTGACCTATCTGTGCATTGCATACAGAGTTAAGGTTAGCATTCCTAGCTACTAGGCCGCCATTATCACCGTCACTATCTACCTGTTTTGCACGTGTACCATAGTTTGAGGTCCTGGATTAGTTTGGATATCGTCACTTAACAGCTCCACTGTAAGAGCTGTGTGCCACTGTTTTTGTTTGGGTATGCGGTGCGTATGCTTGTGTGTGTGTTTGCATGTATGTTTGTGTTAGTTACCATTTTGTCCTAGGCACATGTCGATTAGACACTAGGCCTGTTGTCTGTGTCTGTGTGTACTCACATATGTGTGAGGGCTTATGCTCGTGTGTGTATGTATACTCGTGTACTCACCTATTTGTACTCACCTATTTGTGGTTGCAGGGGTCGAGTCCTAGCTCCTGGCCCCGCCTCTTCACCGGTTGCTACTAGGCCCTCTCTCTCCCCGCTCCATG
This sequence comes from Cherax quadricarinatus, assembly GCF_026875155.1. Lineage (NCBI taxonomy): Eukaryota > Metazoa > Arthropoda > Malacostraca > Decapoda > Parastacidae > Cherax > Cherax quadricarinatus. Next base: position 32,582,294 of record NC_069413.1, read on the forward strand.
AGCTTTATCAAACCTCGTCTTAAAACTGTGTATGGTTCCTGCCTCCACTACGTCATTTTCTAGGCTATTCCACTGCCTTACAACTCTATGACTGAAGAAATACTTCCTACTATCTCTCTGACTCATTTGTGTCTTCAACTTCCAATTGTGGCCTCTTGTTTTGTGTCCCCTCCCTGGAACATCCTGTCCTTGTCCACCTTGTCTATTCCACGCAGTATTTTATATGTCGTTATCATGTCTCCCCTGACCCTCCTGTCCTCCAGTGTGGTCAGGCCGATTTCCCTTAATCTTTCTTCATAGGACATCCCCTTAGCTCTGGAACTAACCTTGTTGCAAACCTTTGTACTTTCTCTAGTTTCTTGACGTGCTTTATCAAGTGCGGGTTCCAAACAGGTGCTGCATACTCCAGTATGGGCCTGACATACACGGTGTACAGTGTCTTGAATGTTTCCTTGCTAAGGTATCGGAATGCTGTTCTCAGGTTTGCCGGCGCCCATATGCTGCAGCAGTTATCTGATTGATGTGTGCTTCCGGAGACATGCTCGGTGTTATACTCACCCCAAGATCTTTCTCCTTGAGTGAGGTTTGCAGTCTTTGTCCACCTAGCCTATACTCTGTCTGCGGTCTTCTGTGCCCTTCCCCTATCTTCATGACTTTGCATTTGGCAGGATTAAATTCGAGAAGCCATTTGCTGGACCAGGTGTCCAGTCTGTCCAGGTCTCTTTGAAGTCCTGCCTGGTCCTCATCAGATTTAATTCTCCTCTTTAACTTCACATCATCTGCAAACAGGGACACTTCTGAGTCTAACCCTTCCGTCATGTCGTTCACATATACCAAAAATAGCACTGGTCCTAAGACGACCCCTGTGGGACCCCGCTCGTCACAGGTGCCCACTGTGATACGTCATTACGTACCATGACTCGTTGTTGCCTCCCTGTCAGGTATTCTCTGATCCATTGCAGTGCCCTTCCTGTTATATGCGCCTGATGCTCTAGCTTCTGCACTAATCTCTTGTGAGGAACTGTGTCAAAGGCCTTCTTGCAGTCCAAGAAGATGCAATCAACCCACCCCTCTCTCTCTTGTCTTACTTCTGTTATTTTTATCATAAAACTCCAGAAGGTTTGTGACACAGGATTTGCCTTCCGTGAATCCGTGCTGGTTGGCATTTATACTCCTGTTCCGTTCCAGGTGCTCCACCACTCTCCTCCTGATAATCTTCTCCATAATTTTGCATACTATACACGTCAATGACACAGGTCTATAGTTTAGTGCCTCTTTTCTGTCTCCTTTTTTGAAAATGGGAACTACATTTGCTGTCTTCCATACCTCAGGTAGTTGCCCCAGTTTCCAGGGATGTTTTTGAAGATTGTGGTAAGTGGTACACACAACATATCTGCCCCCCCTCTCTAAGGACCCATGGAGAGATGTTGTCCGGTCCCATTGCCTTTGAGGTATCGATGTCCCTTAGCAGTTTCTTTACCTCCTCCTCATCTGTATGTATGTCGTCCAACACTTGTTGGTGTATTCCTTGTTGGTGTCCCCATCTGGTCTGTCCCCCCAGAGTCCTTCCTGTCTCTACTGTAAATACTTCCTTAAATCTCGTGTTGAGCTCCTCACATACCTCTTGTGTGTGTGTGTGTGTGTGTACTCACCTAGTTGTTCTCAGTTAGTTGTGATTGCGGGGTTCGAGTCACAGCTTCTGGTCCCCCCCCCGCGCGCGTGCATGTGTGTGTGTGTGTACTCACCTAGTTGAGGCTGCAGGGGTCGAGTCCAAGCTCCTGGCCCCGCCTCTTCACTGGTCGCTACTAGGTCACTCTCCCTGTACCGTGAGCTTTATCATACCTCTGCTTAAAGCTATGTATGGATCCTGCTTCCACTACTTCGCTTCTCAAACTATTCCACTTCCTGACTACTCTGTAGCTGAAGAAATACTTCCTAACATCCCCGTGATTCATCTGTGTCTTCAACTTCCAACTGTGTCCCCTTGTTGCTGTGTACTATCTCTGGAACATCCTGTCTTTGTCCACCTTGTCAATTCCTCTCAGTATTTTGTATGTCGTTATCATGTCCCCCCTATCTCTCCTGTCCTCCAGTGTCGTCAGGTTGATTTCCCTTAACCTCTCCTCGTAGGACATACCTCTTAGCTCTGGGACTAGTCTTGTTGCAAACCTTTGCACTTTCTCTTAGTTTCTTTGCGTGCTTGGCTAGGTGTGGGTTCCAAACTGGTGCCGCATACTCCAATATGGGCCTAACGTACAGGGTGTACAGGGTCCTGAACGATTCCTTATTAAGATGTCGGAATGCTGTTCTGAGGTTTGCTAGGCGCCCATATGCTGCAGCCGTTATTTGGTTGATGTGCGCTTCAGGAGATGTGCCTGGTGTTATACTCACCCCAAGATCTTTTTCCTTGAGTGAAGTTTGTAGTCTCTGGCCCCCTAGACTGTACTCCGTCTGCGGTCTTCTTTGCCCTTCCCCAATCTTCATGACTTTGCACTTGGTGGGATTGAACTCCAGGAGCCAATTGCTGGACCAGGTCTGCAGCCTGTCCAGATCCCTTTGTAGTTCTGCCTGGTCTTCGATCTCATCAACTTCACGTCATCTGCAAACAGGGACACCTCGGAGTTTATTCCTTCCGTCATGTCGTTCACAAATGCCAGAAACAGCGCTGGTCCTAGGACTGACCCCTGTGGGATCCCGCTGGTCACAGGTGCCCACTCTGACACCTCGCCATGTACCATGACTCGCTGCTGTCTTCCTGACAAGTATTCCCTGATCCATTGTAGTGCCTTCCCTGTTATCCCTGCTTGGTCCTCCAATTTTTGCACTAATCTCTTATGTGTAACTGTCAAACGCCTTCTTGCAGTCCAAGAAAATGCAATCCACCCACCCCTCTCTCTCTTGTCTTACTGCTGTCACCATGTCATAAAACTCCAGTTGGTTTGTGACAGGGGATTTCCCCCCCTGAAACCATGTTGGCTGCTTTTGAGAGATCTTTCCTTTCTGGGTTTTTCCAAAACCACTCTTTATCCTATAATCTTCTCCATTTTTGCATACATACATGTCATTTGACACGCTCGAGTTTGTGCTTCATGCTGTCCCCTTTTTTAAAGTTTTGGACTACATTTCTGTCTTCCATGCCTCAGGCACTCTCCTGTTTCGATAGATGTATTGAAAGTTGTTGGGGTACACATAGGCTCTGCTCCCTCTCTCAGGACCCATGGAGGAGATGTTATCTGGCCCCATTGCTTTGAGGTATCTAGCTCACTCAGTGCCTCTTCATTCTTCCTCGGCCTTGTGGTACTGTGTCTAGCACTTGGTTGTGTGCCCTACCTCTCTGTTTTCTGGAGCCCTTTTGTCTCCTTGGTGAACACTTCTTTGAAATCTTCTTGTTGAGTTTTCCACATACTTCACTGGGTCATTTCTTGTTGTTCTCCTCTTCCTTCTTAGCCTGATACCTTGGTCCCGACTGTTGTTTTCCTCTGAATGTGGCTGCAAACAGCTTCGGGTCAGATTTGGCTTTCGCTGCTATGTCGTATCTTTTTACAGTGTCGTTGGGCCTCCTTCTTATCAGTGCATATTGTTTTGGGCTCTACGAATGCTCTATTTATTCTCCCGGGTCCTTTGCCTTCTATATTTCTTCCATTTCCTAGACACTTTGTTTTTGCCTCCTGCAACTTTGGTGAAACCATGGGTCTCATCCTGGCTTTTTCATTATTCCTCGTTTACCTTGGATACTCATACCTTTCCTCAGCCGCCTTGCACATTGTTGATACTATTCAACATCTCATTAACTGGCTTCTCTCGCCAGTTCTCTTCCCACTGAACCCCGTTCAGGAAGTTCCTCATTCCCGTGTAGTCCCCTTTCTTGTAGTTTGGCTTCATTCGGCCTGGCCTTCCTGCTTCCCCCTCCACTTGTAGCTCTACTGTGCGTGTGTGTACTCACTAGTTGTACTCACCTAGTTGCGGGTTGCAGGAGGTTTCGAGTTCAACTCCTTGGCCCCGCCTCTTCATGGTCGTTGTGGTGTGTGTGTGTGACCCAACAATTAATATTTGCACCAATAACTCATTATAGTTGTGACCGGGTGTGGACGTGTGAATTGCTAATTACTCAATAATTTGTTCATGATTGTAGCCATGTATAAACGTAAGTAAATTTACTTACATGATTCATTACTTTTGTAACTAGTGAGTTCATTACTTTTGTACCTTGTTCAGCTATCAAAACTTTGGGGGCAGTCCCTGGACCCATTATGTACCTCTGTAATCTATTAACTACCACCCACAGGATGGGTATGGGGTGACTACCACCCACAGGATGGGTATGGGGTGACTAACACCCACAGGATGGGTATGGGGTGATAACACCCACAGGGATGGGTTAGGGGTGTGAATTAACACCCACAGGATGGGCTAGGGGTGAATAACACCAACTGGATGGGTATAGGGTGCATTAATAAACATATTAAACATAAAATATGCAGTTTTACCTTGGCACGGCACGTTTGGGGCTCTTTCGTTGCTGGTAGGTGGGCATCAGCGGGCCTAGCACTGTCCTAAGGGCTGGTGGCCTGAGTCGCACGTGTCCAGTCGCCATGACTGTGGGGCTGCGGATGTTATCGTATGTGGGGTAGAGTAAGATTTGTTGTGATGCCTGTTCTACGCAGATCACGGGGGGAAAGGGGGATCAGAGGAAGGGGGGGATAGGGCACTCTAATTTGTTTTGGGCTGAAAGGGGGGGTTTTTTTGTTGAATGGGTGACGTGCTGGATCATTTCTTGGGGGGAGGTGCATACGATGGACGTGATCACTTGGTGGTCGGGTGTGAGGTAGGATATGGGACCGGATAAAAGAATAGGGGAAAAGGTAGGATAAAGATAGCGTGAAAAGTAGGATATAAGATAGGTGAAAAGGTAGGATAAAGATAGGCTGAAAAGGTAGGAATAAAGGATAGGTGAATAAGGTAGGATAGAGATAGGTGGAAAACGGTAGGATAAAAAGATAGCGTGAAAAGGTAGGATAAAAGATAGGTGAAAGGTAGGATAAAAGATAGTTGAAAAGGTAGGATAAAAAGATAGGTGAAAAGGTAGGATAAAAGATAGGTGAAAACGGTAGGATAACAATAGGTGGAAAAGGTAGGATAAGAGATGGTGAAAAGGTAGGATAAAAGATAGGGTTTGAAAGGTAGGATAAAAGATAGGTGAAAAGGTAGGATAAATGATAGGTGAAAAGGTAGGATAAAAGCTAGGTGAAAAGGTAGGATAAAAGATAGGTGAATACGGTAGGATAAAAGATAGGTGAAAAGCTAGGACTAAAAGATAGGTGAAAGGTAGGATAAAGAATAGGTGAAAAGGTAGGATAAAGAAGGTGAAACGGTATGATAAAAGATAGGTGAAATGGTAGGATAATAGATAGGTGAAGGGTATGGACTAAAAGATAGGTTGAATGGTAGGATAAAAAGATAGGTGAAAAGGTAGGATTAAACGATTAGGTGAAATGGTAGGATAAAGATTAGTGAAAAGGTAGGAATAAAAGATAGGTGAAAAGGTAGGAAAAAGATAGTGAAAGGGTAGGATAAATATAGGATTAAAAGGTAGGATAAAGAATAGGGTGAAACGGTAGGATAAAAGAATCGGTGAAATAGGTCAGGGATAAACAGATAGGTCGAAAAGGTAGGATCAAAGATAGTGAAATGTAGGATAAAAGATAGGAGAATACGGTTAAAGAATAAAAAGATGGGTGAAAAGGGTAGGATAAAAGATAGGTGAAAAGGTAGGATAAAAGATAAGTGAAAGGTAGGATAAAAGAAGGTGAAAAGTAGAATAAAAGATTAGGTGAAAAGGTAGGATAAAAGATAGGTTGAACAGGTAAGATAAACGAAGGTGAAAAGGTACGGATAAAGATTAGGTGAAAAGGTCGGATAAAAGATAGGTGAAAAGGTAGGATAAAAGATAGGTGAAAAGGTAGGATAAAGGATAGGTGAAAAGGTAGTGATAAAAGATAGGTGAAAGGTAGGATAAAAGATAGGTGAAAAGGTAGGATAAAAGATAGGCTGAAAAGGTAGGATAACGATAGGTGAAAAGGTCGGTAAAAGAGAGGTGAAAAGGTAAGATAACGATAGGTGAAAAGGTAGGATAAAGGATAGTGTGAAATGGACTTAGATAAAAGAATAGGTTGAAAAGGGAAGAATAAAAGATAGGTGAAGAGGTAGGATAAACAGATAGGTGAAAAGGTCGGACTAAAAAGATGGTGAAATGGTAAGCTTTTAAAAAGATAGGTCAAGGGTGGGATAAAAGATAGACTGAAAAAGGTAGGATAAAAGATAGGTGAAAAGGTAGGGATAAAAAGATGCGTGAAATGGTCAGATAATAGATAGGTGAAAAGGTCAGATAAAAGATAGGTGAAATGGTAGGATAAAAGATTGGTGAAAAGGTAGGGATAAAAGATAGGTGAATGGTATGATTAAAGGTAGGATAAAAGATAGGTGAAAAGGTAGGATAGAAGATAGGTGAAAAGGTAAGATAAAAGATAGGTGGAAAGGTAAGAGAAAGATAGGTGAAAAGTAGATAAAGATAGGTGAAAAGTGTAGGAGAAAGATAGGTGAAAAGGTGAGGATTAAAAATAGGTGACTAGGTAAGATAAAGATAGGTGAAAAGTAGGATAAAGATAGGTCTGGGATAAAAGAAAAGTGAATAGGAAGATAAAGATAGGTGAAAAGGTAGGATAAAAGATAGGTGAAGGTAGGATAAAAGATAGGTGTAAAAGGGGTAGGATAAAAAATGGGTGAAAGGTAGGATAAAAGTAGGTGAAAGGTAGGATAAAAGATAGGTAAAAAGGTAGGATAAAAGATAGGTGAATGGTAGGATAAAAGATAGGTGAAAAGGTAGGATAAAAGATAGTGAAAAGGTAGGATAAAAAGATGGGTGGAAGAGGATAAAAGATGGTGAAAGGTAGGATAAAAGATAGGTGAAAAGGTGGATAAAAGAAGGTGAAAAGGTAGGATTAAAGATAGGTGAAAAGGTAGGATAAAAATAGGTGAAAAGGTAGATAAAAGATAGGTGAAAAGGAAGATAAAAGATAGGTGAAAAGGAAAGGAAAAAGATAGGTGAAAGGTAGGATAAAGGATAGGTAAAAATGTGGGATAAAAAGATGGGGAAAAGGGTAAAAGATAGGTGAAAAGGGATAAAAGATGGGTGAAAAGTTAGGATAAAAGATAGGTGAAATGGTAAGATAAAGATAGGTGAAAGGTGGGATAAAAGATAGTGAAAAGGTAGGATAAAAGATAGGTGAAAAGGTAGGATAAAGATAGGTGAAAGGTAAAAAAGATAGGTGAAAAGGTAAGATAAAAGATAGGTGAAATGGTAGATAAAAGAAGGTGAAAAGGTAGGATAAAAGATAGGTGAAAAGGTAAGATAAAAGATAGGTGAAAGGTAGGATAAAAGATAGTGAAAGGTAGGATAAAAGATAGGTAAGGGGTAAGATAAAAGATAGGGGGAAGGTAAGAGAAAGATGGGTGAAAAGTAGGATTATGGGAAGGGGGTAAAATGGTGAAAAGGTAGGATAGGGATAGGGGGAAAAGGTAAAAAAAGATAGGTGAAAAGGTGGGATAAAAGATAGGTAAAAAGGTAGGATAAAAGATAGGTAAAAAGGTAAGTTTAAAAGATAGGTGAAAGGTAGGATAAAGATAGGTGAAAAGGTAGGATAAAAGATAGGTGAAAAGGTAGGTGGGAAAAAGATAGGTGAAAAGGTAGGATAAAGATAGGTGAAAAGGTGATAAAGTAGTAAAGGAAAGAAAAAGTATAAAAAAAGGGTGGGATAAAAGATAGGTAAAAAGGTAGGAAAAAATAGGTGAAAAGGTAGTTTTAAGATGGGTGAAAAGGAAAGGAAAAAGTAGGTAAAAAGGTAGAAAAAAATAGGTGAAAAGGAGGAAAAAATGGTGAAAAGGATAAAGATGGGTAAAAAGGTAAAAAAAAGATAGGTAAAAAGGTAGTTTAAAAGATAGGTGAAAGGTGGAAAAGAAGGTGAAAAGGTAGATAAAAGGTGAAAATGGGAAAAGAAGGTGAAAAAGGTAAATAAAGATGGGTGAAAAGGAATAAAAATAGGTAAAAAGGGTGGGGATAAAAGAAAAAGGGGGGGAAA
>NC_069413.1:32590928-32616080 GCF_026875155.1 Cherax quadricarinatus
TTGGAAGTCGGGGAGGGGGGGTTTTGGAGGATGACTGGAGGGGAAGGGGGTTTGGAGGATGCCCTGGGGGAGAAGGGTCTGGGAGGTGCACGGAAAAGGAAGGGTTTCTTGGAAGGGATGCGCTGGAGAAGGAAGGGTCTTGGGAGGATGCCGCTGCAGGAGAGAGGAGTCTTGGGAGGATGCCGCTGGAGGAGGAAGGGATCTTGGAGAATGCCACTGGAGGAGGAAGGGGTCTTGGAGGATGCCACTGGAGGAGGAAGGAGTCGTGGGAGGATGCTCCTGGAGGAGGAAGGGCTCTTGGAGGATGCCACTGGAAGAGGAAGGGGTCTTGGGAGGATGCTGCTGGAGGAGGAAGGGGTCTTGGAGGATGCCACTGGAGGAGGAAGGGGTATTGGAGGATGCCACTGGAGGAGGAAGGCGTCCTGGGAGGTTGTCACTGGAGAAGGAAAGGGTCTTGGGAGGATGCCGCTGGAGAAGGAAGGAGTCTTGGGAGGATGCCGCTGCAGGAGAGAGGAGTCTTGGGAGGATGCCGCTGTAGAAGGAAGGGGTTTGGGAGGATCCCACTGGAGAAGGAAGGGGTTTGGGGGGATGTTACGGGGAGAAGGAAGGGGTGTTGGGAGGATGCCACTGGAGAAGGAAGGGGTCTGGAAAGATACCACAGAAGAAGGGGTCTGGGAGGAAGTCACTGGAGAAGGAAGGGGTCTGGGAGGATGCCCGGGAGAAGGAAGGGGTCTGGAAAGAAAACCACAGAAGAAGGAAGGGGTCTGGGAGGAAGCCACTGGAAAAGGGAAGGGGTCTGGGAGGATGCCACTGTAAAAGGAATCGGTCGGGGAGGATGCCACTGTTAAAGGAAGGGGACTAAAAGAATGCCACTGGAGAAGGAAGGGGTCTGGGAGGAAGCCACTGTAAAAGGAATCGGTCTGGGAGGATGCCACTGGTAAAAAAAGGGGCTAGGAAGAATGCCACTGGAGAAGGAAGGGGTCTGGGAGGATGCCACTGGTAAAAGAAGGGGTCTAAAAGAATGCCACTGGATAAGGATAGATTTCTAGAAGAATGCCGCTGGAAAAGGGAAAAGTGGTCTAGGAGGATGCCGTTTGACAAGGAAGGGATTTTTGGGAGGATGCCGCTGGAGAGGGAAGGGGTCTTGGGAGGATGCCGCTGGAGAAGGAAGGGGTCTTGGGAGGATGCCGCGGGGAAAAGGTTTGGGGGTTTGGAAGGATGCCACTAGAAAAGGAATGGGTCTGGGAGGATGCCACTTGAGAAGGAACGGGTTTCTAGGAGGATGCCCCTGGGAAGGAAGGGGTCTGGGAGGGATACCATTGGGGGAAGGAAGGGGTTTCTGGGAGGATGCCATGGGAAGGAAGGGGTCTGGAAAGATACCACAGAAGAAAGGAAGGGGTCTGGGAGGGAAGCCACTGAGAAGGAAGGGTCTGGGAGGATTCCCACTGTAAAAGGAATCGGTCTGAGAGGATGCCACTGTTAAAGGAAGGGGTCTAGAAGAATGCCACTGGAGAAGGAAGGGTCTGGGAGGATGCCACTGTAAAAGGAATCGGTCTGGGAGGATGCCACTGTTATAGGAAGGGGTCTAGAAGAATGCCACTGGAGAAGGAAGGGGTTGGGAGGATGCCACTGTTAAAGAAAGGGGTCTAGAAGAATGCCACTGGATAAGGATAGAGTCTAGAAGAATGCCGCTGGAGAAGGAAGTGGTCTAGGAGGATGCCGATTGACAAGGAAGGGATTTTGGGAGGATGCAGCTGGAGAGGGAAGGGGTCTTGGGATGATGCCGCTGGAGAAGGAAGGGGTATGGGTGGATACCACTGGAGAAGGAAGGGGTCTGGGAGGATGCCACTTGAGAAGGAAGGGGGTCTGGGAGGATGCCACTGGAGAAGGAAGGAGTATGGGAGGATGCCACTGTAAAAGGAAGGGGTCTTGGAGGATGCCACTCTAGGAGAAAGAGGTCTGGGAGGATGCCATTGGAGAAGAAAGAGGTCTGGGAGGATGCCACTGTAAAAGGAATGGGTCTTGGGAGGATGCCCCTGGAGGAGAAAGGGGTCTGGGGGTCTGGGAGGATGCCCCTGGAGGAGGAAGGGGTCTGGAAGGATGCTGCTGGAGAAGGAAGGGGTCTGGGAGGATGCTGCTGGAGAAGGAAGGGGTCTGGGAGGATGCCGCTGGAGAAGGAAGGAGTATAGGAGGATGCCACTGTAAAAGGAAGGGGTCTTGGAGGATGCCACTCTAGGAGAAATAGGTCTGGGAGGATGCCATTGGAGAAGAAAGGGTCTGGGAGAATGCCACTGTAAAAGGAATGGGTCTTGGGAGGATGCCCCTGGAGGAGAAAGGGGTCTGGGGGTCTGGGAGGATACCCCTGGAGGAGGAAAGGGTCTGGGAGGATGCCTCTGGAGGAGGAAGGGGTCTGGAAGGATGTCACTGGAGAAGGAAGGGGTCTGGGAGGATGCTGCTGGAGAAGGAAGGGGTCTGGGAGGATGCCGCTGGAGAAGGAAGGTGTCTGAGAGGATGCCACAGTAAAAACAAGGGGTCTGGGAGGATGCCAGTGGAGAAGGAATGGGTCTGGGAATATGCCGATGGACAAGGAAAGGGTCTTTGGAGGATGCCGCTGGATAAGGAAGAGGTCTGGGAGGATGCCGCTGGAGAAGGAAGGGGTCTTGGGAGTATGCCACTGGAGAAGGAAAGGGACTGGGAGGATACCACTGGAGAAGGAATGGGTCTGGAAGGATGCCGCTGGACAAGGAAAGGGTCTTTGGAGGATGCCGCTGGATAAGGAATGGGTCTTGGAGGATGCTGCTGGAGAAGGAAAGGGTCTTGGGAGGATGCCGCTAGAAAAGGAAAGGGTCTGGGAGGATGCCGCTTGAGAAGGAAGGGGACTTGGAGGATGCCCCTGGAGAAGGAAGGGGTCGGGGAGGATACCACTGGGGAAGGAAGGGGTCTGGGAGGATGCCACTGGAGAAGGAAGGGGTCTGGAAAGATACCACAGAAGAAGGAAGGGGTCTGGGAGGAAGCCACTGGAGAAGGAAGGGGTCTGGGAGGATGCCACTGTAAAAGGAATCGGTCTGGGAGGATGCCACTGCTAAAGGAATGGGACTAAAAGAATGCCACTGGAGAAGGAAGGGGTCTGGGTGGATGCCTTTGTAAAAGGAATCGGTCTGGGAGGATGCCACTGTTAAAAGAAGGGGTCTAGAAGAATGCCACTGGAGAAGGAAGGGGTCTGGGAGGTTGCCACTGTTAAAGGAAGGGGTCTAGAAGAATACCACTGGAGAAGGATGGGGTCTAGAGGAATGCCGCTGGAGAAGGAAGGGGTCTGGGAGGATGCCGATTGACAAGGAAGGGATTTTGAGAGGATGCCGCTGGAGAGGGAAGGGGTCTTGGGAGGATGCCGTTGGAGAGGGAAGGGGTCTTGGGAGGATGCCGCTGGAGAAGGAAGGGGTCTTGGAAGGATGCGCTAGAAAAGGAATGGGTCTGGGAGGATGCCACTTGAGAGAGGAACTGGTCTAGGAGGATGCCCCTAGAGAAGGAAGGGGTCTGGGAGGATACCACTGTAGAAGGAAGGGGTCTGGGAGGATGCCACTGGAGAAGGAAGGGGTCTGGAAAGATACCACAGAAGAAGGAAGGGGTCTGGGAGGAAGCCACTGAGAAGGAAGGGGTCTGGGAGGATTCCATTGTAAAAGGAATCGGTCTGAGAGGATGCCACTGTTAAAGGAAGGGGTCTAGAAGAATGCCACTGGAGAAGGAAGGGTCTGGGAGGATGCCACTGTAAAAGGAATCGGTCTGGGAGGATGCCACTGTTAAAGGAAGGGGTCTAGAAGAATGCCACTGGAGAAGGAAGGGGTCTGGGAGGATGCCACTGTTAAAGGAAGGGGTCTAGAAGAATGCCACTGGAGAAGGATAGGGTCTAGAAAAATGCCGCTGGAGAAGGAAGTGGTCTAGGAGGATGCCGATTGGCAAGGAAGGGATTTGGGGAGGATGCCGCTGGAGAGGGAAGGGGTCTTGGGATGATGCCGCTGGAGAAGGAAGGGGTATGGGTGGATACCACTGGAGAAGGAAGGGGTCTGGGAGGATGCCACTGGAGAAGGAAGGAGTATAGGAGGATGCCACTGTAAAAGGAAGGGGTCTTGGAGGATGCCACTCTAGGAGAAATAGGTCTGGGAGGATGCCATTGGAGAAGAAAGGGTCTGGGAGAATGCCACTGTAAAAGGAATGGGTCTTGGGAGGATGCCCCTGGAGGAGAAAGGGGTCGGGGGTCTGGAGGATACCCCTGGAGGAGGAAAGGGTCTGGGAGGATGCCTCTGGAGGAGGAAGGGGTCTGGAAGGATGTCACTGGAGAAGGAAGGGGTCTGGGAGGATGCTGCTGGAGAAGGAAGGGGTCTGGGAGGATGCCGCTGGAGAAGGAAGGTGTCTGAGAGGATGCCACAGTAAAAACAAGGGGTCTGGGAGGATGCCAGTGGAGAAGGAATGGGTTCTGGGAATATGCCGATGGACAAGGAAAGGGTCTTGGAGGATGCCTGGATAAGGAAGGTTCTGGGAGGATGCCGCTGGAGAAGGAAGGGGTCTTGTGGAGTATGCCACTGGAGAAGGAAAGGGACTGGGAGGATACCACTGGAGAAGGAATGGGTCTGGAAGGATGCCGCTGGACAAGGAAAGGGTCTTTGGAGGATGCCGCTGGATAAGGAAGGGGTCTTGGAGGATGCTGCTGGAGAAGGAAGGGGTCTGGGAGGATGCCACTGGAGAAGGAAAGGGTCTGGAAAGATACCACTGGAGAAGGAAGGGGTCTGGGAGGATGCCACTGTAAAAGGAATCGGTCTGGGAGGATGCCACTGCTAAAGGAATGGGACTAAAAGAATGCCACTGGAGAAGGAAGGGGTCTGGGAGGATGCCACTGTAAAAGGAATCTGTCTGGGAGGATGCCACTGTTAAAAGAAGGGGTCTATAAGAATGCCACTGTAGAAGGAAGGGGTCTGGGAGGATGCCTCTGTTAAAGGAAGGGGTCTAGAAGAATGCCACTGGAGAAGGAAGGGGTCTGGGAGGATGCCACTGTTAAAGAAAGGGGTCTAGAAGAATGCCACTGGAGAAAGATGGGGTCTAGAAGAATGCCGCTGGAGAAGGAAGTGGTCTAGGAGGATGTCGATTGACAAGGAAGGGGTCTGGGAGGATGCCACTTGAGAAGGAAGGGGTCTGGGAGGATGCCACTGGAGAAGGAAGGAGTATGGGAGGATGCCACTGTTAAAGGAAGGGGTCTTGGAGGATGCCACTGTAAAAGGAAGGGGTCTGGGAGGATTCCACTGGAGAAGAAAGGGGTCTGGGAGGATGCCACTGTAAAAGGAATGGGTCTTGGGAGGATGCCCCTGGAGGAGAAAGGGGTCTGGGGGTCTGGGAGTATGCCCCTGGAGGAGGAAGGGGTCTGGGAGGATGCCCCTGGAGGAGGAAGGGGTCTGGGAGGATGCCACTGTAATAGGAAGGGGTCTATTAGGATGCCGCTGGAGAAGGAAGGGGTCTGGGAAGATGTCACTGTAAAAGGAAAGAGTCTGGGAATATGCCACATGTGGCATGCAAAGAGTACGTAACCTTTATTCGGCGCATGTACACACCCTCATTTACAGGCTATCTCCCCCAACCAGCGAACCAGGTTGCTGAGAGTTGATGATGGGGCCCCGTCGTTCAACTAGTGACCAGGTTCCAGCCAATATTAAGATGGTTTTGGCAATCGCAGAGGTTATGTGGGTACCACTCTCCTGTCTGCCCTTGTCATTCTATTCTCGAGTTGGTTGAAGCACGGTCTGCTATCTTGTGGCTTCTATTTCTGCCTTGCTTACCGTGGAGTGCACTATACTTATCCCTGTACATAGTGTACATATTGCTGTTCTAAATTGGTGAAGGATAATATAAGTCTAAACATTTTCTGCTGTGTTTATTTTGCTCCCTTTACCCCCAAAAAAACAGGCCATTTGGAATCCGGGGTTTTAAATACCCTGGAAAAAAAAGGGGGTTAGGAGGATACCGTGGAGAAGAAAAGGGCCCTTAATAGGATCCCGTGGAGAGAAAGGGGGTCTTGGATGCATTTGTAGGAATGGTTGGGAGGAGCCACTGTAAAAGGGAAGGGTCTGGAAGTGTCGCTGGAGAAAAAAGGGGGTCGGGGAGAATCCCATTTTAAAAAGGAAAGGGACTGAGAGGTTCCCGCGGAGAAGGATGGGTTCTGGAAGGGGGATTTCACGATATGTGTCCCCATATTAGGTTTTTTTTTTATAGGGTTTTTTCTGGGGGGACAGCTTCAGGAAAATTGAAAATATCGCATTTCGCTCCCCCGCGTCCTGAAGGACCCTCAGTGTGGATGTGTTGCAGATGCATAAGAACCCCTACCCTGTTAGTCACCTCGACGACAAAAGGGGAGGGAGGTCGGAAAACCCAGCTAGAAAAGGTGGTATTTTTAATGGGGTGTTTTAGGAGTTGGATGTTTAATGGGTGTTCAAGGCCTTTTGTCACTTTTAATCTCGAAATGGAATAGCTTTATTTTTTATTATTGCATTCTTTTCATTAGTGTTGGGATCCTTTATCCAAAGGAAAGGGTTTTTTTTTTCTTGCTTGGATCGTGAAAAAATTTTTGTCACCTCAGGCCTACATGACTCCCCGGGTCAATTTTTTTCCTCTATTAATATATAAAATTGTGAAAAGACATCGTATCAATGGCTGGTATATCGTGTGACATATGGAACGTTTCATGGTTTAGGGCCCCTGAGTCGGTAAACTTTTTGGGAATTACTCCAAAACAATTTGTGTACATTCAAAATTCCCCACTAGACTTGATAGTGACCCATTTTACTTATGCCATTAAGAAATATGGCCCCTTTAATTAGGTTTATAATTTTTTTTAAGGAATAAAAATTATTTGTGGAAAAAAATATAACTTCAATAATTTGCCTCTCTTTATAAATTAATTTGGGGCGCTTTTATTTGTAGTTCATTGAGCCTTTTATTAGGGCCCAAGATTTCATTTTTACCCATTTGGGGTAATTTTACCCGATCCCCGACAATTGGGTTTAGGCTGTCTAGGCTCATATTTTGTGGATTCTTCGCAATAACTAGAAAATGCATCTTCTGGTCGCTTTAACTATTAGTGCTATGTGTTTTCTTCAAAGGAAACAATCTCTTGTGTCAGGTTGTGATAGCTATTAATTAAATTGGTTTCTGTGAAAACAATTGGAGAATGTTTTTCCTATCAGGAAATAAGTGAGTGTTTGATTTTATTAGTTATCCTGGGATAAAATCATCTTAATGGCTGTGACAAAGGGCACCAGTCAATCTCAATCATCCACTTAGGGCTCCACAGGTAAGACTACGAGGGGCGAGGGCATGTGGGGACAGTTGCGTTGATTAGTCGGTGAGAGGAATGTCTTGAGTCGAAGAGAGGGAAGAATCAGGGACTAGACCCAACTGCTTAGTCCTGGATAAACCATTAACGAAGACGCAAGGACTCTGCGGGTGCTGACTGCACTTGCTGGATGGAAGAAATTTTGCATTTGATGTTGATTGGCGGATGTAGAAGCTGGAGCGTGGTCAAGGGAGGTAGCTGCTTGATTGGTAGGTGTCGTTAAATTGTGTGTCAGGAGTTACTACATTTCTTCAGTGTTGGAGCTTTCCTTATGTTGTGCAGTTGTTGGAAGGAAACGATGAGTGTCTTGTAATCTTGGGTCGAAGTGCTGGGTCTGCTTGTTTACTTGGTCAAGTGGTCATCTTGAGTGTAGTGAAGGAGCAGTGGGATTCCTTACGATTTGTAAACTTGACTGTTCTGTCGTGTAATTTCTCGTACAAAGTGTCGACATTCATGGTGGGTTCTTGGTCAGGAGTCGTATAAAAAGTTATATCTTTCCAGTGCAGGTATTGATCTCGATGTTGGTCTTCTGCATTAATACGTCGAGTGATGACTGGAGAGGTTTTTGTTGTGGTTGCAGGCATTGAAGGTTCTTTCAATGTTGGTGTCTCCACTAGAGAGTGTGTAGAAGACTGTGGTAGAATCGTGGCTTCTGATTGGTCCATATGAGTAGTGGTGAGTGGAGGTGAAGGAGGTACGCCGCCACGACGAGCCAATCGACGAGTAGGAGGCGATCGACGAATAGGAGGCGTAGTGCTGACTTGGATGTTATCAGGTGAACGTTGATTGGAGGATTCAAAAAAGGATGCGTCGTCATTGTCAATTATTAATTCCTTCAAGTCATCTGGCGCTTCAAAACTGACGATCTTCGGGATTATTTTCAAAATTTCAGCTGATGGTGGACTTGCAGGGAAGTTAAATGATGGCATGTTGTTGAGTGCAAGAAGTTCATTGATAGTCGTGTTGAAAGAGCCAGGTTTTGCAGCATTTTGCATGTGGGCAAACATCATGCAGTAATAGAATTTGGTAGAAATATCATCAGGTGGAGGCTGGGTTAGTGAGAGGTGGTGGAGACGACTGTTGGTGCTTGTAGAATCTTGGATGTTGTAGATTGAATCTTGCAATTGCAGCGTAGTAGGAGAGGTTCCAGATGACTTCTTTGTTTCTTCCTTTGTTTCTTAGAAAGGATATCCTTTCGCACTGGACACTTGCTGCAAGAGTATGGTGATCACTCTTACAGTTGATGCAAGTGGAGCAGCAGTGGAAGGCAAGAACGAAATCGTGTCCTGTGACCCACAGGTGGAACATACTTCTTATTCTCACGAGGCAGTCGCAGTAGAGTGACTGTACGAGTAACATGTCCAGCAAGGTGTTAATGTACGTGAAGCGTTCAGGTTCATCTGCGAGGGTTAATATAGTAGTAAGTGATGGCCAGGCCATCAGACAGTGCTCTGGTCGCCATGGTAACGTCCAGGAATGTGACCTTGAGCATTGAGGAAGCGTTGGGGATCTTCACTACAGAGTCAATCTTGGCCCAGGTGTTGAGGTCTTCAAGTGATGTAGTAATTTCCTGGATGGTCATGTTCGTAATCAGCTTGTCAAGGCGTTTCATAAACACTGAACGTTTGCAAGCATGTATGGTGACGTAGAGATGGTAAAGCCTCGGTCTTCTAAGGTCTTCATGGCAGTAGGTGTCAGCTTCAGTATCATCGAGAAAAGTGACGATGAAAGCTTCCTTCAGTGACGTGATCTTGGAGAACTTTGCGTGCAGACAAGTGTTTGAGAGAAACTGCAGCTCAAGCTTCGTGGCGTCATCGACGACAGCAGACTTGGGCTTAATTCTCACACGATGAGACATCGTGGAGATGGTAGAGGTTCCCCTCCCCAACGGGGATCGTAGGGATACTGTGCAAGTAAGGAGAGCTGCTATGACCTGCCAGGGCGAGAGTCAACAGCAGAATGTCTGTCTGAGTCTCAGTCAATCTTCAGTTCAGGTGAAGTACCATTTATAGCTTTATAACAGGTACAGCCCTATGAATAGTGCACGGTGAGTCTTCAGGTCAGGTGGAGTACCGTTTGCAACCTTATGACAGTGGTAGCCCTGTGGAAAGAGCACGGTGCAATGGATTAATTTTGCCATTCTTCCCTCAGTGTTCCCCAATGAATATAAATCCATTCTGTAATATGGCGACCAAAACTGAGCTGCATAATCTGAGGCCTAAACTAGTAATATTATAGAGCTGTTGTCTTAGCTTAAGATTTCTTTTTACCATGACTCCCAAGTCTTTCGTTACTTTTTCTTACCCTGCACCCTCTGTCATGAAAAATATTATTTCTCTGTTTTCCGGGTCGTCCGCATTTGTGACCCTCTGTTCCTTGACTCAGAAATTTCACTCTTCGCACTTCGTTCCCTCGTCTTGGCTACCCTTTGATTCATAAAACTCTGCCTTTTTACGTCCAAAAACGGACTTTCTTCTCTCACTAACTCTCTACTTGTGTGAAATCTCCTGTTCTTTGCCTTCCCTATATTTTCAGTCTCTCAAATTTTAATTATCTGTTCCTTAGAAATCAAAATTACTTGTCGCGAAATTAACACCTTTTGTAGTAATCTGGTTCGTATTAAACATATCACACTAACTCTATTATGTTCTTAGTTTGGGGGTTGGCACATTATACCTAAAAACAATTTTTGTTATCCTTCAAGAATGATGTTGATCGTAGCAGTTGCAGTGTTGATTGCAACTGACTAACAAATTAATTTTTCGAGTTCTTGAACTGAACTCAACTCGAGTTCTTGAACTTTGTCATATAATGCAAATAAATAGTACCTAAAATGCCATCTAATGAAAAAAAAATAGTGCCTTTAAGCTTAATAGACTATAACCCATAATAAACATATTAAACTAAAAGTAATTCTTCTTATCCTTCAAGAATGATGCTGACTGTAGCAGTTGCAGTGTTGACTTGTTTTAATACTAATAATCGCGGCACCCGAGGAACTTAAAACGGAAACAAATATAACATCATATTATGATTTTTATATATTTCATATCCTTTTGTTGAAGAGTGACATCCGTCTGCTCAGTGTGTCACGGCGCTGTGCTGACGAGTTGGGTACTGTGGCTGCTGGATGGGAGTGTAGCACGGACTGGAGTTTTGCACAGAATCCCAGTGACAAATCAATGTCGTTTGTGAACTCAGTCAAAAGACTAAGCACTCGTTTGACAGCGTGTTGGTCAGTATGGTTACGACCCATCATGATTTTATAGTCCCTTGTGAGAAGGTATGAGTCCCTTATAGGTGACATTGTGACGTGATTGAGAAATGTGATGGCATGATAGGCGCACGTCTTGTGACCCGGAAGCTAGAAACGAGCTTTAACTTCAGTGACTTGTTTGCAGCGGATGTTGTGTTTTTTTCTGTAGGTATGAAATGAGTCATGTACTGGAGCTGTTGTTGGGTCAAAATAGAGATACCGTCCGTCGAAACAGCGATAAATGGACACAGAATGAAAGCAATTTTTGAGCCTCAGGGTATACAAAAACCCTTCACCACGACGCAAAGGCGCTGCTGCCATGAGTCCGTCATCACCAACTAAGACCTTACACACCTTACCGAACTGTCGAGGTGTCCCAGCAAAGATTTTGTAAACATCCATCCCCTTAAGACAGCGAAGAGTCTGTAGATCCATCCTCAAGTTTTCCATGGTTTATATGGTGAAAATATGACTATCAAAACTTAGTTATTAAAAGTCTGAGATAAACTATAGACGTACTCTAAAATAGTGAAGACAGTCAAAAGTGAGTTAGTTAAGTAATGAGATAAACTAACCACTTCACCTAAAATATTTATATAGTGAAGGCAGTCAAAAGTGAGTTACTAAAAGTCTGAGATGAACTATAGACGTACCCGAAAATAGTGAAATCAGTCAAAAGTTAGTTAGTTAAGTAATGAGATAAACTAAC
The DNA here is from genome assembly GCF_026875155.1 of Cherax quadricarinatus. Classification (NCBI taxonomy): domain Eukaryota; kingdom Metazoa; phylum Arthropoda; class Malacostraca; order Decapoda; family Parastacidae; genus Cherax; species Cherax quadricarinatus. Next base: position 32,602,269 of record NC_069413.1, read on the forward strand.
CACTTCACCTAAAATATTTATATAGTGAAGGCAGTCAAAAGTGAGTTACTAAAAGTCTGAGATGAACTATAGACGTACTCTAAAATAGCGAAGACAGTCAAAAGTGAGTTAGTTAAAAAATGAGATAAACTAACCACTTAACCTAAAATATTTATATAGTGAAGACAGTCAAAAATGAATTACTGAAAGTCTGAGATAAACTATAGACGTACCATGAAATAGTGAAGACAGTCAAAAGTTAGTTAAAGAACGAGATAAACTAACGACGATAACCTAAAATATTTATATAATGAAGACAGAGTGTGATGGTCACATTGTAGAGTACCGTAAAGAGTGTTGTGTATTGAACATAGTTTGTGATAGTGAGTGTTGTGAAGTGAAGATTGTTTATGATAGTGAGTGTTGTGTAGTGAAGATTGTTTATGATAGTGAGTGTTGTGTAGTGAAGATATTTTGTGATGGTGAGTGTTGTGTAGTGAAGACAGTGATGGTGAGAGTGTTGTGTAGTGAAGACAGTTTGTAATGGTGAGTGTGTTGTGTAGTTAAGACAGTTTGTGATGGTGAGTGTTGTGTAGTGAGAATTTGGAGGGTTTTTTTAAAATGGTGAGTGTGTTGTGATTTAAGACAGTTTGTGATGGTGATAGTGTTGTGTAGTGAAGACAGTTTGTGATGGTGATAGTGTTGTGTAGTGAAGACAGTTTGTGATGGTAAGAGTGTTGTGTAGTGAAGACAGTTTGTGATGGTGATAGTGTTGTGTAGTGACGACAGGTAAGTTATACATACTACTGGGCACTCTGCACATATATGTCACATGGAATAAAAGTTAATAAAACCAAAAAAAAAGAAGAAACTTTGAAATGTGTAACAGAAAACACGGGAATGACAAAGAAAAAAACTACTTTAATACTGTCACTGTCGACACCCAGTCAGGTTTTTCCCAAGTTGATCTTATATCTGGCTTTTTCGCTAGCATACCTTACAGAGTTCTCAGAAGTCACCAATTTGGTCAATTTTACACTAGTTTCAACAAATTCCAATTTAGAAACAAATACTCTAGGCATTCCAGCTCCTAAAGGAACCCTTCCCTTGTTCATTAATCATGTCCTCAGTCCTTTTTTCATTACAAAGAATCAGAGATTTTCTTCTTTCTTGGCTAATAAATCATAACCAAGAATTCTTGATCATGGTTCAGGTCATCCTCAGAACTGAAGCAGACCTAATGAAATTCCATAAAAGAGGCCCAGGGGGCCCCACCTTTTCTCTCAAAAGTAGATCAAAATTTAAAATTTCTTCCATTTTGATGCCTATTTTAAGCCTCTCTTGATCTGAACCTTACACGAAAATTTGCATTATTTCACCATTTCACCAGTTTATCAACTGGTACCATGAAATAGCCAGTAAAGCTATAAAACCACCTTAGAAAAATGCCCCAAAATTGATGTTTTAACGCAGACACAAAAATCAGAAATTGGCTGTTCCCATCATGCACTGCATGTGGATAAATGTTTGCACTTTACACACCCACTACAGTGACCCATTTTACCATTTTAGACTAAAATGTGCTGCTCAGAATATTTAAAGTCTGTATAATTTATCTGTAGATTTACTCTGTGACATGATTCCGCTGAGTAGATCACAGCAGCTTAGAAAGGGTTAACATCTTACACACATGACTCAGTCTAAGTAGGAACTGTGTAAATAAGGGGTTGTTGAGTTTGTAAAAGTTTTCCTGAAGATTGTGTAAACTGTAAAACAATAACTAGCATCAAAGGAAATTTCAAATAGCACTATCCAAACAAGATGTAGGTTAAGAGATGCATAATTACTTAATTTTATAAATAATACTACATAACTATTACAGTATGTCTCATGGCATACAGCATAATGTACATGTTATTGCTGTAGCCAAATGACAGTTCAGTTTGTAGAATATTTGAGTCTATGAATTTACTGCAATCAGCTTATTTTTGATATGCTTTGTGTCAATAAACAAATCTCATATCACATGTGTAAACCTTGTTCCAGTTTGTTTAACTATTTGTTTTTATTTTACTTTGTTTTACTTCCTACTGTTACTGAATGTTCATTATTGTATATTTTGCAACACTTTCCGGCAATTTACAAAATAGAATAAACAGTTATTTCTTATGAAAATTGTTCTTTTCGGAGATATTTTGGGTCGCTGCATCTGAGCCGGGGCAAAAGATAGTATTTGACCCGGCCAGTGTACCCTGCCAATCATAGCAAATGTAAACAAACATGACAGTTCTATTTCTACCTCTAATGGGGCGGGTTAAATTCAGTAACTAGGCAAAGTTAGGATGGCAGGGTTACAATTTTAGTGGCAGTTACGTCTGGAGACATTATGCAACATATGAAAGTTCGGAACACTTCCCACAATGTTCTTTCAACCTTACTAAAAGGTAATTTCAACTTTTTGGAAGTTTAGGATCGGCCCCATGGGTTGATGCTTGCCATCAAAGGGAATTTTCAGAACGTTTGACGTGGCTTTATCAAAACGGTAGAAAGGGAAGGGCGAGGGGGTTAATTTCATCCCTGGGGCGAATAGTCTCCCACCTTCACCCACTTTAAATAACTTTCCAACCTTAGTGACATTTAAAGTTGAATATAGTGAAAAAAAATTTGTTGGCCAAAATTTGGGATCATTACCTTTTCCCCGAAGTGGTTTCGTCCAAAGTTGGAAAGTGTTGAAGAAATTTTAGTACAAGTCCCAAAATGGTCAGGTTGTCCTCAATTTGTGATAGAATTTGAAGACAGTACGATTAGACCTTGCCATTGGGAAATTTTTCAAACATTCGCCCTTGCCATCGGACGGGGAAAGGGCATTTTAAAACCGGAAGCCTTTCGCAGTGGTTAGGCACGAATTTGTTACCTAGATTTTAAAGACCCTTTTTTGGCCCTTACCGTAAATACATGGGGACACTTTGGGTGAGGCGAGCGGGAGATTGGCGAAATTTGGGACATCCACAAAAAAATTGGTCTTCTCCCAAAGGTTGGGACGAACCTTTGTAAACAAATCCCATGTGCTTGCAGTGTTGGGCGCTGTGTGAATTTGAATAAAAAATTCCCATATGTTGCAAGTGTCTAATCTCAATGTCGTTTTTTAACCATTCATCACAACGCGGACCCAGATCATAAGTCTGACAAGAATTCTTCCCAAATTGGCCAACTTTGGTAAACCCACTCATTTTGTATACCATTATGACCCGCCCCCCCTTGCCTCCCTCATCAAATAAGCCAATTACAGCCCTTGCTGACTTAGGATGAAAACTATAGGCGAAAATTCCTTTAATAAATGTCTGAACTTAGAGTGTTCTACAGTCCACAATGGACAAACAATGGCTTCTGGGAAAGGAGAGGCAGGGGGCCAGGGAACAGAGGAGTGACGGTTTAGATGGTTAGCACGGATTTTTAAAAGGGGGGCAAGTTTGGAAAAAGTTTCGAGACCATTTTTATCAGAGGAAAGTCTGGTTGTGTGAATTTCAAAGAACCCACAGTTGTAAATTGACACATTTTGCAACCTTTGGGTTATCTTACTTAGGAAACGTTTCGCCACCAGGGCTTCATCAGTCCATACAAAGGATAAACTTGAAGAACAGGAGGAATGAGGTAATCATCCTTAACCTGGTCGATGTGGTCAGTCCATCACTCTGAATAGAATAGGGCATATGAGCGGAGAAGCAGCTTATAAACCGTATGGCAGGAGAGGTGCAGCCAAAACCCTTGGGCACAACCTACTTCCACATTAAACAAATGTGACACCACCTACGACTGCTGCACCTCTCCTGCCAATTACGGTTTTAAGCTGCTTCTCCGCTCATTTGCCGTATTCTATTCAAGTTTGATGGACTGACCAAAAATCAACTCAAGGTTGAGGCCCTGTTTACCTCATTCTCCTCCTTTTTCTTCAAGTTTATCCTTTGTATGGACTGATGAAGCCCTGTGTGGCGAAACGTTTCCTCAATAAAGATAACCCCAAAAGTTCACATGCGTCTAATTTAACAGAGGGAAAAGTCTCCAGTTCTGAAAGCCTAACCTGCAGCAGAGAATACGGAAGGATGGAAACAAAATGAACAGTAAGACACCCGTCCTCCAAGGAGCAGGTAAACCAGCTCAAATCACCTTCCAGATTCAAGGTAAAGGCTTATGGGGAACACAAAACCCACTATGGCGTGGTTACACACCTGGAAACACGGCACAAACTGAGGTTCAAGATATGGTTCAACCGAGGGGAGAACCATTACTGATCCTACAACAGGGAAATGCAAATCACCTTGAAGAAAGTCATGGAGACAGACCGCTCCTTCACTCTGGAGGAACTGGATTCCCCGGCAGGGAAAGGGCATCAAGGGTCTAGTGAATGCGAAACCCGCTGATGATGCCCATCGAGGCAGTAGCAGCTCACCCCAGTGTCGTGTCAGCTCAGCGTCTCAAGGCAAAAATCGGCAGGCAACGCACCAGCCCGGCAGGTCCTCATTCAACATGTAGGACCGCTGCCCATCCCAGCTGGAACCTCGGTTCTTGGGGCAGGTACGATGTCAGGACCTTCACGGAAGAACCAGTTCGCTGTTTCAAGTGCCAGCGTTACGGATACCTGGGTGCACTCTGCCGAACAGAGTAATCTGCGATGTCTGCAGCCAGCCCCACCCTACCGAGGAATGCATCACCAAGCTGAAGAATGCATCGCCACCCACTCCACGATGCCCGAATTGCAGGCAGAAACACCATGCCTGGAACCCTCGATGCCCTGAGAGGCTCACTAGAATTCGTGACGCCTGGAAGACACCAACGACGAGACAGCAGGCTACGGCAGAGCATCACCCTCAGCAGACGATGGGTGCAGAGAATCCTGCCATACTGCAGAACTCTCATCAGGCAACTCAACTCAATGCCCAGGAATTTTCCCGACCCTTGAAGACTCAAACCAGGCGTCATGAAACAGGAGCATCCTCCCCCACTACCGCAACGAAGAAACAAAAACATGAGGAACAAGCGGCGCCAACAGGAAACATCTAGGCAACGCATCAGCAGACGGCACTACACGAGCCCCCACCAGCCTCCTTGCCAGGCACAGCCACTATGCAGGCTGTGGTTGCACCTCACCAGCAGATGCCGGGTACACAACTTGGCATACAGCAACAGGCCACGGTGTGCACAGTGAAGAAATACAACCCTCGCAGTCCCCACAGATTACAACAGCCCAGATAATATCCACTGCTTCGAACCCACCGACAACGCAGGCCCTCAACAGAGAGGATCTCTTAACACTCATCAAGGCATTCACGGATATTATCTGCAACACAATCACCTCCACGGAACAACAGAGCATGTTCCGGCAGATGGTCAGCACACTCCTGAGGGTGTGCTTACTGACAGAGCAGGAAACAGTGGATGCCATGAATCTGCAGATTATCAGAGCGGACAGAGCCCAGTCCCCAGCTCAGGAAGCAGGCTGAGATGGAGTAACCTCAGTCGTAGATGAAGGGTTCAGAGAACCGACATGTTGATAAATTAGACACATGTGCAACTCTTGGGTATCTTTATTGAGGAAACGTTTCGCCACACAGTGGCTTCATCAGTCCATACAAAGGAGAATGTTGAAGAACAGGAGGAGAATGAGGAAAATCAGTCCCTCAACCTTGAGTCGATGTGGTCAGTCCATCAATCAAGATTGATGGACTGAACACATCCACTCCAGGCTGAAGGACTGATTACCTCAAACTCCTCCTCTCCTTACGCCTTTCTACTTTGTATTGGACTGATGAGAAGCCACTGTGTGGCGAAACGTTCCCTGAATAAAGATTCCCATATGTTGCATAAGTGTCTCAATCGTCAACTTGTCGGTTTTTCAAACATTCATCACATAGGTTATGTTAGGTTGTGTTAGGTTATGTTGGGTTATGTTAGGTAATGTTGGGTTGTGTTAGGTTATGCTGGGTTTCCATACTTCCAGGGATGGAAAAATAATTCTATTGATTAATAAATGACTTCGACCTGCAGTGTTATTCCGCGCTTTTGACTCCAAAAAAAGTTAAATTAACTATAAACACTATCATCGCAACCCGAAACCATAATAAAAAACCTTTTTTAAAAACAGCAAGCACAAAATCCCAACTTTCTTTGATGTCTCCTAGAGCCCAAAACGACTCCTCCCTGCAATGTGTGCCTCATAGAGACCAACGACTACCTACCGACATGTTCTCATATGGGACCAACAACTATCTGCCTACACATTTTTCTCCTAGGGCCCCAACAACTACCTCCTGCCAGTGTGCCCTCCTTTGGGGGCCAACAACTCCCTACCAACACAGTGTCTCCAAAGCCCAACAACTTTGCCTACACATGTGTTCATATAAACCAACAATACCTGCCTCCCAAATGTGGATGGCGGAAAAGTCTACAATAAAGATATCCAGATGTTGCCCAGGTGTTTTAAATTTTCACATGTGCCTCACTATGGGACCAACAACTACCTACCTGCACATGTGTGCTCACTTGAGCCAACGATACCACCTGCCTTTTGTCCATTTGGGGCCCAAAACAACTATCTGCCTACACATGTGTCTCATATGGGCCCAACAACTCCCACCTGCACATGTGTGCCTCACTATGGGACCAAACTACCTACCTACACATGCTCACTTGAGCCAAACAACTACCTGCCTACAATGTTCACTATGGGACCAACAACTCCCTGCCTGGTTTAGAAAGCCCGAAAAAACACTATACATATTTATTAGAAAAACGTTTCGGTCCTGGACCTTGATCATTCAACATAAGAGGTAGTAAAATTTTCGCCAAGCCCTTTAGTCCGGGCAGGGGGCCCCCAATCTTGCGATGACCGTCTTGGCTCCCGAGGAGAAAGGGTTTTTCCACAATGATGGACTCATGCCGCTCAGCCCCCCTCTGGTCATTTCAACTGGGCATTCAAAAGCACACCCATATGTAATAGGGACACTCGAGGAGGAGGATATGTCATTTTTACAGGAAACAGCTTGTCTAGTTCGTTGCCCCCATGGTCATTTGTGGGGGCCGCAGTCATTTTGGGGTCCTCTTCGGGGGGGAAATATCACCCCTAGTTGCCTGCGGAGTGCCCAGTAGCTTCGCACTCTAGAAGTAGTGGTTGGGGGCCCCGCTGGACAACTGCTGACAGTAGGGCCATCTCTTCCTCTCCCTTGTCTACCATCCTTTGGCTGGGGAAACCCCCCCCCAAACGAAGCCGATGGAGGCGGTACATGGCGTCTGGACCGCTTCATCACATGGGGGGGTTCCCCTGAGTCGCTGTCGGTACCACTTTTAATGGGATCACCTAAGACCTCCCCCTTTAAGTTTCGTGGTCTGGCACCACCAGTTTGGTCTGTCGTGGGGTGATTGGGACAGTTTTCCCCAACATGTGGATGTCTGTTGCTCCCTTTGGCTGCTATCTCCCGCCTTTTCCCTGGATCCACAGGGCTGGGTCCAGTTAAATGTCGATCTATCCCCTGAACTTCTAAGGCTGTCATTATGCTCAGGATCGATTTTGATAGGGAAATTATCCTGTGGTTGAGGATGGGAGAGGGCATTGATTGCGGGGTGGAATCAACAGGTATGACAGGTCGGAGTCGATGTCGTAGGGTGGACAATGCCTGTGAATCGCCACCACTGCTTGAAGGATCCGTGCAGGGGTCGGGAGTCGCCAGCCTTGTGTGTGCCATTGTGGTACAGTCCAGCGCTGCTCTTTTCCTGTCGGGGTCGACAGAACCATTGTAAAAATACACTGCCAAATGCCTCCCTCTGCCAGTGCCATGCTTTTTTCTCACTGATTGTGAGGGTTTTTTGATGCAGAGACATTTAGAGATGGGTACTGCATAAGGGAAAACAGGGTTTGGGATCGGGGCGCCAGGGGGGGTGGGGTGGGACCCCAGCAAACGGGAAAAGGTCACAACTCTTCTACAGAGCAGCTGTACGGGCAGCAGCTTCCGCCCAGCAGCAAAAAATGAACGAATCCAGGAGTGCCCGTGAAGATGTAGAATTTGTGACTGGTTTTTTTAATACCCGTCCCCTTTGGGGGGGTTTCCTTGTCCGGTGCAGTCGGGGCCCATTTGCAGGGTTTATGTATCTTACTCGTCACCCAAAGGAAGGAGCCGGGCCTCAGATCTGAAAACTGTGTTGGTCCAGATGGGGGCACCAAGCATAGTTTTTTTACGCCGGGTTTTTTGTACGACCCCCACCCTTTGCCTGCTCTGGGGGAAAGAGATGACTAAAGCCGGTGCCCCGTATCAATGAGCGAGCGAATAGCTTGTTAAGAAAAGCGAAGTACATTTTGCTTGCCCCCTGCACGGTGCCTCGCAGGCTCTCATGGGTTTTGGTTGAGTGAGCCGTGACCTGACATACTCGGCCTTTTTTCTAAAAGGGTCAGCTTTTTTAAAATGTAATTCCCAAGTACGGGTTTAGGAGCCTGTCCACTCAAGTTCAATCCTGAATACAATCATTCAAGGATCTGGTCCCTTGAACATCATTGCAAGAGATTTTCGGCCGAGATCTTGGGGCCTTTTCCCTTTCCCAAAGACTGTGTAATTAGGTCCAAAGTCTCTGAGCCTGTCGTTCTAAATTGCCTTTCCCTTTCCTCTAGTGCAAGATCACACAAAGGAGGAGCTGGTACCACTATGAAAGGGAAGGCTCCAAGTTCCTGCATGGGTGTTAAACGGGGTTAGGACTGAGCACACCTCCTTGGGCGTACCGTTTTCCAGGGTTTTAAAGGAAGAGTAGTGCCCTGAAAGCGACACAGGCCCGCTGCCCCAAAGGAGGACTCTATCCAGGCCAGGAGGGCCCTTTATTCCCTTCCGAGCTGTATTGCCAGAATTCTGTGGGGCTGGCTAGCTCAAATGCCTTTCAAGGGTCGAGGTAAACGACGTACTAGGTTTTTTTTTTGCTATAGCAATCTGGCTTGTGGAGTGGTTATGCACTCTGCTTTCCCACCCTTTTGGTGAACCCAAAAATATGTGATAGGAGGGTCCAAATTTCCAAGGGGGCGGTTTAACACCTCCTCTCACAGTCTTGGCTAAGCAGCGGCAGCGATATGGGTTCATACTGCCTGGGGCCTGGGTTTTGGGAAATTTGGTACGATTGTACTTTCTTCCAAGGCTGGGGTGCCCTGGCCCCCACGAGTTTTTAAATGACGCTGTAGGCCTCCCACCCACTTTTTCCCACCCGTGCAATCATGGATACGTCACACCATCGACCCCGGGGGCAGTGTCCCTGTTTTCTTAATGGCACGTCGGAGTTCCAAGCCCGTGGGTCTACATCAGTACTCTTCCGTTCAATGCGTTGTTTCGTTGCTGGCGTTTGGGGCAGAAATCCTTTGTATTTGGATGTCCTGGGGAGCGAGTGGGGCTCCCGGAAGGAAAAGCTCCATATTTTCTCGCTTCCTGGATGGGTTCGGGTGTGGGGTTTGCCTCGGCTTGCTCTTCCCGTTGCATGTTGATTGCCCCATATCTCAGATAAGGTGGTTGATGCCCAAATTTTGAGCACCACCCAGCCATTTCTCGTTTTTACTCTGAGGAGATTCTGCGGGCATGCTGACAATGGCTTCAAGTATTTCCTGTTTCCTGCCGTAGGTTACGCCTGTATACTTCCCCAAAAGAGTTATGCGGTGGTTCTGCTCCCGCACCTCGTCGTTTTAGAACCACCATCTCTTTTGTGAGTGCGTCCCGCGGATTCTTGGAATTGCGCACTCTGCGCCTGGATGAGAACAGTGATTCTCCCCGTTCAGCCGTTCACAGTTTCAGATAAGAGTATGTGGACCCCATCTGAAGATAATCCTGGGGAAACCCCTTTCATTTTGGCCCTCTTTATCCCCTCTAGGAGGAGCACAACTGGGAGGGCCTGTTGATGTTGAAAGGGGGTGATCACTGCAAAAGTGGTCACTGACGGGGAGGATGAGTTTCCATGTGCTCCTGCTGCAGTTGTCTTTACCCAAAAATAAAGGTCGAGGGAGCCACCAACGGTGTGTGGGGTCTCCATTTTTTAGCAACTTTACCTCTGGAAATATCGTGTAGGGGGCATTGCTAATGTCTGCCAGCAGAAAAGGGTTTCGAGGAGGTGCGAAAGGGTGATGTGCGTTGAAATTCCCCCCCCAAAAATACACTCAGTGCTCTAGTGCGAGGAGCTCTGCAATGTCGAGGGTTGTCTTTGGGTTTTGTAGATGTTTGATGGTAATGGGCGCCCCCCGGGATGTGCACAAGGGTGGCCCGTACCTCGACTCCTCCCCCCAGTCCAAGGGTTGGCTTAACCTGTGAGGGGATTGTATTGGATACAAAAAAGCTGTTTCCCCTGCAGGAACGCCTCCCGGGGGCCGGGGTTTCCGAAAAAAAACCCAGCAAAACCGGGTAGCTTGGGACATAGGGGACATCGAGTTTCTTGTAGCAAGACGAGTCAACCCGATCCCGAATTACTGCCCCCAGCAAGAGGTGCGTTTGCCCCCCCCAAAGCCTGAATGTTCCATTTTAGGACCTTTAGGGGTGTGATTTGGGGAGAAGTTACCATCGCTGTTGTTTCCGCCTGGAGACTGAGTCCCCCGCCCGCTCTGAGAACTGCAAATTCATGGGATCCACTGTTCCTTTCGGGCAGAAAAGCCACTTCAGGAGATACGACCATCGCCGGAAAGCGCTTGTTGTTCCCCTGGAGTTGATTGTTTTGCAAATAAGATCCGTGAACACCTTTATGAGTGACGAACCCCCTGGGAGGGGCCTGTTTGGGATGGGTTCGAAAAAAGTGGTATTATCTGGGTGCTGTGGTTGAGGGGGACTGCTGAGGGGTTTGGGTTTTTTTTTGTTGACTGTGGTCTGTTGCGTTTACCGGGCTGAGTAGCCCGGGGTTGCTGGGGAGGGGCCAGTTGATTTCAAAACGCCGTGCCGGGGAAGGAGTGCCTGCGTTTTGTGCAGGCCGGGGGGGGCTGTTTGTGCAGCCTGCTGACGCATTACCCGATGCACCCTTTGACGCCCCCTTTCCTTTGTTTCTGTTTCTTCGTTGAGGGGTAGGGGTGCAGGGGGTTTTTGACCTTGACGCCTGGTTTTAGGGTTCTAGGTTGGAAATTCCCGGCATTTCTTGGTTTTGTGCTGAGAGATTCTCGGTATGGCGGGGGGCCTGCATCCCTCGTTTGATGATCCGTCATAGCCCGTTGCCAATTTTTTGGGGTCTTCCAGACTTTTTTGAATTTTTGGGAAGCCTCTCGGGGCACGAGGTTCCAGGCATGGGGTTTTCTGCCGCAGTTCGGGCATTGTGGAGTGGGTGGCGATGCATTTTTTAGCTTGGTATGCATTCCCCGGTGGGGGGGTGTGGCTGAGACACCGCAGTTACTCTGTTCGGACAGAGTCACCAGGGGTCCTAACGCGACACTTGAAACAGCGAACTGGTTCTGCTGTGAAGGTCCTGACATCGTACCTGCCCCAAGAACCGAGGCCGCTGGGGGTCAGTGGGTCCTAATGTGAATGAGAAAACCCTTTGGGGTTTTTGGGGGGTTGCCTGCCCTCTTTTCCTTTTACGTTTACTGAAAACCCCACTGGGGGGGAGTCTTGCCCCGATGGGAAACATCACGGGAATTTTGCATCACAAAACCCCGGTGATCTTCTGCCGAGAGTCCAGTTCCTCCAGGGGGAATGAGCGATCTGTCTCCATGACTCTTTCAAGGGGGTATCATTTCCTGTTGAGAGGGGGTCAATATTTGGTTCTCCCCTCAATTTTTAACCATATCTTGAACTTTAGGGTTTTGGGCGTGATTCCAGGTATAAAAAACCCCATAGGGGTTCTGTGGTCCCCATAAGACTTACCTTGAATTTTCCAGGTCGGTTTTAGCTGGTTTGCCGCTCCTTGGAGGACGGTGTTCTTTTCTTTTCCACAGTGTTCCACCCTCTTGGGGGTTTTTGGGGGGGTGCGGTTTTATTTTCCCACCTGTTTCTATTTCGCTGGCTCCATGGGTTGGGGCTGTGAACTGCTACAATGTGACAGGATCTTCCTCTTCCTCTCCAACTTTTTTCGCTAAAATTTCGCCCCCATTTCCCAAAATTTTAGTCCTCCCCTCGTGTTTTTGGGGGGCATCGGGCCTCTTTTTTTTCGCAGAAGCCTTGCCTATTTGTGTAAGGTAGTGAACTCCGTGAACTGAGAGTGTGTCAATGGATTGTCGTAATACGATCTTCCTTTGAATGTGTGTACGACCCTGTAACATACAGAGGTAGAAAAGCATTATATATATGGGCGGAGAGTGAGGTGTGGACGCACGTGACCTGAGGAATGTCATAAGAACATGAGAACATAAGAATGGAGGATCACTGTAGAAGGCCTACTGGCCCATGCCTCGCATGGGCCAGTAGGCCTTCTACAGTGATCCTCCATTCTTATGTTCTTATGACATTCCTCAGGTCACGTGCGTCACACCTCACTCTCCGCCTATATATATAATGCCTTTCTACCTCTGTATGTTAGAAGTGATCAAGGTCCCAGGACCGAAACGTTTTCTAATAAATATGTCATAGTGTTTGCTTACGTGTCTTTCTAAACCAACTTGTCGGTATTTATTACCAAGGTTTATACCAACTACCTGCCTACACATGCGTCTCACTATGGGACCAACAACTATCTGCCTACACATGTGCCTCACTATGGGACCAACAACTACCTACCTGCACATGTGTGCCTCACTATGAGACCAACGACCACCTACCTGCACATGTGTCTCACTGTGGGACCAACAATTACCTACCCGCATATATGTTCTTAGAAACATAGAGATGGTTTTGTAACCTGTCACCGTATCAACCACTCCACTGAACAGGTCTTTATTTGGCTTCTACCCACATCGGACGATTTTTCCGTAATAACATAAAAACAGAAGGAGGAACACTGCAGCAGGCCTGTTGGCCCATACTAGGCAGGTCCTTCACAATCCATCCAACTAACAAATCATTTGCCCAACCAAATTTTCAATGCTACCCAAGAATTAAGCTCTGATAACTCTATCCACTCGTATGCAAGTCCCACACAAATCCAACCTCTCTCACTCATGTATTTATCCAACCTAAATTTGAAACTCCCCAAGGTTTTAGCCACAAAAACCCATCTAGGTAGACTCTTCCACTCATCAACTACCCTATTTCCAAACCAATACTTTCCTACATCCTTTCTAAATCTAAACTTGTCTAATTTGAATCCATTACTGCGGGTTCTCTCTTGGAGAGAAAATCCTCAAGAAACCTTACAATTCCCCTTTATTAATAAACCCATCTTCCACTTTATACACTTCGATCATGTCTCCCCTCATTTTTCGTCTTACAAGTGAATGTAATTTAAGGGTCTTCAATCTTTCTTCATACGGAAGATTTCTAATGTTATATATTAACTTAGTCATTCTACGCTGAATGTTTTCCAACGAATTTATGTCCATTCTGTAATATGGAGACCAGAACTGAGCTGCATAATCTAGGTGAGGCCTTACTAATGATGTATAAAGCTTCAGTATAACCTCTGGACTTCTGTTGCTTACACTTCTTGATATAAATCCCAGGTGTTACAACGTCCCAGCTGAATGACTGAAGTACAACACTGAAAAGTAAATGTTCGGATATAAAAATTAGCTAATGCTTCACGATTTAAGCACAGATATTGCATTATGTCAGCACATGAATATTAAACGATCATTATACTATTTCCCTAAATGCTTTGGCTGAGAGAAGAGGAATTCCGAGATTAAGATGTCCTGTTTGTACTCCTGCATAATGTATATCATATGCTAAGTTAATCTTGCCTTGGGGGCCACCG